>JALXJV020000002.1:47237982-47256258 GCA_024633595.2 Lepomis macrochirus
GCTGAACAGAATTATATGGGGAAATATTCCTAACACATGTTCCCAACCTGGCAATTTGCTACTTCTACTGCAATATTAGACTACTCTCGAGTCAGTGCTGCTGAAAATGCTCTGACCATGTTATGATAAACATGTGGCTGGTGTTAACCTGACTACTAATGAAGAAAAGGGAATAGGCTACATGATCAAATCTAACAATGAGCCATTTCCCCACCCAAACATTTTTTGGGATGAAAAATGTTATGAATAGAAGGAAATACTCACTAAAGCTGCCTGCATAACTTCTAAAGAAGAAAGCTCCCTTACATTTGATTGAGCACATACACTGTATTGTTCTGCATTGCAAGTCCTCATACAAAAAGTCATATTGAACACTTATTGAACTATTGTTCTTATCTTATTATTGTTTAAGAGATATCTTCAAATAACAAATAATCTCTTCCATGTTTCAGTGTTGATGGTGGTGGTGGTGTGGGGAACCAGCTCCTGTAAATACAAATGTATTTTATCAGAAATCCTGCAGGCTTAAGTTTTGTGAATATTACACGATTTATTTCCTTTAGTACCAGCTTACCTACTTACTTTGATCTGAAATATTTTAGGAATGAGGAATTAATGAAAAGAAAAAGTGAATAACTGACCTGTGCAGGTTGTAGAGGCTCATGTATTTCCCTCATGGCCTCCTGTACTATGTCCTGTGATCTCTACAACAAAAGACACCGGCAAGACAGTAACAATGTTATTCAAAAAATCACAGTCCTGACCAACCTCCCAAGTGTTTAACAGTAACGTTGGACCCAGCTTTTACACGGAGATCATGTTCAGCCCAGATTTCTTGCACATACATATACTACATGCTTACATTAGTGTGCACAAGTTAGCAAATGAGAATCACTGATTGCAAGCATCCCTTTATCTCATCCATGTCAATATGATGGTCATTGTAAAATGGATCTATTCTAGGCCAAAATATTTTGTAATTATTTAAACAGGATTGACGTTATTGATTGAAAACCCAATTTGACATATTCCAAAATATAGATTACATAAATTATAATTATTTAATCTCGTCGGAGAGAAATCAACAGCTAGAAACCTACATGAATTTCATTTAAAAATTTGACATGAACCTTAAACATTTCTGAATGAAACGGATTTACTACTGCAGCACTGTATGTGTGTTTGAGTATGCTAAACAATTAGAAAATGGCTATTTTAGTTATTTTTGGATGCGGATGCATATCACAGAAAAATAATAAATACTTTTATTTGTGCTTGTCCTGTGTCCTTGTCAAGTGTCAGTCCGCCATTTGTCCAAATTTCCCTCGCTGCTCCAGAGGCGTGCAACCTCTGACATATATATCAATTGTAAGTTGCTTTGGATAAAAGCGTCAGATAAATGTAAGTGTACTTCTTCTTACTGTACATATTCAACGTAGTGATGAAACACTCTATCTATGTTGAGCAGTTTGTTCATTTGTAGATATAAATGTCTCATTCTAAGGTAATAAAAACCTAAGGGTTCATCATGTAAGGTCTTTATACACCCCAAAAATAGTAGTTATGGATGTTATGTTTCTTTTCTGTCAACAGATCATCCTAAATATTACACACTGGACCTGGTAAATGTAGGAACAATGCACTGTTAAATGTGAACATTCACAAACTCCACAATGAATAAAGACACAGTGAAATCATGGCCTGAACTAATGAAAAACATGCCAGACAAAGGATATCAACCCCAAAAAGTGACATTTGAGATCTCAAGCGATGTTAAGGCAATGTTTTGTAGCAGCTCTACTACTCATCAAAACTAAATGTGCGCTTACGATTCTACAGACGCATATGCCTTGGGTGTGGCTTTGGCAGCTTTTCCCCCCACAATGCTAAATCTCACATTTACCAACTCAATGTCCACATTAACAGCTTAATTTCTATTAAACCTGCAGAGTTGGTGAATGCACAAAATCTCTGTTTTGCAACATTTATAGTTAGTATAGCTACCTGACTTTCTTCTCCAACCAGCACTGGCGCATGTTCTAGAACAGGCAAAAGGAGAGAAAAAATATTGTCATCTCGGTATATATTAACAGTCTACACTGATTTTATTATACCAATAAATACCGATTTGTATAGTGAATCTGTCTCTGTAGTCAAGGATAGCCATCAGCTGTTTGAAGGGCACAGGGAGGCCGATAACTGAGATCATCTTTCCTCGATCTGACGCCGATTTATATGGGAAGCGCCCTCTTCCCCCTGCCTCATCTAAAAACAACAAAACAAAGCAAACCATGCATATGTTTTTATTTTCTTTATTTTTAAAATATAACTGTGTAAATTGAGCTATTGGTAATATGGCAATAACTAAATGTCAAATGATATTTGATCAGCTATGTTTATCCCATTAGCGTGTAATTGCTTGATGCACCAACAAAAGAAAACAATGTAAGCATTATCCGAAGAACGGGAGTGTGAAAGTCAAGGGCAACTGGACTTGGATGAAGATACTAGAAGACGTTTCGTCCCTCATCCAAGACACTTCTTCAGTTCTAACTGACTTTGACTTTAACCTTCTTTGGATAACTGAGAATCTTCACAGAAATTGTAAACGCTCTGTATTTGTATAGCGCCTTTCTAGTCTTTGCAGCCACTCAAAGTGCTTTTACACTACATCACATTCACCGTTCACATACACTGGTGGAACAGCCACCAGGGGCAATTCAGGGTTCAGTATCTCGCCCAAGGACACTTCGACATGCAGCCTGGAGGAGCCGGGAATTGAACCGCTGCTCTTTCGATTAACAGGCAACCCGCTCTTTTCCAATGACATCTATCTATTTTCTAATATTTCTATGGTAGGCTATCTCCTGTGCTTGCATAATGTAACACTAAGAGTAAGAGGGTATGCATTGATGTCACTTCCCCACCCGGAACACGCTGGACTGAGTGGCAAAACATCTGTCACCATTGCTGCGTTTAGCAAACAGAGAGTAAAATAACTGATTATTTGCTCAAATTAAAGGCAGTCAGACTCGACAGTGATCCTTACTGCTTACCAAAGAACCAGTGATTCAGCTCTTCCCCATTTTAGTTGTGTTGTTTGTGTTTTAGCTGATTCAAGCTGACACTGCTGCTCGTCTTTCTGCCACTCAGTATCTAACTGCGTTCTATGACGTCACGCGCATACTCTCTATACAGGCCAAATACAATTAGCAGTCAATATGAATGCTGTCTGTGTGCCAGTCTGATAGCAAGTAGGAAACAGAGCAAGGGTTAAAAAATCTTTCTATTCTTATTAGTCTTCTTATAATGTAACCTTGGAAAAGACAGGTCCTCACTAACTTTCTACACATTACTGAGTTCATGCCACAACACATAAACTAACATCTGAGAGTATTGTACATCAAGCAAGCCTTTAAGCTTTTTAAATAAACAGTTCACATGAACAAAATACAGTTGTGTTTGTATTAAGTGGATTAGGAATGATACTAGATATATATTTTGGTGAAATTCCTAACTACTAATGACATATTCAAACATACCATATTTTCTATTAAATAGATCCTGGACCTTTTTCAAGAGATCCTGGTGGCTGACCTTTGTGTTCTTCTGTCCTCCTTGCAAGAAATGAAAAGATTACACTTTGCAGTAAAGAGTGCATGAACATACTGTGAGTTTGTCAGTACAAAAGTGTGTAAGAATAACATTACCTTCAAAAAGCTGGGAAAAACCAATCATGCTGCTTTGCATGAAAGCATCTACATCTTTGGTGCACATCATAACCATTACCCCCACCTGCACCCCCTCCTTCTCAAGCATCACCACCTATTCACACACAAATGAAAAATTACCTTTTGTTACAGACTTGTGATATATACCAGTAATTACAGTGTAGATCAATAATGACAAACTTACTTGAATTATGTGACATTCACGCAATGTTATCATTACACAGCACTTTGAAGGTGGTACCATTTTCAGCCACAGACGAGATTTTTTTGTCCAAAGCCACACTGATCCATTATGTCTGTCCTATTGTTGTATCTTTAAAGTCTGTCATGTTTTTAAGCATTTATCAATTACAAGTGTCTGTTTGCTGGACAGAGCTGATGATGCATCAGTCTCCGCGTTTATTTTAACATACATTACACTTTAGAGAGGTTTTACTTTTTGGAACTGAAAAATTAATGTCTGTTTCTCTATACATTTTGTGATGAACAAGTGAGGCCGCTTCCTTTAGATTGAAAAGTGTTACCCCCCCAAATTGTTCAATAAACTGCTGAAGACGGCAGCTTAGATTGTTTCAAGAAATGTATACAATATGCTGAAGCTAAAATTGTCAGGTTTTCCCATTTTGGACCATTGCAGTTTTGCCTAATAGTCACTTCACAGATGCAACTTAGATTTAAATTTCAGAAAAGCTCTCCCTCTATGTCAAGCCGTTTATCTATTAGCTAGACTGGATATTAAATACTAATATCTGCAATGTAAATTTGACTAATTAAAGCTCTTATTACAATGTTCTGTAATGTTAATTCTAGATTTGTTCTAGTCAAATTTTACTAATATGTTGTTAAATCAGCTTGCCATACTCCCTCTCCAGGGAAAGAATGTATAAAAAGGTGTTCTGGTGACAAGTTCTGCACAAATTATCTGTATAGTCAAAGTCATGCCTCCAAGAGAAGTTGAGAAAATTGGGTAGAGGGGATCAGTATGCAACTAGAACTTCTTCACTGAAAGACTGCATTTCAAAATGATCTTCCTAAATGATCTTACACAGGCTATTTATAAATTAAAATTAAAAGGTAGGCTTAACATCCTTTTTGGATTCCCAAATACAATAAAAGAAATTCCATACATTAATACATGTGCAGTTATGATCACATTACTTGTGTATACCAAGTTGTTATGAATCCATTGTAGTGTATAATTGAACAATAATACACAAGAGGGACTGTGACAGCATGTCATTTGTTGTCTAATGTCACCAACTTTTATCAGCAGCAAAATAATTGTATATCATGAACTTGGGTGGATTATTGCTGCAACTGTCGGGAGTGTAGGAGTGTGACCTGACCATGTTAAATGGTCCCAAGTTTATTGTTAGTGTTCTAAGCTGGAATTCATCATAATTTCCCCCTATCCTTACCCTTATCTTAACCATTCCCACAGTCAACAAAGTAAAATTATTGTACAAACATCCTTCCTGTCTATGGGATACGACACTGTCACATTCATTTCTTGTTTCAGTGTTTGCTAATATCAATAGCTGACAGGGAGACACATGTAGGCCCAAGGTGGCCCAAGCAATTTCTGCATTCCTTTTACATATGACCTGGTTGTTCAGTTGCCGGAGCAGCCTCTTTCTCCTCAGCAGCTTGCTGTCCTCACTGTCTCCACCTACTCTTCCTGCTCTTGCCCCTCTCTATACTCCTCTTTATCCTTCTCATCCATGACAGCCCAAGCAGCTCCAGCTTCTTTAATGTCCCCTAAATAACAGAAACAAGCATCATGCTATCCATCACTTTCTATGGTGTTGTTCTTTCCCTAAGAAAAACTTGGAAAAGCATACACAATATGAGTTATACACCCAACTCAACTTTATTCATAACATAAAGCACATTGCAAAACCCAATGAGTGTCCCAAATGTGAAAAAATGACATATTAAACAAAAAGGGTTAATGCTGGTTTAACCCCTGAATGCTGATTGTCGTGATTTTGCATCACACTGCTTCCTTTCATACTGCAGCCGAGATAGCTGCATTACTGGGACTAAAGAAGACAAGATAAAGATTAGTCACTGATCAGATAGATTGATAGTAGGAAACTCAGCCTCGTTAGTTTGATCTACCAGATGAGCTAATGGGCAACAGCAAACCCCATCCACCCTGCAGTCCTTCTCTGGATGTGTGATGAGAACATGAACAAATGTTTGACCATGATCTGCATTTTCTCCCCTTTCAGACTGAGTGAATCAGGCTGCCTGCAGTCTGTGGCACAGAGTGGAAAACTATTAGCCTATCCTACTACTTATGAGATTGTATGAGTAAATAAAATCATTTACTCATAACTCTGAAATATTTGGTCCAGATTTATATTGTGTGTAACACGATTCTCTCATATTTTATTTGAATACTGTCTCTGCTCAGAATAAAAAAATCAGAAGAAGCTTTGTAGTGTTTTACTCAACTGAGGAATTTGCTTTGGTGACAAGCTGCTACACGTAGACAAACATACAGATGATATAATGTAGAAATATATAAATATAGAAAAGACAATGCAAGTTATATAATAATATTGAAGAGAATAGAGAAAAATAATAAAACTCTTTACAGAGAAAGGTCACAGATGGCCTACATGTACTTTATTCTGATTTTGTGTTGTTCAGACGTAGCCTACAACCTGACAGACCAGTTAGTGAGCACAGACCTGCTACATCGTATATTGCCTACACCAACCCTGCTTCCAACTTCTGCGTGTGTTTGCTCAATGAGCGAGTGAAATGAGCGACGGCAGATCCAGCTGTTGGATCACAAGTTAACCTGAGCACGTACCGTGGCCAAAGCTGACTCCCCGCTGTGTTCGGGCGGAGTGTAACTCAGCCTGAACATCCAGACTGTTTCACTTGCGTATGACAAACTGTGAATCTCACATCAACTCGACGTCAGATAAATAACGATACATGATACAAATGTGGACTGACACGCCAGTGTTGATAACGGCTGCAGAGACGGAGGAATATAAAGGTGATGATGGTACGAAGCTGTGTCACAGGTTAATCTGGGCGCTCTGCTGCAGCTGACAGCGTTTCCACTCTGCGCTTCATCTGAGCGTCAAACAGCTCAGCCTGTTTCCTTATGGAAGGAAGAACACATGGAAACCGACCGTGGCTCAGATCAGACAGACAGCATGAACGTTTGGACGGTTTATTGAGGTTTTGCAGTGTTTTGAACAGCGACACAGTCTCCTCCATGATCAGCTCACAGTCCTCTCTTTGAACTAATCTGCAGGTGGCAGAGGTCCCTGTAAATCATCGTGCAGCTAACGATGTAGGCTGCAAACTCCATTCAGAGGCAGATATCTACATAACGATACATTACGGAGATAAACAAAGTTACCGGAACGTATTTCCTGGTTTGCAGTCAATGGATCCTGAAGCCACGCCTACCACACATCTGGGACTGTCACCAGTTAATCTTGCCACCAGTTAAACTGTCACACCTGCTGCGGTAAAACTGGCGCTAGAAAGTTCAAATGAAAACACTGATAAAACGTATTTTAACGGTCAAACTGATACAAAACTGCTACGTGACATAACCATAATGACATTGCACAGTTTGTGTTTAAAGTTATAACGTAAATGGTTCAGTTTCCAAAGAAAACATAAACCCAGCAGCACTTTTCCACACAGCTGACCCTCAGCGGTGCAATACGCGACTGACGAGCACTACGGAAGCTTAGGAGGTACAAAAGGGTAGTGTGCAGCTAAGGACATTTCCACAGGAAAAAAATGGCAAAAATAAATATAAAAAATAAATAACTCAATGAGATAAAATTCACAAATATTCAATAAAATCATTGAATGATAAATAAAATACACAGATGCAAATTTGTAAATAAGAATTATTAAAGTGCATTTTTAACTCTACGTTACACTGGCACTACATAAATAAAATGTATTAATTTATTACAATGGTGGGATATTTATATTTTTATGCTGGGGATGTGTAGAATTACATGTGACATCAAAGGCCACATTGGAAATTAGTAGGCTGCTGAATATTTGAGTGCAGTGCTTAACGTTTATAAATATACTGTCAGCCTATGGACATTATTAAAAAAATTACAAAACATAAAGATACAGCCAGTGCTTTTCCTGTGGGGGCCCTGGAATATTTCCTTAGTCATGTTGGGGGAGTTTGCATGAAGAAAGGTTGAGAAGCACTGCTTCAATACGTTATCATCAGGAAATATACATTCTTTATGAGTTGTTGTTTCTTCAAAAGAATAAAAGAGAGTTTATAAAACCTCTTAAGAACCATACTGGGCTGAGCTGGTTCCCCAAAGAACCCCAAAGAACCGCTGAAGAACCAAAATGTTTCCTCGAGGCTACAGCCAGGGTCCAAACTACAGGGGAGCCTTGGCTCCTCTTAATAAGACCTGAGCTCTCCTGCTGCGTGCACACACACATATATATATATCAGGAACACACTCCTTCCAGCCTTAATTAAGCCGACCATAAACCTCGTTGTTATGCATTTTTCTTCTACTGTTATTAATTCTCCGACAGCCCGGACTCCCCTCCTCCCCTGCAGCCTTGATGCTGGTGGCTGGCGTCGGACTTTAACCAGGCTGTACTTTTCAACTCGAGCGAAGAAGGGGGGCGGGCCAAGATGGCGCTGTGAGTAGACGTGTTTTCTACAGCCGAGGCTTGGCGTTTTGGAATTTTTGCTAAAAAATTGCAATTTGCACAGCGGAATACAAAATACACAGCGTACAACGTGAAAACTTGAAGAAAGAACAAGAACGATTGTCACTTTATCCCTTTGACTAACGTTACCGAAGTAAGTCGGCATGCTAGCAAGAGGTCCACTTTGTCCACCCAAGAATCTGTCTCCGTAGCAGAAGGTATGGATGTTGATTTCATAGAAGAAAAGAGAAGAATTGCTGATACCCACTCCTATGCCTGCAAAGGAAAAACTGGAGGAGAGTGTGAATCAACCCCAAACACACCAACTAAGGCTGCTAAAAAATCAAGAAAAGCGCCGACAACAACTACAGAAGAAAATCTGACATTAATTCAAGTGCAAGAAAAGATCATCAACATCCTGTCTGGAAAAATCAATGAGAGAGCAGACCAACTCCAGAAGATGGTCAAGAAGAACTCTGCAGAGATTGTGAGCATGTCTGAGGCTCTTAACTCAATCCACTAAGATGTCATGAATCTTGAAAAAGAAAGCAACAAGTTAAGGGCAGAAAATGCAGAACTAAAACAAAAGATGGCGGGTTTGGAAGAAAGAATTAATGAACAAGAACGATACAGTCGACGGTGGTGCCTGCGCTTACTTGGGAAGCTGAAAATCAAACAGAGAAGGTTAAAGCGACAGTCAAAGATCTGCAAAGCTGTGATTCCTGGTGAGGAGAAAGAGCGAGGTGGATGTCGCGACACCGGCTGGGTCAGCCTTAAGGCAGGAGAAGACAAGAACGTGAAACCACGGCCGGTTATCATCAGGTTTGCATCAAGATCAGCGAGGGATCTGACGTGGAAGCATCTTCAAAATCATCAATACCACTTCAAGGAGGATCTCAGCACTACCGACAGAGCAGCGAGGAATCTCCTGTGGCCGGTGGTGGAGAAGGTGTGAAAGGCGTACTTCAGAGGGGCCAGAGCATACATAGATGGTAAAGAAGTGAAGATGTGAAGTGGATCGAGTGTGTGAAGGTGGAGAATCTAGTGGAACATTTTTGTGCCCTCCTCAAAATTTGGACCCTCTGGACAACTTCATTGGCAAAAGTGTACATGCACAAATAAACTCCTATTAAATCACTATACATCAATATTTTTTCTGCTTTTTTTCCATAAATCACTTAAACAACTTCTCTCCTGCTCAAAAAAACCAAACATTTAATAATTTGCATGAATTTAACCCTTTCAATGCCAGTTGAATTATTTGAGGCACTTGCAAAATACTCCCACTGGACAAACAGACTTCCATTCAAACCAACCTTTTTGATCTCACTGCCATTACATTATAAAATCATGCATTCTGTAATAAAAGCATTTCTTTTAGAAGAAAAGTAGTTAAATTTGACATTTTTACTGTATTCTATAAGATTCAGTCTTTTCCCATTGTAGGCCGATGGTTGAAATTATTGTATTTTTGCCAGACATCTTATGGAGTTATGTGACCACCAGGGGGCGCCATTTTTTGTTTGTGTGAGCGTGTGCATGTACGTGCACGTCCACGCACGCGTGCGCGTGTACACGCGTTCGCGTGCGCCTGTGCGAGTGCGTGCACGTGCGTGCACACGTGTATGTAAAGACACAAACTACGACGGGGAGTCTGACATGAAATGCTCACTGGAGTCCTCTCTGCGTGTCTCTGAACCGTCTTCTGAAAGTGGAGATCCTGCGCACCCTAACCAGGACTAGACAGCGCAAGTCAGACTACTCGCGGTAACGTGAGCGCCGAATGAAAAACCGTGGTCAAGCCAGCCGCCGTCTGATTTCTGTTGCGCCTAAAGCAGCGTGATTACGGTACGGACGAGGTGCGAGCGAGCCGAAGGTCCTGAAAGATACATACGCGTTTTTTTTTGTGATGCCTTTAGTGATTAGATGAACACAAATACATACAACAGAAATATAATAATATTACTAACAACAATCATGAGTAGCCTATAGTTGTATAATTGATTATTTGTTATTAATGCAAATACAAAATTTACCTTTTATTTTATTTTGTGAACATAATTTATGCATGATTCCTCAGCAGGCAGTTCAGCTTGCCATCAAAATGTCCAGAGGTCAAACTCGCACGAGTAAAGCGAGGCGAATATTAAATTCACTTTCGTGTGAACAAAGCTTAAGCCAAATGGGTCACGTTTCCTTGTGTTGGTGGATTTTTTTATTATTACAGCCTAAGAGTTTGAGGACAAACAAACGGATCTCTGGATTACCGTGCACTCAGTTCGCCATCTTGCCGGTTTAAAGTCTTTGGCCCAATCCCAATCTCCACCCTCACAGACTCACAGACTTTGAGGCGCGTTCCCGGGAAGTCCGTGAGGGCTTAGGGCTGTCCCACTGTCAAATCGTCAAGTGCGCGAGGGCTCTCTCGTGGACATCTTGAGCCCTTTTTAGACCCTTTCCGTAAGTCCGCATTTCTGCAGACTTTGGCTGAGGGAATTGCCCACAGTTCATAGCGGTATGACGTGAAACACGGGGGTTACCAGGGGAAGCCCGGAAGCGAGACAAATATCATGGGAAATCCACGTTATAAGAGAAGAAGAAAACAGTAAACAAACAAGCATCAACACGCTGATGTCGGAATTGTTTTCTTAATCGTTTTCTTAACTTCAGATGCTGCACAGAACACATGAAGTCAGAGGAATGCAATAACCTTATTACACACTTAGTTTATTCAACTATTCATTTTAGTTTTTGCTTAATGATGCTGTTTGACCAACAATAGTGTTTGATTATTGACAATTATATATTTACATTTAGGCTACCTCTCCTCCACTCTGACTGGCGAGAGCCTGCAGGACTTAAAAATAAGCCAAAAACATAAAATAAAAAGTGTGCAACGTGTTTCAATGTCGTCAAGGTAACATGATAAAGTGGCAAAGTGCTGTCTCGTTCCTGTTTACAGCATTTTGAGCCCTGGCAGCCTCTTAAACTCAATCACTTTCCAAGTGACGTCAGTAAAGTCTGTGAGGGTTCAGGGCTTAGGGGGGACATTGGGCCTTTGCTTCATTCAGGAGGAACTCACAGACTCTTTTTGTGAAGGGGCTGCTTCCTGTGTAATCGAAAGTAAACTTTTCCTTGTTGGTCAGCAGGGCGGGAAGAGTTAACAGCTCGGTGTTTAAAGTCTTTGCTTCATTCAGGAGGAACTCAGAGGATTTTACTCCAACATGTTCCTGCTGGTCTTCATCCTGATGCTCGGTAAGAGACAATTTACTCAGAGAGACACCAGAGAGAGAGACACGAACACAGGTCAAACTCAAAGAGAAACATCAAATTCCATTCATACTTTAGAGAGACACACACCCACACTGCATTCAGGAAATACGTTTATACTCTGTACTACAGAGACTCTCTCCCCGGGCTGCAGGGCGCGGTCAATGAAGTTTCAGTAAAATGATACCAAAGCATTTGAAAACATCAGGAAGAATAATCTATTACTGTCTTTTCACTTCAGTCACTTGTTTTCATTAAAACGGTCATCATTTTAATTAACACCAGGTCAGTGCTGAGGGAGCAGCTGGGTGCTCACTTGACAAGAGTTTGCTTTGAGGCTGAAAGTTGGATATTTGTGAAACGCAACATGATTTTTACTCATGACCTCAGCTCTTAGTCACTTCCTCACATTCTCGTGTGGCTGGTTTCTTGAAGGGGAAATGGGTGCAGGTTAATCAGTTTTTGACGCGTAGTGTCAAATGATAATGATCTCCACCCTGTCTTTTCCAAAGCCAATCAATTTGAACTGTTATCACCCAATCAGTAAAGAACAACAACAGACCACAGCTTCCCTGCGATAGATGATAAATATACTCAATAACGTTTAGGAACCCAAGTAGCTGCTTTAGCTCGCTCGTAACTGCGCCGACTCACAAGCTGAATACCAACGGGTCGCAGGTTCGCGCCTCGTTCACATCTTGTTTTTTGAGCGACGTTTTTATCGTTTTATATCGTCTGTTTTCTATTAGAATGCCAATAGGTAAACTGAAGTTGTAGGCTCACAAACCTTACTGTGTTTTCTTCAATTTTATCAAATTAATATATTAATGTGCCGACTGTGCAACGTCTGCAGGATTGAGAAAGGAGAATAGCTGGTGTGTGCAACCGACTGTTCAGCAAATGCAGGAGAGGAAAGAGGAGCCAGGAGAGGAGCATGCTGGCCCAGTTTGGATTTAATAAAAAAGATGCAGTCTGGACAAAATTTGAGTCTTTACAAATGTGTTTCCCCCTACTTTTATAAACAAATCAGAAGTAATCCAGCACAATCCAAACATAATGCAAGACCTCCACTAGGTGGCACTCACACACTACCAATAAATTAGACGTTTTAAGGATTTGGCTACAGTACACATGCATTCTTGTATATTTTAATTTCCAAAGAAATTCTTTTGTATCAGGCTTGAAAGACTTAATGTGCATTCATCCGAACCAACAATTTATTTATGTATCAAGTCAACAACATGCTTAGGCCTACTTCTGTCATGAAAGTCTTGGTTGCAGTTGGTTGGATGCAGCAGCACAGACGATGGTCTGGTACAACTTTTCCACCGAAGTGCATATCAGACTATCTTTTCAGCCATCTTCATCACATTGTGGATAGACTTCCTGACCCGGTGGAAAGATGCAGCGCTACCACAGGTGTATATATATATATAGCCTACATTATAGGTGGCAAGTTTTGCACCTGCAGCAGTTCAACTTCATCCTTGATTAGGAGAGTGCCCTAATCAAGCAGATGGGAATGAGCACAGACTCACATTTCCTTTAGCCAAACAAGTATGTGCTTAAAATTATGAAAGTGGATGTAGACTCAGCTGTGGTAGCTGCATCTTTCCACGGGTCAGTCGGTGGCGTAACGCGAGCGGAGTCGAGCGACGCCGAAGGCAACGACGCTGAGTCGCGATAGCCTATCAGTGTTGAGATTGTCCATACGTGACAGAGGCTTCAGAGCGTTGTGTGCAGAGGGCCGGGCAGAGCGGGGGATTGAAAATCTGCAGGCTGGCTGACAGCTGCTAAACTTGGGCTAGAGGAGCAGGGAGCAGCTGCAACCTTCGGAGAAATAAACACCTACAAGTTGGTCGGATTCGGTTCTGACAGCTACGCCGTTTACTCGCAGGGAGGAGCTTCGAGGTTAACTGTTTTTATTAAATCAGCGTTTTACTTTAGTTTTGGGGATTTCAACGTTGATTTATCTTCACTGGAGCTTCTCAGCAGCTTCGTGCACATCTGGTTCCAGTGTTGTTGTTAGCGTCGTTAGCTCTGTCGGACTACGACTTCATATTTATATAAAACCGGACAAAGCTGGACGTTACTTGGAGAAAAGAAAGCGAGGAGGCTGAACTACCTGGTGAGTTCAGAAAACATGTGTCTGTAACTTTATTCCAGCTGTCGTTGTACTTTACTGTGACCAAGTTAGCATAGCATAGCCCTGATCGATCCAAACTCCATTCAGAAAACAAACATTTTAGAAGTTGTTGTCCTGCTGTCTTGCTGACAGACCTGACAAAGCATGAATTCATGTGTTTAACAAATCTGCATCATGTTGTGGTTATTTCGGCATCAGTTTGATCCGTTTATTGATATTTAATCACCGCAAAATGTTTCCTTTGGGTTCATACAGTTGTAGTAATGGCGAGTTGTGTTTATTCACCTCATCGTGTTAAAATCGCCTTCTTGCGTTGTGTGTGAACACTTGCAGCGAATGTACTCGCGCGAGGAAAGCGCTGCGAGGCGGAAAATCG
The DNA here is from genome assembly GCA_024633595.2 of Lepomis macrochirus. Taxonomy (NCBI): domain Eukaryota; kingdom Metazoa; phylum Chordata; class Actinopteri; order Centrarchiformes; family Centrarchidae; genus Lepomis; species Lepomis macrochirus. Next base: position 47,252,183 of record JALXJV020000002.1, read on the forward strand.
CGTTTGGTCTGAACGCGGCATAACTCACCATGTACTAACTTTAATAAGTTTTTTTCAAATCTTAAAAGTGTTTCAGACAGCGTTAAGGCTTTGCCTAAAATGCATAACAGCTTCCACAGCAGTAAGAGGTGCAAAAAAAACGGAGAATCGCTCGCTCAGTAACGTAAATTAACTTTCACTTAAGTTCCCCTTAACTTTCCCCTTAACTGCCGAATCGGAAGCTGCAAATCAGAATCTAACACCTGATATAACATTTAGTTAACTAACATAGCTAACGTTAGCCAAAGGCAGTCACTTTCATTTACCTTCTAACGGTATTGCAGGTTAAAAGGAATGTGAGGTGTTAGTGCCATTTATTTACCGGGGTGAAGTTAGTTTAATATTCAACATTCGTCGCTTTTCAGCGTCTATTACATTCAATAGCTCCGTGTCAAAATCTCCATTTCTCTCAGTTTTGGGATATATTGGAGAGCTAATTCAGGCAGAAGTTTCACAGCTGTGATCACCTCAAAATCGCTGAAGATAACGACGCTGTTCAGAGCGCAATGCACTGAATGTCTGTCAAATGCGCCTGTCGCTGTAGGCGGGGTTAGGGACCGTCCGCAAATTGCAACACATCCATTTCAATCTTCAATAACTTTTGTGTTTTTCAACATAAAAATCTCAAACCACTGTTAATATAACTAGTGACCACCCTCAAACATTTCACACCTGTAAGTTTGTAAACAAACATGAAAATAAATTTATACATTTATGAAATTCTTATTTATTCTCATTAAAAGTGAATAATTTCAATAGCATCCTCATTTATGAATATATTGACATCAAATCACCTCTCATCTATCCTAGATATCCTCTAACAACTTTCACAGCAATAAGTTTCTGAAAAAGGCCCTTAAAGAATCCCTTAACACCATTATGAGGGACCCAATGCCAGAAACGTGTACTTTTTGACATTGTAATTTCAATAGCTTGCTCATTTATGAATATATTGACATCAAATCACCTCTCATCTCTCCTGCTCATCCTCTCACAACTTTCACACCTGTTAGTTTCTGAAAAAAAACCTTAAGGAGTCCCTTAACACCATTATCAGGGTCCCAATGCCTGAAATGTGTACTTTTTGACATTGTAATTTCAATAGCTTGCTCATTTGTGAATATAATTGCATCAAAACACCTCTCATCTCTCCTGCTCATCCTCTTACAACTTTCACACCTGTTAGTTTCTGAAAAAAAACCTTAAGGAATCCCTTAACACCATTATCAGGGTCCCAATGCCTGAAATGTGTACTTTTTGACATTGTAATTTCAATAGCTTGCTCATTTGTGAATATAATTGCATCAAACCACCTCTCATCTCTCCTGCTCATCCTCTTACAACTTTCACACCTGTTAGTTTCTGAAAAAACCCTTAAGGAATCCCTTAACTCCAACATCAGGGTCCCAATGCCTGAAATATGTACTTTTTGACATTGTAATTTCAATAGCTTGCTCATTTGTGAATATAATTGCATCAAACCACCTCTCATCTCTCCTGCTCATCCTCTCACAACTTTCACACCTGTTAGTTTCTGAAAAAGGCCCTTAAAGAATCCCTTAACACCATTATGAGGGACCCAATGCCAGAAACGTGTACTTTTTGACATTGTAATTTCAATAGCTTGCTCATTTATGAATATATTGACATCAAATCACCTCTCATCTCTCCTGCTCATCCTCTCACAACTTTCACACCTGTTAGTTTCTGAAAAAAACCTTAAGGAGTCCCTTAACACCATTATCAGGGTCCCAATGCCTGAAATGTGTACTTTTTTGACATTGTAATTTCAATAGCTTGCTCATTTGTGAATATAATTGCATCAAAACACCTCTCATCTCTCCTGCTCATCCTCTTACAACTTTCACACCTGTTAGTTTCTGAAAAAACCTTAAGGAATCCCTTAACACCATTATCAGGGTCCCAATGCCTGAAATGTGTACTTTTTGACATTGTAATTTCAATAGCTTGCTCATTTGTGAATATAATTGCATCAAACCACCTCTCATCTCTCCTGCTCATCCTCTTACAACTTTCACACCTGTTAGTTTCTGAAAAAACCCTTAAGGAATCCCTTAACTCCAACATCAGGGTCCCAATGCCTGAAATATGTACTTTTTGACATTGTAATTTCAATAGCTTGCTCATTTGTGAATATAATTGCATCAAACCACCTCTCATCTCTCCTGCTCATCCTCTCACAACTTTCACACCTGTTAGTTTCTGAAAAAGGCCCTTAAAGAATCCCTTAACACCATTATGAGGGACCCAATGCCAGAAACGTGTACTTTTTGACATTGTAATTTCAATAGCTTGCTCATTTATGAATATATTGACATCAAATCACCTCTCATCTCTCCTGCTCATCCTCTCACAACTTTCACACCTGTTAGTTTCTGAAAAAAAACCTTAAGGAGTCCCTTAACACCATTATCAGGGTCCCAATGCCTGAAATGTGTACTTTTTGACATTGTAATTTCAATAGCTTGCTCATTTGTGAATATAATTGCATCAAAACACCTCTCATCTCTCCTGCTCATCCTCTTACAACTTTCACACCTGTTAGTTTCTGAAAAAAAACCTTAAGGAATCCCTTAACACCATTATCAGGGTCCCAATGCCTGAAATGTGTACTTTTTGACATTGTAATTTCAATAGCTTGCTCATTTGTGAATATAATTGCATCAAACCACCTCTCATCTCTCCTGCTCATCCTCTTACAACTTTCACACCTGTTAGTTTCTGAAAAAACTCTTAAGGAATCCCTTAACTCCAACATCAGGGTCCCAATGCCTGAAATGTGTACTTTTTGACATTGTAATTTCAATAGCTTGTCCATTTATGAATATAATTGCATCAAACCACCTCTCATCTCTCCTGCTCATCCTCTTACAACTTTTACACCTGTTAGTTTCTGAAAAAACCCTTAAGGAATCCCTTAACTCCAACATCAGGGTCCCAATGCCTGAAATATGTACTTTTTGACATTGTAATTTCAATAGCTTGCTCATTTATGAATATATTGACATCAAATCACCTCTCATCTCTCCTGCTCATCCTCTCACAACTTTCACACCTGTTAGTTTCTGAAAAAGGCCCTTAAAGAATCCCTTAACACCATTATGAGGGACCCAATGCCAGAAACGTGTACTTTTTGCCTTGATGGTCAAACAAGGACATGTTTTTTTTCCCTTCCGGGGTATGTATCTTAATTTTTTAAAAACAATATAAAACAATGGTTGTATCTGGTACATTATATATGAAACTTAACTGAAATACCTCTTATAACTCTCTTATAACTCTATGTCTGTTATTTTTGATTTTCAATTTTCAATTCAATTCAATGTTATTTATATAGCGCAAAATCACAACAATAATTATTTCACAGCGCTTTTCATAAAGAGCAGGTCTAGACCGTACTCTGAAGTTATTTACAGAAGCCCCACAATTCCCACGAAGAGCAAGCACTAGGTGACACAGGCAAGGAAAAACTTCCTTTAACTTCCTTGTGGAACTCCATGACTAACTTTGGCATGCATGGAGGGACTCATCGTTAACATGTACAAACTGAAATTGATCTGATAAATAGGACTTAAACCAGCTCAGAGCGGTTCCTTTAATGCCAATGAAATGTTCCAGTCTCTGTAATAGGATCTGATGGTCAATGGTATCAAATGCAGCACTAAGATCTAGTAAAACCAATACAGAGACAAGTCCTTTGTCTGATGCAGTTAGGAGGTCATTAGTAATTTTCACCAGTGCTGTCTCTGTGCTCTGATGAGCTCTAAATTCTGACTAAAAATCTTCAAATAAACTATTGCTATGTAGAAAGTCACACAGCGACTGCTTTCTCCAGGACTTTAGAGATAAATGGAAGGTTAGATATAGGTCTATAGATGGCTAAAACATCTAGATCCAGGTTGGGCTTTTTCAGAAGAGGTTTAATTACAGCCACTTTAAAGTACTGTGGTACTTGCTCAATAGTACTTTGCTCAAGTAGTAGTAGTAGTAGTAATAGTACTTTGCTCAATAGAGCT
>JALXJV020000002.1:47256758-47373641 GCA_024633595.2 Lepomis macrochirus
ATTTCTTCTTTGTGCAAGCTGAAAATAAATAAACATTAATTCAATTAAATGAACACATTAATGAAATTGTCTAATTTCAGTTACAATGTAGGTTGCAAAATGTTTATTGTTTCTACAGTTAATATCTAAAAGGAAACTTAAATTACTGTCATAGAACTTTTATTGAAAACTGTATCAAGCAGTTAAAGAAAACTAGTATTCAATTAGTTATTATTTTGATTCTAAAAGTAAAAGGTCAATAAATATTAAATTGAGTTTGTAGGCAAGGTGTTTGTATAATATGATTACTATGAAGCACTCTTCCTTTTAACAGCATGTTTTAAGTTCTGATTAAAAAATTATTGTTTTAAACTAATGTTATAAAGTTAACTTCTGACCGGTTGATATTAATTTTCAGATAGGTAAAGGTGGGTATGTTTACGTAGCACATTTGAACAGCAGGGCAATTCAAAGTGCTTTACAGAAAACAACAAGGCAACATAGGGCAATATAAGGATACATTTAGATACAATGAAAGTTTAGTGTTAAATAGAAAATAAAACTAAGATAAAACATGACAGCAAAATATATACTGCATGCACAATTAAAAGTCTTAAATTTACTTTCAGTTTAATAAAAGGAATCAGCATTCTGAATCAGCTGCAGCTGTTTGACTACTGCTTGTAAAGACACCATTACACTAGTTTAGTCACTAAAGATAAATGCATGGACAAGTTTTTGTTTTCAGATTCTGCTGTGAAACGTTTTTATCCTATATTTTTACTTGATTTGCTCCATAAAAAGAAAATGACATAAGTTTTGACTTTGTTTGGTTGGGGAAAATTCCGTTGATTAGTTCCATACAGCTACTCAGTATTTGCATAGGATTTGCATAGGAACATTTTATACTTTTAAAGAAACAGGCAAACACATCAAAATCTGACATTATTTAAAATAATAAATCAATAAATAAAATATTCTGACAACTGCAACAATGCTTTTATAGAATGTATTCCTAAAGTTAATAAACCTAAAGAATGGGCACTTTGTTTAAAGTTCTGGAAACTATGTGCAATTTAAATATTGACAGAGGTTTATTCAAATCTGACCTCATTACTTTAAGATTCCAAATTTAAGCAGTGGTGAATTTGTGTTCACCTCTATCAATCTGATGGTCAGCAGTATTTCTGCAGTATTCAGGCCTCAGAGGTAGTGGAGCCTTATTTGACCTTCTTGACCCGATGAAAGCACGTTGCTTCTGAGAAAGCATGTGAACAGACTCTATTCTCCTCCTGAAATGAAACGTTTGACTGAAAGAGGTCACAGAGCATTGCTTGCCAAGCTATCAGCCAAGGGGTCATCAACAAGGGGTACATTTTGGAAAAATGGTTGCCTCCCCTATACCACACAGACTTTGCTGCCGTCTGCTGTGCCTCCTCCACACACCAAAACAGAGATGTGTTTCAATTATGGATTTATGGCTCCGCTGAAATGGACTTTATTGCTGTCACTCTGGACTCTGCACCTGAACGTGTATAATGAACTGAAAGCATGACATCTGCATTCAAAGACTTAAAGGCTGCTCCCACATCAGCACCAGACAAAGATCTGCCTTTTGGAGACATACTGCTTCATAATGGGCATTTGGGTTCAAAAACATGGCTCTCATTACCACTGTTGGCTCTCTATACTTATAAGATGCCTCCTGTAAAAGGGAAGCCCAGTCAGTTTGCTAGCTGTTACAGCTAAAGCTATTCTAAAAGACGATATCAGTGTTATTGTTAGGCACTCTAATGTTATGTGTTTGCTATAACAAATCTGCACATTCTGAACACTTCTGTCAGCTAACACAGGACAGCTGATCCGGATCAGGTTACAATGTGACCATTCTTTCTAATTCTGATATCTTAGTTAATAGAGCCCGCCTCCATATCCAGTTGCATTGATCCTATAAGTTGATTGACTTTGATGAAATGCTTATTAAACAACAATATAGGATATGTTAGGTCTCTGTTAATAACATTACAAAGATAACAGCCTAAACCTGCGCTATATATGCAATGAGATAATTTTGTTATGAACTGGAGTTAGATAAATGAAATTTAATTGAACTGAATACGAAAATAAAATGGACTTAGATCCATTGTAACTTAAAAGTGCTAATACCCCAGACTAGAACTAATTTATTAAAAGTGAAAGTTCTACTTTCAAAATTAGTACAAAAGCATAAAAAAACATACTTAAAGTACCAAAAATAAAAGTACTCATAATTTGACCATTTCAAAGTACAAATTATATGATTTGAATATTATTACTGTTGATGCTGTAGATGATAACGATGGAGCTCATGGTAATTAATTTAGATACTGATGGGAAGCTTCAAAGTTTCTCTCGTCTCTTTTCTCTGGAAATAATTAAAGTTTTTCTTTGTCTATATTAATACATCATCATGTTTTTGTTAACTATAACGTTGAATAAGATAATCTGAATCTGCAAAATAACTAAAGTTATAAAATAAATGTGAAATGAAACAATATTGACCTTTGAGATGCGATGGAGTGGATATACAAAATATGAAAATAATGGAAATACTGATTTCAAGTACAGTAGATTAAGTAAAGGTGCTTAGTTACTTACCACCTCTGGACACAGATAAATCATCATAGGCCAGATTTAAAGCAAGTCCACATTCCAAATTTTGGTTAATATTATTTTTTCTAGTAATGATTCAGATGAGATTCTCAAATACCTATCCTTTAGTGTATGTTGTCACAACATAAAGACATTACACACTACATGCTGTTTGATTTGCCTAATGGAATACCTGCTCATTAAACTACAGTAAATAACATACAAATATGTCTAGATTTAGCTGAGGGCCGAACTACCACCAGTTGCCCTGTTTCAAGAGATGCGTTTTGATTTTTATGACAACATCCTGCAAAACCTCTACGTTATCCAACACACTGAAAGCTATTTTCTTGTTTCCACTATTGGCTAGTGTAGTTCACTTTCAGGTCAATATGCTTTATGCCATGAATGTTTAAGTTAAACTGTGTTGTCAAAGCGGTTTGCACCAAAATCAAAAAGTTTGCATTTAACATAATTAATTAATCATGGCCATTCAAAATAGCAATTATAAGTAATAACAAATACAGAGAGGACTTAAACTACAAACAAAAAAAGTACATGAGCTGCACAAAGGAAGTCATACTGATTCTGTTAAAGAATATTTTGTTTCTAACAATACTTTACCAATTAATGATACAAAATGCCACTCCTAATTCCTTTCTTAATTCCTTCCTACATGTGTTAATCTGGGTTGCACACGGCAACAGAAATGAATAAAAAAAAGGGGAATAAATAAAAGAATTATACATAATGTTTTTTAGCAGACATCGTAAAATCTTTTGCTATGACTATGACATGTCAATTAACCAGAAGAAAAGATAACCCAAAGTCTTATAACGGTACTAAGATTTCAATGTACAATAAAAAGACATTATCCAAAGAAATGACAACAAGTCTGAAATAGTAACTTTAAAATGATGAAATTGAGCCTAAAGATGCTCTGAAAGAAAGGATGACAATATTGTTAAGAGATCTTTATCTCGTTCCTCTCTGTCAGCATGGCATTTCAAAACTGCCATGACTATCTAGGATGTTTCAGGTGTCCTAATGCATACTGTCCTCTGTCCACCTTCCACACAAGTTGATCTGCGCGCAGCTGGGGAGGGTTTAATAACGCCCAAAGATCCAGAAAGTCTACCTCCCCTAAGGATGGCTCGTAAACGACTCCAAGGGTGAGAAGAGACTGCTTGTTGGGGTTGTTGGAGGAGACTGTGTGATACAGCACACCCATTAAGAGGATGCAATATTGAAATCAGAAGAATGTAAATATAAGAAATATTTTAACTCATTTTTCTAAACTAATTGATTAATTAAATAGGGAACAGTATCAATAAAAGTAATAACTTAAAGACAAAAGTCTCAGAGTAATTGCAAACAACTAACTGAAAAGAAGTCATGTAAAATCATTAAACCATACATCTAATGAAATGTACAAAACCACTCTGCTCTGGACTGAACATAGGAATATGACATAGGACTAACAGAAACCTTTTAAATTTCAGGAATTTTGGCTGACTCCTAAAACCATCAGAGGAGCATATTCTGTTGATTTCTGTATCTATGTAAGTGTATGAAAGTGTATGATCTTGTACTAATCCAATCTTTGTATGAGTTTTCTTTATCTCCCAGGTGAAAACATCCATTCCATGCAAGGGCTTGCACCACCTTTTGGTTGCAAGGCGGTCCACTGCCAAGGAGAGGGAGCAGGATCCTGCTCTTTTTTTTTTTTTTTTCTCTGCTAGATGATCAGATCAGGCCAGGGTGGACCCGTGGATCACAATAACAGCGTGAGGGCTCTCGTCAGAGCTCACCAAAATTGCCACAATGTCATACAATGTCCTCCAACCTAAATATGGAATCCTGGACTTCCACTAACACTTTTCTGCTCAGCAACAAAGTAAGACTGCATTGAACAATGAATTGACAAGCAGACTTTATCAGAAGGCGTTGTCATGACAAAATACAGCAGAGCTATTCAGAAAAGACTTATGGACATGCTCGTTAAGCTCAAGTGGATCTCAATGGTTTAAAAGTCCTACCCATGAAAGATGAAAGACTGTTTTGTTGCACATTCAATTTTATACTCTACAAGTAAATGATGGTAATCATCCCATGATATAATTTTGATGGGAAAGTACAACTTTCTGTAAATTATGGAATGTTAATTGTGATATTAAGATGAGTTTCTACACTTTGCTTCTTCTCACCTATAAACTTAAAAGCAATTATAACTGAAGCATCAATGCTGAGCAAAACAACACACTGTGTTCAGTGTGTAAAACAAGTAAAAACAAATTCAACCGTTTAAGGGCTAACTATGCACAAGAACATGACCTAAGCAAAATATGTCAAACTATACCAAGATTAATGCACACTCAAATGTTTATTCAAATTTAGTTCACCAAAGCAGATAGTAAAATTTTAGACAGGTATGATTTGAGTTTTTCCTTTAATCAAACTAATAAAGTTTATTACAAGGCACCGCCCATCCCCCTCCCAGATAAAAAAAAAGCTGTTGTTTTCTTGTTGTTGTAGGTTAATCTGTATTACCAACCATGAGGTAAGGCTAGTTTATTACCACACAAAATATAGAGTTGCTGATTTACGGCTAATTTATGATAATCTTAAATCTGTTCAGGGACCAATATCTTTATATACAATCTCTATAAGAATAGCTGCTCATCTGTACTACCTCTGTGGGAAACTTTAAAACATATGAGAATTTCAATACTCTTTCCATAAAATACATGAATTAGAATCAGAATTCTTCTGTGAATTTTCCCTGAAAGACTCCCACACAAGTTCAATACATCTAGAAACTAATACTTATTCTGGAATCACTTGAAATGTGATGTAACTTCATAGCCATCTATGTATTAATTATGTTAACATGATGCAATATAGCTGGTCAAAGGACAGGAATATGGTACAAACTTACTTTAATTACATACAGTATAGAGAACTTATAAAGTAAGTCGATTAATGTAATGAGATAATTTTAAAATAGACTCATCCGCTTCTTTAGCAAATCTTCAGTTAAAATAATTAAAGTGTCGAAAGACAAACAGACATGTTCAAAACAGAAATAAAACAGTTGGTGTCTCTAACAAACTAGATGTAGATTTCTATTTTGATGTTTCTTTGTTTTGATGGGTCCGGTAGTCCTGTTTACGCGGCTTTATTTTCTGGTAGCTTTAGTTAAAAAAAATTGGGCTCAGGTTAGAGGGGACAACTCAGATCCTACGACCCTTTGTGGGTTGGTCTAGAGGAGGTCCCCTTCCTTTTATTAATTTTGGCTGGCTCATCACTCTTCTGTTATTCATTGGTTTTATGCAAAATGTTTTTACTGGAACCAGAATATTAAATTAATGATAGACACCTGACTACCTGCTTTATTATAGAAAGTAAAAGACTAACATTAGGATTAAACAAACCACGAACTTAGAAATTATTTCCCTCAAACTCTACTTTCCTTTCCTCCTTTTGTATACAGTTCAGATTCTATTAACAAAGGTTATCACCTAGTTGTTCACTATTAATAATATAATAATCATAATAATCTTTATTTGTAGAGAACTTTTCAAAAACAAGGTACAAAGTGCTTTAACAAGTGTAAAGACAATAGCCAAAAGACAATAAGACAAAAAACTATACAAGATAACCGCTGACCTGATTTCTTCGGGCAGGCTGTTCCAGAGCCTCGGGGCCCCAACAGCAAACCATTAGACAAGAGTTTTAATAGAATAAATCTACAATAGAATATTTCATCAATGAAAAATGTTCATTTATATTGATAAAATAAGAGGGAGTCGAGGGGATGTGGTTAGATGACTTAATTACTGATCATAATAATTGAGTGCCAATTATCAGGTTATTACATTTTAATAATTAAAATTAAACTCATTTTCATTGAGTTGTAAGAAGTTGACTATTTTCTATTGGAATGAAGGTCCTCCTGGTCTAAAGTAAGCAAAAAGATCCAAAGTAGAAATTTTTTGCATCATTAAAGATAATTAATATATTGAAATTTACTGCTTGAGAATGCTGTAAACAGGACTAAACTACTACAGATCAGATGTCCACCAATAGACTTTGCTGAAAAATTGCATCTTATGGTTTGACTAAAAAAAATTACATCTTATGTTTTCTTAGGGAGTTCTAAAGTTACTGTTTTTGAAGGTTTTAAACGTATTGTGTTATGATGAGAATAATAATCACGGTAACTTAAAAAAGTGTATACGAAGTTAAGAATATCTTACTGCTGCAGAAATTATTAATTTCACTTATTTGTTTCAATATTTCCCTCTGGGTGTGATGGTTTAAAGCTCCAGGTCACAACGGATGACCTGTACAAATGAGAGTACTGATGGCTTTTGAATGGACGAAAGGGGACTCAATATTTGTATTCACATTTTGAATTAATACCAGTTAAGCGCCTAATAGAGATGTGATAATGTTTTTCATTTAAATTGATTAATTTAAAATATTTACCAGGTAATTAAAAATTTATTTGAGATGTGACTTCATAGAGGGCAACACAGGTTGTCCTCCTTTTCCTTTTGAGGGTTTCTTTTAAGTACAGGTAGTTATAGCGTAAATCCACGATGACTGTGATAAGAATTTACTATGTTATTTCAAATGTTAAAGTTAAATCAATACTTTATGTATGATAAATGGGATCTACATCAGCTTTACCTTAAAGGGGTTTAAATGTTTAATATTTATGCATCATGCAATATGAACATACCAAGTATGATAATAAGGGATGTTGATCAATGCTTTGCTTTGGGATAGACATTTTATTATTATTAATATTCATTACGAATTGTGCCTATGTATTCAGATGATTGCAATGTTTGTATGGTTTTATGGTCTTATTTGAGTTTAGCAATAAGTGCATCTGTGAGTTTTCCTCTGATTTTCTATATTGAGGTTTTTCTCCACTTTGCACTGTTTAGGGAGTGTAGCTAGTCTCATAAGCCTTTTTTGCCCATTTTATAACTTTCAACTATAATTTCAGACTTCAATACATGAAATATAGAGAAGTGGGTGTTTTTGGCTATGAGCATGCGACCGGTAACCTCTGTCAGGGACTTATCACTTGATAAGACTCTTTATTATTATTAGTTTAGAGCAGAATAATCTTTTGTGTCACAGCCACTGTTAGGCTGCACGGAGACAGAGCTTATGGGACGTGTGTAGCTAGATGATGTAAGGTTTCTTACATTTCCATATGTACAATAATCATTCTAACTATATGATAATAACAACAGAAATGGTTTCATGTTGGAAAATGTATTTTATATTTACTGGCCAAGGATAATGTTAATTTAAATGTTTGTGATCTTAACTGCTGTGAGTGACTTTTGAAAAAGTACCAACCCAACTCTGAAGATGTCCTGACTGGTCCATAGCATTTAGCTAAGTTTTTAATAACTGGGTTCCCAAATTTATAAAGGGTTTAGTGATTGAGTTTATCTTTTGATAAAAAATGGGGGAACTGTTGGAAATATTTCTTAGGTGTCTTAATTGATGTAACAGTAAAAGGTAAGACAGGTCTAGCTTTAGGTATTTCTCATGTGTACTTGTTCTCGTCAAGGAGACAACAATTGACTGATTAGCTAGAGACAGTAGCTCAGGCATCAGGCTAGCAGATATGAGTGTTCTCTGGGAATCTAACAAGGTTGAGCCATACAAGAATGTTTACAAGAACTAACTGGCTCCACAGATTAGAGTACAACTCTTGGATAGTAAGAGATTCCAATATGACGAAGCATTGGAATCTAAACATCAGATAGATTAGGTGTTCTAGGTGAAGATGACCTAATAGAGAAACCTACAGGCTCTAGGGGGAAGACAGAAACATAAAAGGGACCACAAGATGTTATCCTTCAGATTTGGTGTTGGCATCTGACGTGTTCACATGTTGTATGCTGGCACTGTATCTCCTCGGCCGGGCTCAATAAACTATGCTATGTTAAGTCTTCATCAGTCTCCGAAACTTCTTCACACCTGAACCTGGCTCACAACAATAATTCCTAACAAGCCTGATGCCGAAGATTGGAACATCCTTGTCCCCAGTGGCTGTGAAGCTGCCAGCCACTAGGAAGGAGTTCATCACGGCACAACAAGGTGATTCCACCCTTTTAAAATGTCTAACTTCTGTTGTCAGCCAGGAAGAAGCAAGAAGGAGCAAAGTGGCCTACTTTCTTGATGATGGTCTGCTGATGCGTTGCTGGACTGATGCAGTTCCAGAGGAGGTGGACTGGAACATGATTTACCAAGTTGTTGTGCCTACAACTTACCGTTCCCAGGTACTCACCTTGGCTCACGATCATCCATGGTCGGGACACATGGGAGTCACTAAGACTTATAACAGAGTTCTTAAGCATTTCTTTTGGCCAGGAGTCAAACGTGATGTTGTTAATTATTGTCGTTCTTGCCATGTTTGTCAAGTTGCTGGAAAACCCGATCTCCCCTGCTCCTCTTAACCCCATTCCAGTAATGGGTGAGCCATTTGAACGAGTAATTGTAGATTGTGTTGGACCATTGCCCAAGTCAAAAGCTGGAAACCAATTTCTTCTAACTCTGATGTGTACTTCCACTAGGTATCCAGAGGCCATTCCCCTTCGGAGAATCACAGCCCCAGTTATTGTGAAGGCTCTGGTGAAGTCAGTGGTGTAGTCTAGTTTTTTCTAGTGAGTATACTGTGATTTTTCCCATCCCATAAGCACCACTATCCTCACTAATAGTATGTACATGTAATAGAGAGCACTCTGAAGGACTGCTTAGGGTGTGTGTTACCAACTACGCAAAGACTTTAACATCCAATGACAGTTACAGGTGGGAAAGGGCTTCACTTTGTGTTCAGACGTGGTGGGGACATGTTTAGGGTTCAGATTAGAGTTGTGACAAAACATTTAGCATATGAGATCTGATAATCCAGAATATTGGGGTCACGAGATCAAGACTGGAAGATATTTCAATAGTATGTTAAAAATATTCATTGATGAATACCCGAATGGGGGGTCTAGGGGTCCTCCCCCAGAAGATTTTGAGCATTAAACATTTAATTTCCTGCATTCTGGAGACATTTTCTGCACCAGTTTATGGTGGAAATGTCTAATGTTCAGTGTTAATCACCGTCTAACTCAGCTACATTTAGCCTTAGATGTTACATGAATCTGGTTTTATCAGCTGGTAATTTTCAATGCACATTTCACAGAGCAAGCTGCAGATGTTATTAACAATAATGGAAAGCTGAGGCTTTTCAGTAGCAGTAATAACAATGAACACAGGCCAGGTGTGCAGTTCTATCACCAAAACTCATTCATACAGAATATTAGCACTGAGGACACCAGAAGGGTCCACATCTTCTCAAATTCACTTATCTTCCAAAAACCATTGTCAAACGTAAGTTATGTACTTTATCAGCTTAAAAGCATGAGCAAGCATCCAGGACCTGCTATACACACACACACACACACACACACACGTTTTTGCGTTTCAGTAACTTTAACGTTCCTGTCATGGTGTCACCCGGCAGCTTCTGCAGGCTTACGGAAATACTAAAAGAGTGTAGTTTGCGTTTGCTCGCGTTTCACATGTCCTTCAGTGATTCACATTAGTTAATTTCAAACGTGCGCCGAGTGACCGCCACACAGCTGTGTTGTTGTTTGGTAGCTGACGTCAGATCCCGGTCACTGGCCACGGAAGCGCAAACGTCAGTTCAGAGCTTCACAACACAGACGGGGTGAATTTATGAATGAACGTGTGAAAGTTCTGCCACAAAACGATGTTGTTACGAATCATCTCGCTATTTTAAGTGGGTATACGGAAACCTTTGACCGTTCCTAGTGGGTATACGGCGTATACCTGCGTATCACGTATACTACACCACTGGGTGAAGTACTTTTCAGTATTTGGTCTACCAAAATTAGTTCAAACAGATCAGGGCACCAATTTTAAATCCAGAGTGTTTGCCCAAGCCCTTACAACATTAGGCATTAAACATGTGACTTCTAGTGCCTACCATCCTGAAAGCCAGGGGGCACTAGAAAGGTTTCATCAAACACTGAAATCCATGTTGCGCAAACACTGCTATGGTTCTCAAAAGGACTGGGATGATGGTGTTCCTCTTGTCCTGTTTGCTGCCCGTGAAGCTGTACAAGAATCCTTGGGTTTTAGTCCTGCTGAGCTAGTGTTTGGACATGAGGTTAGGGGTCCCTTAAAAGTCCTTAAAGAACAGCTGGTCATGTCAGAGACTACAGTTAAAAGTATATCAGCATATGTAACAAAGCTCAAAGATCGCCTTCAGTTGGCCTGCTCTTTGGCTAGAGATGCCTTGACCTCTTCTCAGATGAAAATGAAGCGACGGTATGACCAAAAAGCAGTCATCCGCTTGTTCAATCCGGGTGATAAAGTTTTGCTTCTTTCACCCATACCTGGTTCTGCTCTCTCCAATAAGTTCTCTGGTCCCTATGTTGTAGAGAAAAGACTCAGTAACACAAACTACCTCATTCAAACTCCTGACCGCAGGCGCAAGACCCGGATGTGTCATGCTAATATGAAGCTGTATCATGCCAAGGAAGACCAGAATGCATCATCAACGTCCCATGTTGTAAAGTCTGTCTCACCGGTGGCATCGTTCACAAAGGTGAGCTCTTCTGATGATGAGGATGGGCTAGTGATGGGTAATGTGAAGCCACAGGGGGCGAGGCTAAGTAACAGTGAGATCTTGTCTAACTTGCCTAACTACCTATCTCATCTTTCTAATACCCAATGCGATGATGTTGAACAACTCATACATGAGTTCCCATGTTTATTTAATGACATTCCCTCTCAGACCTCGGTCGTAGTTCATGACATAGTTCTGACTAACCCAAAACCAATCAAGCAGCATGCGTATCGGGTCAGTCCAGCAAAAAGGGAAGTCATGAAGAAGGAGGTGGACTACCTTGTGAGAAATGGATTTGCAGTACCAAGCTCTAGTCCATGGAGTTCTCCGTGTCTCCTAGATACAAAGTCAGATGGAAGTCCAAGGTTCTGCACTGACTTCCGCAAGGTAAATGCTGTAACTGTACCAGATGCATATCCGTTGCCCCTCATTGATGACTGCATTGATGAAATTGGTCCCGCAAATTATGTAACTAAACTTGACATGTTAAAAGGATACTGGCAAGTTCCTTTAACATCACGTGCCTCTGAAATCTCTGCATTTGTAACTCCAGACCGTTTTCTGCAATATACGGTCATGCCCTTTGGCATGTGTAATGCCCCTGCTACTTTTCAGAGACTGGTGAACAAAGTACTGGGTGGTATTTCAAATTGCAGAGCATACTTAGATGACATTGTTGTGTATTCGGATGAGTCAGTCACGTGACAACCCTGAGGGAAGTTTTTGAACGCTTGTCAACTGCATCCCTAACGCTTAACCTTGCCAAATGTGAGTTTGGGAAGGGTACTGTTCTCTATCTGGGTCAGCAGGTTGGTCGAGGACAGGTGTGTCCTGTTGATGCAAAGATCAAGGCCATTGCTGAATTTCCTGTACCAACTACCAGGAGAGAGCTGCGCCGCTTCCTTGGGATGGCTGGGTACTATCGCCGGTTCTGCAAAAACTTCTCCTCTGTAGCAGCCATATTGACCGCCTTAACCAGTCCTTCGAAGCCCTTTGTTTGGTCTGGTGAGTGTCAACAGTCTTTTGAAAATCTGAAAAGCATCCTGTGTTGCGCTCCTGTCCTGTCTGCCCCAGACTTCTCCATGCCCTTCAAGCTTGAAGTTGATGCCAGTGCAGTCGGGGCTGGAGCTGTTCTGTTGCAAGAAGACCAACAGGGAATTGATCACCCCGTGAGTTACTTCTCACGTAAGTTTAATAACCAGCAACTTAGATATTCTACCATCGAGAAGGAAGCTCTTGCACTACAGCATTTTGAAGTTTACTTGGGATCAAGCAGTAAGCCTATCAAGGTGTTCACTGACCATAACTCCCTCATCTTCCTCTCTAGAATGCACAATACTAATCAACGCCTTATGCGTTGGTCTCTAATAGTACAGGGATACAATCTGGAGATTCTGCACATGAAGGGATCAGAGAATATACTTGCAGATACTTTGTCACGGGCAATGTAGTTCCAAACATGTTTTGATTTATAAGGGTGGGGGTGTTACATGCCAAGCTGGCCTGTTTTTGTCTTGTTTTCCTCCTGCCTTCTTTCTCCCCATTACTTTCTCCTCAGGTGTTAAGTGGGTAACTGGCTCACACCTGTGCAGCCTGGCTGAGCTGCACATTGGCTAGTGGAGGCTGGAGCTGGCCAATCAGGATGGAAAATGGGGAATAAAAAGAGCAGCACAGAAGAGTTTGTTCTCTCACCCCTTGGAAGCAGCCTTGACCGTAGCAGCAGTGAACCACACCTTTGTTATTTGTTGCAGTTTGTTAAATAAATTATCTGCTGAGCTTTTTGTATCAGCGCTTCTTTTGTTGCACCCCTTGAGCCAGGGGTCGTAACAGGGATATTAAAAATGCTAGTTACATCCACTCCAAACAATGAATCCAAAATGACAAGAGCAGTAATCCACAGGTGAAACTCCACAAGACATTAGGAAATACAAGCAGCAGTGAAGCAGGCTCTAACATTGACAGTGTATGAACTGGCATGTGCTTAAATGTGCAGGGGTAGTGGAGATAACAATAAGGATCAGCTTTATTGTGTCGTGTACACATATAAGGGATGTGTCAATCCCAGCTGGCATAGGGCGAAAGGCGGGGGTCCACCCTGGACAGGTCACCGGTCCATCGCAGGGCCACACAGAGACGAACAACCACTCACAATCACATTCACACGTAAGGACAATTTTAGAGACACCAATTAACCTCGTCTGCATGTCTTTGGATGGTGCAGCTCTATGTGTGCAGCTCTGTGAGCTTCTCCCCAGCAGTCAGCCTTGGTAGTGGCTGCAGTATTACAGTCACTCCGAGCCAGTCCCAAACACTCAACAGTCTTTACATGTTTTCATGTTCACATAATTGTTAAATCAGCTAAATATCCTATGTTTGCTTTAACATTTCATACATTTTTCTGAAATCTTATAGGGCCATTTCTTCTTCACTCTTTACTTTGATGTCAGGAATATTATTTATTTCACAACGTTTTATTTCACTTTCTGTCACAGTCTGTTCCAGATAGAGAAGACCCAAACCCAGATTCCACTCAAACGAGAAAGTTTATTAATCACAGCAGGGAAAAAAGGAGATCTCAGGGCGGGGGAAAAAGCCGGCGTCAGGGGATGCGCCCCGTCAGGAGTGCTGGCGGGGCCGAGAGGCCCCACGATCAGTGTGCTCCCAAGACTGGGGGCTGTCGAGTAGGTTGAGATCCCAACGCTCTAAACAGCATGAACAATGGCTCAGTAACACACCGGAGCCGGGGGACTGTGGGGTGCTTTCCAATGGAATGACACGGGTGGGTGTGATCAGCTTGCTGGGTGGGGGAGAGTAGGAGTGTGATGCATTGGGCGTGACGATTGTAAAATGATCATCTGAGAAGTGCAATGAATGTGGTAGATTGTGAAAAGAAATTAAGAAAATTGCAAACTTGATGGTACAAGAAAAAATATTAATGAAGTTGAAATGTGTCTGTGTGCTTAAAAGAGGAAGTGAAGAGGCCTGTCGGGGCATGTTGAACTTGCTATGAACTATTAATATGAATGAAAAATGCTATGGCTAAAAATGAGGAACTTAAAATGTAAGTAAATGTTTGCACTCAGAAAGATAAAAGCAGTGAGTGATTGAGTTGAGACATTTTGAGCTTGTAGTGAAACATTGAGACGAATGCAAAGCGCCATGACCATGTGTCGTCAGAGGAAGGAGTAGGAAGGGGGAGGAACGGAAGGACGGAAGGACGAGCTGCATGACAACAGTCAAAAAAGAGAGGGGGGTGGTGGATGACCTGACAGAGAAAACTCAGCTACGAAGTAGGATATAAAAAGAAGAGACGGAGAGAGATCGGGGTTACTCCTCGGCAGATCTCAGAAGGCACTGGACTCGGAGCAAGACCACCACCTCATCGGATCAAGACCCAAGATCAGAGCGTCGGATCAAGACCAAGACCACCACCTCATCGGATCAAGACCCAAGATCAGAGCGTCGGATCAAGAGCCCAAGACCAGAGACAGGGATTTGAGAAGCCAACAACTAGAGACGACTTCAGAGATTCTTCGGGGGATTTCCAGAGATCGCGCCACTGAGGGTAACCACACCGGCCAGACCAGCTGAAGAATGATCGGACTCTGAAGATTTTCTCTCCCTCATCTGCAAGGAAGACTGAGGACTTTTGAAGACAATCTGAGGGCTTTGTACAAGGCATCGGGTTCCACCAAGGTCATCAGCCCAGCTGTAGAAGAAGGAATCCACCTGCAGTAACGACTCCTTCCATTCCCTTTCTCTCCAAAACGGAAGACATCAAAGCACACAAGCTCAACTATCACAATCAGGTTTTGAATTTTTAAGATTTTATCATTTATCATTTATCATTTTTACCATGTTGTTCTACTTATTTTAAGGTACAAGGCTTTTATTAAGTTACTTTAATAATCCTACTTCAAGTGCAAAGATTTTAGTCAAATTACATAGACATCAGACCTCTCGACGCCTGTGAAACTTTTCTCCCCAAACAGAACGAAGTGAACAGAGCAGCTTAGTTTATAGTGTAGAAGTAACGTCAGCTGTCGGCAGCTGATGTTACTTCTACAGGTGACACACAGCGATAAACACAACAACTGTGCTGCTCTTTGCAACAATCCACAACAAGCACATTGCAGCAAACCCCTCTTAGCGGCGGAATCGTAGTAAATGCTAGAAAAGCTGCTCGGGTTAAAATTGAAACTCACAGGGTAATAAGTCTCAATAATAAATCAGCTGTAGGTCGGGGGAGGACAATAGGCGGTCCGCCTATTAGTGACCTCTGGTATACAGTATATAGAATATGATAATATAACAATATGAACAACACTGAAATAGAGAATGATGAATAAATAATAAGTGTTAAACAGTAAACAGGTGGCTGATTAGAGGCAGAGTTTCTGGGTTATTGCACAGGAGTTGTCCCTGACACACTGTGAGTCAGAGTCAGCTGTTCATCAGAGTGACGACTTGTGGGAAGAAACTGTTCCTGAGTCTGTTGGTGTCAGGGACCAAGCAGTTAAGCAAAGAGGAGAACAGGAGCTTCTTTTTTGAACAACAGGGTTTCTTTATTTACCCTAAAAAAATTGAATACAAATCAAATACTTAACATCTAGGCCTATAAAAGAGGTCAACAAAACATAACTATATGCAAAACAGCAAACAAAACGGGCTATGAACTGAACAAACTGACCTAACTAAATGAGACACAAGGGAACATATATAGTGGCTTGGCCAAACCAATATACACACAAGGGGAAAACAAAATGGACGACAAATAACACAACTACAAAGTAAAACAAACTAAACCCAAAATCCCCCTCCCACATGGCAGCACATGGTATGGCTTGATTGGAAGCCACAGGATATAACAGTCTTTCTCCCTTTGCCACGCCTTTTTTCCACCAGGCCACAGCTCTCTCCAACATGGTAACAAAAAAAAGAGAAAATGATTAATAGAACAGAAAATGTTTAATTAACCTTACAATGTAAAAATGTGTGCACTCCATTTAAACAGTGTATGGCTGTCTATGGTTTAAAGTCTTTGCTTCATTCAGGAGGAACTCACAGACTCTTATTGTGAAGGCAGCTTCCTGTAAAGGCTTTTATTGTGAAGGCAGCTTCCTGTAAAGGCTCTTATTGTGAGGGCAGCTTCCTTTAAAGGCTCTTATTGTGAAGGCAGCTTCCTGTGTAATCAAAAGTAAACTTTTCTTTGTTCGTCAGCAGCAGCAGCAGCAGCAGGGCGGGAAGAGTTAACAGCTCGGTGTTTAAAGTCTTTGCTTCTTTCAGGAGGAACTCAGAGGATTTTACTCCAACATGTTCCTGCTGTTCTTCATCCTGATGCTCGGTAAGAGACACTTTACTCAGAGAGACACAGAGCGAGAGACACGGGTTGGACTCGATACACACACAGAGACACAAACACACCACACTGCGTTCAGGAAACACACCGTTTATATTCTCAGACAGAAAGACACAGATACACCGTTTATACTCGGATCTGTCAGACACAGAGAGAGAGAGACAAACTAAGAGTCTCTCTCTCCGGGCCGCAGGGCGCGGTCAGTCCCGTTACAGTCAGTGAGGTTACAGCGCCGCCTCTGGTCGCTGGTTGAAACTGACTCCGCCTGCTCTCACACTGACGCTGCGTTCCAACATGGAAGTCAAAAATTTCCGACCTCCAGCTAGATAACAATCATGAAGCCACTTGAAGTCGTTCATGATCGTTTTCCAGGAGAAGAGTAAAAAATCTGAACCCCGACTTCACGACTAGCAGCTGAATGACGTCACAATGGCAGCTCCAATGGCAGAAACTTGTTCTGCATGTAATATCTGTTCACATGAGTCTGAAGCATCAGGAATAATAAACTACATTTCCCGTCACTTGTTTTCATTGACAGCAGGTCCGTGCTGAGGGGCAGCTGCTGCAGGCCTACACCTGACCAAGAGTCAGGGTCAGCCATGTGTTCACTTTCAGCGTCAGGCGACGCCGCGAACACTTTGAGGCTGACAGTCAGATATTTCTGAAGCGCTGCATGATTTCTCCTCCTTCATGACCTCAGCTCTCAGTCACTTCCTCACGTTCAGCCTCGTGTGGCTGGTTTCCTGCTGGGGAAGTGTATGAAGGTGATTGAAATCAGCATTGTCATTTTCATAAATAAAATATTTTTTTTCAAATCTAAAAAGTGTTTCAGACAGCGTTAAGGCTTTGCCTAAAATGCATAACAGCTTCCACAGCAGTAAGAGGAGCAAAAAACAGAGATTCGGTAGCTCAGCAACGTAAGTTAACTTTCACCTAAGTTCCCCTTAGCTTTCCCCTTAACTGCCGAATAGGAAGCTACGAATCAGAAGCTAACTTCAGCGTCGCGATATAACATATAGTTAACTAACATAGCTAATGTTATCCAAAGGCAGTCACTTTCATTTACCTTCTAACGGTATCGCAGGTTTAAAGGAATGTGAGGTGTTAGTGGCATTTATTTAGCCCTTAATCACATTACGAACCTACCAAACATGTATTTACATATCCTGGCTTGGTGTGCCACTGGCGATCTCCGCCGACCAGCCGACGTGGAGAACAGAAATTGGTTCACCCCCCCCCCCCGCTCCCCCCGCTCCCCCCGCTCTTCCCCCTCAAGTAAAGGACTCAAGTAAAAAAAAATACAAGTTTGCAGCTGTCATTGTTTTTATGTGAACATCAATCTACACGTGTGCATATTTTTTCTGCAACTTCATATTCAGAACATCGGTGTGTGTGAATATTTTGTATGAGTGAAACTTTCAACATACAACTTCAGATTCTTTCTACAAGCTCCCCTGTGTTTTTATTCTTTTGTGGCTTATAATTCAACTCACATGTGTGTGAATATTGTGTACAAGTGAAACAAGTCCTCACATCGTATTCTACAAGAGTTCACATCAAGTTTACAAGCTCTTTCATTTTGCACCATATTTACCTTCACAGAAGTGGGCGGGGTTTGATTGACACTTGGTGAGGAAGTAAGAAAAGCTGCTGGCTGTAAATGAACATCAGCTGTGTTTTTAAAGATGGGTAACAGCTGATTATCATGTAGGTATGTTCTCTGGTCCTGCTCCTGAAAAGCTAAAAGTTTCCATCACACCCTTCTTCTGAAGCCACATCTCTATCTCTCATTCTTAAAAACTCTTAATTCATTTCTATCACCTCAGTAGCTAAGGATGTTTCAGTCACTTCTCGTGAGTGACAGGAAGCTCAGTGTGATTAAAGTCCTGCAGGTTTGATCAGGGAGAAAAACATTGAGACATCTTTGTTAGTAAATGAATGTTTAGTTCCCAGCATTTAGTTTCAGGGGGACAACATTTCTCAAACTGGGCCCCTGATCCACTCCAGCACCAGCTCCACTTAGCTTAGCATTAGTTCTAATACAGACACGGGCAATTTCAGAGAAGCTGTTGGCCATCAGAGGCTTTGTTTAGCTTGTTGTGTTGGAACTTGGGATGAATAAATAGCTGATTTCCCAACATCTTAAAGTTCTATCATGAAAAACATATTGGTGAAGCTCAGACACCTTTATTGTGTTAAATTAGATAAATTATGTCGGGAGCATCTGGGGCGCATGGCCGGTGCTGTCGGGGTGGATTTTGGTGCTCCTCCTTGGGGGTGGGTGACTGGCGGGGTGAGATTGGCCTCGGGTTTGCGGGGCTTGGGGGCTGCTGGCTCTGCCTGCACTCTGGGGGGGGGGGGTGCCTCTGGCTGGGCTGGGGACTGTTGGCCTGGTTCTCCCGCGTTGACGCTCCCTGGCGGCGGGGAACCAGCTTTCTGCTGCTGTTCCTTGGGCCGGGGTGCTGCTTCCCCCGGGACATGTGGTCTGGGGTCCTCTGCACAGGAAGAATCAGATTGTTCAGGCTGCCTGTGCTGCTGCAGAGCAACAGGCTGTATGTCCATAATAACAGATACAATAGTGACTGAGCAGCAAGCTGATATGTTAAAGTGATCTTATCAATAAGTTCATGGAGATTTAAAAAGGAAAATAATTGTATTAAAACAGAAACAGCTAAATTAATCAACAAGCACAGCAAGTTGCATTCCCTAGAAATAACCATGTTGCAGCTGTTTCTAACCTGATGAACAGCAGATTAAATATATTATTAAATATATTAAACTTTATCTTGAGTAGCTTTGTCACTTTATTTCTTTACTTGATTGATTTTTTTATGGTAGTAATTGCACAGATTTTGAGTAGCTTCCTGACGCTGACCAGCAGCACCGACACAGCAGACAGGACAGTCAGAGAGGAGTTTCTACTTTTAAAGTTCAGTGATGTTCTGTAGCTGCATGAAACTCTGCAGGAATAAAGGTCTGTAAAGACCCAGAGGGCCCACAGATGCTTTGACCTGTCCTTGACCTATAAACCCCGTGTCCTGAGTAGGGCTGGGTATCGTTCAAAGATTGTCGATATTGATACCGGTTCCCGAACAATACTTTTTTCTCAACAAACAGAGAGCCATTGTTGTTTGTATAAAGTAACTTAATTATCACATTACTATCATTAATAGTTTATTTTAATAATTGTTCCTTTGAAAAATGCTGCTGCTTGTCAGAACCAAGATAGATTTTCAATGTAACATCGGCCTATTTTGTGTTTTTATTGCTCTTTCTTTAGTTTTTATAATGTCATTTCATTGATTATTAATTATATATTTTTTTATTGTTTATATGTGAATTTGTGCTCTGGCACCATGGCAACCTGAACATTCATGGCAACAGGCCTGAGAGAGAGAAACAAGTTTCTGCCTCTACATATCAAAGTTTCCTCACTAGAGGAAGAGGAGGCGACAACTATCACAACAGAAAGGAAACTCTATAATCCGCTGCAGCAAAGTCACAGACATCAGCCCGAGGATCGCACTAGGGCTGAACGATTAATTGAATTTGCGATTTAATCGCGATTTAATAAAACGCAATTTTCTAATTGCAAAGGCTGCGATTACTCTGTGGTCACATGACACCCAAGCGGAAAGAAGTCTGACGTTACGCTGTAACTTGCCTTCTTGTTGTAAAATGGCCTTAAGCTTGACAGAAGCTCAGCTACATAAACTTTAATGTCACACCGAATGAAAGTAGCAGCCGCCACCGCGGGTAACTTGGTGGTGGGTGAAATTGTCGGGCCATCCGCAGCTTTGATGGACGGAAAAATGCTCAACAGAAAGAGGCGTGTAGTAAGATAAGCGTGTTGTGGCGATCGGCGCCTGCGTCACACACACAGCCACCAGTCAGCTCAGGAAATATCTGTAAAGTGGCGTTTCAGACTAAACACCGAAAGAGGCCCAGTCTGTCCCGAGCTACAGCCTGGTTACAGCCGGTGCGCCGCTCACCAGCATCGGAGGCTGCGGAAGGGGGGAGGGGGGGACTTTCTAAGCTTGTCTATTAAACACAAGAGGCGTCACTCTGTTCTATTTTCGTTAGCCAACTTTTGAATTGAACCTCAAACTGAGTATTTTTAGTTTGCTTACGGGGACACAGAAAGATGGACTCCTGGGCCCGTATTCACAAAGAATCTTAAGGCTAAGAGCAGCTCCTAGTGACGTAATTCTAAGAAAATTCTGAGAAGTGGGCGTGTACTCTTAAAAGTAAAGAAAAAAGTAATTCATAAAGCATCTTAAGCTGTAAAAGAGCTCTTAAGCTCAGAATTGTTAGGAGCAGGGACGAGGACTTTTAAGAGGCTTAAGAGTTTCTTTAGTCGAGGAGAAAATGGCAGAAAGACGCAGAGGGAGAAGAAATGTGTTGCAGGATGACAGAGAGTTAATCAGACGCTATAGATTAGATCGTGCAGGGATCGTGTTTGTGACTGATCTTATTAGAGACGCGCTAACATCTCCGACACAGGCAGGAATGAAAGGAATCACTACATTAGGATATTTGGCAACAAAGCAGCGGTGATGATTTGGGTCTGTCACAACCTTCTGTAAGCAGAGTGATCACACAAACAATTACAGCACTGTCAGAACCTCTTATTGTGTCGCAGTTCATTTCGTTTCCACTGGACATTCCCACCTTACAGGCTCAAACTGCATGTATGAATATAGCAGCTTCCCTCTTGCACACAACGAGAATGAACCGTTAATAGTTTGCGCTAAGCTCCCTCGTCTGCTTCTCGCCCCGTGCTGTGACACCCGGCCGAATTTTCCTTTTAGAACGGCCTTGTGTTCATCCACTAACTGGGCTGACAGGAAACACTGTTCCTCTGTCCAGTTGGGCTTTCTGCCCTTCTTGGCTTTGATTCCGTGTTTGATCCATTAAAACCAACATTCAAACCACCACTTAGATAGAAACGCCAGCAATCTGTGTTATTGGAAAGAGTGGAACGATGTTTATCATTCTGAGCCAATCAAATACCTGATAGGAAATTAACGGCATGGTAAATAAAAACAGGATTTATATACACATATATAATGTGTGTGTGTGTGTGTGTGTGTGTGTGTGTGTGAGAACAGTCAAATAGGAAATATTACGCATGTAATTTCCAAAGTAAAGGCTTAGAATAGAACCTTTTTGGACAACCAACCAATCACAGTCTTCCAAAGATTGTGTCATACATAGTAACGGGGTCAACCCCGCCTCCTCACTAAGATAAAAGTTTTTGTCTTTTCCTTGCTCAGAGTTGCTCTCAGATCAGTCCTGAATAGCTCTTAAGCTGAGACTCCTAGGTAAAAGTTTTTAAGCTAAGATAAGAGTTTTCTGAGAGGACTCTTAGATTCTTTGTGAATACGGGCCCAGACGTATTAGCAGCAAAATACACTTGAAAAAAAATACTGTTCTATTCTGTGAACAAATATTTGGAAAAGCTAGAGCAGATAACAACCTCCTCAAAAGAGAACTACATTTGCTAAAGAGGTCTAGTTGGGAGAAACTACAACAATTAGATTTGGGATTCATGCTCTCCACAATGATTTTAGATTCATGGCACAGCACCCAAGCAGTTTTGGGAATCACCAACTATGCTCTCCCTGTTAATATGACCTCATAATCATTATAGATACAATTGTTCATGTTTGCTTTGTGTGTCTTAATTTAGCCTACGGCTTTTTACATTTATCTATAGAAAAAGGCACCATGAGAAACACCTCCCTTTTAACTTTAACTTGTTAATTAAAATCCAAAAGAAAAGTCTCCTCATGAGTTTAAAAACACTAGTTTGCATCACAAATGTGCTTTACCAACCTCAACTCCTCCTCGGTCACCACCATCCTCTCTTTTCCTAGCAAACACTCTTTCAGACTTATCTGAAAACGTCAATGTAACTTTTAGGCTCTACCAGTACAGGACATAGCTGTAGGTGGTGATGGAGCTACAGACACGTACGCTTACTGCCGAGTATTTGCCTCCGCTCGCATTCAGTCATTTTCTGCCACTGCGAGAATCGAACAGTCGCTATGCACCTCCTGAAAAAACGAGTTATAACAGCACCTGCACCGTAGATGTCAATTGAAGAATGAGAGAGGAAGCTAGCCAAACGTTGAATGTTACCGTGCTCGCACAGTCTGCCAGTGAACGTTTTTAGTAAGACATTGTTATTAATTATCGTGTGAAATTTTATTCGCGGTGGTTATAATTCAGCAGCGGATATAACGTTAGAAGTTGAAGGTTAAACACTGCGTTACTTTCCTCGCCTTTCAGGCGACTCTTTCTTTAGCGGGTGTCATTATGTTTAGTTACGCAGTAGTATGCTAGGCTAACAGTCTCGGCTGTGACATCTTTCAGAGCACAAAACACCATTAACACACCTATCACCTGCTCACCACGGAGCTATTAACCTGAAACACCGCGGCTAACGTTACTTGTTTGTGGGCTACACACAGATAAAGTTAACGTTACCAGCGTCACGTTATCCCTGGCCTCCATGTTGCTTTCTGCTGCCTTTGCCCGCTGTGGTCGCGACGTCGAACGTACCTGACACCAGGGTGGGAATTATGTAATTATAGGGGCAAGGCCATTTGGCCTCCACCTTTTCTTTTTTTTAGGGTCACCTAGGCCATATGACAGGGCACAAAGGCCATTGAGTACAATTCGATGGTTTTCCCATTCAGATTGATACCATAACATCCTAATTTGGAATAAGACATGGATTATGACTTTTTTAATAAAAAAAAATTTAATAAGAGAGAACCATTTCATCCAGAAGGTATTCATCCTAACAACAATAGAAACAACACAAATGCCAGTAAAAGCATTCAAAAGGTTAATTCAGTCCATTACATGTGAGAGAGAGAGAGAGAGAGATGATGATTGTTATGTTATATGTATGATGCTTTGGCAATATTGTTCAACAGTCATGCCAATAAAGCAAAATTGAATTGAGAGAGAGAGAGAGAGCGAGAGAGTGTGTGAGGGAGAGAGAGAGAGGGAATGCAGTGGATTATTTCAATCAGACTAACTAAATGCTAAATGGCGCTGCAGCCGCCAACCTTCCCCCCCTGAGGAGATGTTTGTTGTCCTACGTAGCTAACAGCTAGCTTAGTTCACCATGCAAAAATGGCAAATACCGGTAATACTAAATGTTCCGTTCAGTCAAATCCTACCACATTAATCAGTTACTTATCATATCAAAACAGCTTAGCTCGTTTGCTGTGCAGATGCTTACCTGAGTGAGTGTCGCTCTTCGGTATGTGCTGACGCTACATGCTTCTTGCACTGCTGTTTTGAGGCGCGTGCGTGAGATCATCGATGTGATTATGACACTGACTGCACCTGCGCAAATCCACGAACTAATTGAAGTTCAGAGACCTACTTGGGTGGCGCGCTGTAATTCAAAGCAAGCCCACTATGCCGCACTGAAGCTTTATACATGGAACTTGGACAGGGCACACAGGCCACTGTGGCCGTACGATGATTTTTTTTTCACGGGGCATGACGGCCAAAGTGTAGAGCTACGGCGGCCGTGGCCGCGGTATAATTCCCACACATGTCTGAAAAAAAAAACGTAAAGGCCAAATCCTTTTTTCCCCTAGTGAACAGCTAAATCGTCCAAGCTACTGACAATCAGAAAGATGTCAATTACTTATTTTTAGTTAGTTTGCGCGCGTAAAAAGGGTAATGTTATAAAGTTAACTTCAGTAAACTAACGTTATAGGACAGGATTGTTGTAGGACACAGCGTTATAACGACATGGCACAACAGGGGGAACCACAGTCGCACAATGTTAAATAACGTTAATATTACAGTTTCCAGGAACTTTCTGAAAGGAGCCTCATTAAATGCTGCAAAAGGCTGCTTTTGTCTAACGTTAAACATACATGTGCTGTAACATTAACTGTTCTAAAAATGAGTGTTGGCTATGTCCTTGATTAAACATCGGGTTTGATATATTATTACCAAATATCTAACTTAAATAATCCCATAGACTGTATGAATAATCCTCGGAAAAGAAAAACGTCAAGAACAAGCGACATTGATGAGCTTCATTCAGCACATGGCTGCTTGAAAGGCACCGAGCTTCTCTTCTCCCTCGTTTCTCTCCCGACAGAGTTTAGCAGGCAGAGAGAACGGGAACAGGTCACAAAGTCACGAAGCGCCCAGAGAACCTGATCTGGAGAGGGTAGAGCCATACCTGTCAAGTTTTGGATTTGAAAATAAGGGAAATTTTCCGGCGCCCACCGCGAGGAGTCCCACCACTCCAACCAAGCTCCAGTATGCCTTACATTTTAAGACAGGTGTTACAGCCTAAATGAAAACACAATTTTATTTAAATGCTTATTTGCATATTTTCTGTTCATTTAACTTTGCTTGTCTTTACATTTACATTTTATTTTCATTCCACACATTCTTTTAATTTCACATAACTTTTCTTCACTCTTTTAGTGAGTTATTGTACAAATTTGTTGCAGACTTTGCTTCTTTAAGACTGTTTTGGAAGGAGTGTATTTGTGGGCGGGGCCAGAGTGGTTCATTTTACATAGTTTGCTATGTAAAACTGTTGCGCCTAGAGCGCAAACAGTTCTGTTGTCCAACGTCTACCTGCAGGTGGCAGCTATCGCGAGGCTAGTGACAGAGCTCAGACTGGGTATAGGTGTGTTCGAGACGACGGCGGCTGACTTTCGCCGACTTGATAGTCTAAAGCAGTGTTTCTCAATGGGGGCGGTACCGCTCAGGGCGCTCGAGGACGATGGGGGCTGGAAGCAATATTTTAGAAAGGGGCTTGAGCTGCTTTTGGGGGCGTTTGTTGGATGGAAATTCTAAGATGAGTTTACACTTAAGATTCACAACAATACGAGTTTAAACTTTGAACTGCTTGCAAAAAACTGTGGTCTGCATCATTAAAACCTGCCAGTTTAGTCCACTGAGACTGGACGAGACTGTGCATTTTTTCTCCATCAGCTACTTGTGGTGCAGCTTCATGCTGCCTTCAGGGGAACGGGAAGTCAGAGTATCATCTCTAAAATTTTATGTTTACTGTGTAAACTCTAGAAAACTGACGCTCTCTTTCTAGGTGGGAAAGTGTTTATGTCTCTGAGGAAAACACTGTGAACGTCTTGTTATCGCAGCGGTTACACATTTACAAGAGGGATGTTCCGCTGTCGGACTCACCCTGAAAGCAACTTCGCTGCGACACCAGCGAGTGACGTCGACCCTCCTCGCGCTGTGAGTCGCAGACAGTTTGTGCCAAAGCGGACATGTAGGTAGCTTCTATAAAAATGTAACGTTAAACTGAAGCCCTGTCTCGCTCTGTTGGGGACTGTTAGCAGCACTTTATCAGAGGTGCTGAAGTTCAGCTGTGTGGAATTATTCCTGAGCTTTCTGTGAGATCACAGGTGTGTCGGTTAGTTTCGTTCTCATTCAGGTTTGTCTGAGAGACGGTGAGGGGAAGCGAATCAGTAACATAATGCAGTAGGAACAGGGCATGTAGTGAAATGTTATGAGTTCTCTTTAAATAGGCTTTAATGACGTTAGTGTCCTTTTAACATATTTTTTTCTTTACATGTCAGAGAACACATATTCTGAATGTGCAGAAAGTTTTGAACATGAGCAGATAAGTTACAGTGTTTCCCATACGTTCATTTATTTGTGGCGCCACAATATCAACAGCCTCTCGCTCGTCCCCCTCTCTCTCTCTCTCCGACATTGGCTATGCACAACACAGCCAATGTCGGAGACCCAGTTATTAGTAAGCATGTAAGGGGCCTGGCTAATAAGGAGAGCTGAGTTAATGTTAAAACACAGCTGGGTTTTCGAGGTTAGCTGTACAGCTGCAGCACAGTTACACTGTCACTCTGTGGGAAACACTGACAGGAGCTAAAGTCGGTCAGTTACTGAATTAAAACGGATTAATTTATCACTGAGATGAAAAGGGGCCATAAACACATTTAAATAAGTTACTTCCCCACAAAAGAGGAGGTAAGACTGAATCATGTGTGTTGACTCAGCAGGGATGATATTAAATAAGTTGATCTACAGGAGAAAAATATTATTATATATTTAGAATTGTCACCTGAATTTTCAGACATTTCCACCCCAAATTGGTGCAGAAAAGGCAGAAATTAGGGGAGAAATTTTCACCAGAATGAAGGAAATTAAGTATTTAATGCTCAAAATCTTCTGGGGGAGGACCCCCATACCCCCACTTATTAAGTGACCCATCCAGGAAAACAGTATTTTGCTTCACACACTGTTTCTGTGAGGAACATTAACTTATTAGTTAAATATAATTACTTTTCACATGGCTTTTTGTTACCTTTTCCATGTTTTTAATAACAATAGTAACAATAAAAAAATCTAAATATTTTCAGGGCAAATAGTCAACATCTTTTTTGATGGGGGCCGGTAAGGGATCTGGATAGTGGATAGGGGGGCGCTGGCCCAAAAAAGGTTGAGAACCACTGATCTAAATTGAGCTGCAGGTGACTGCAGGGCCGGGGTGTGAAAACGGCGCCGTAAAGTCAGACACATTCTACCTGCGTGAGCTCACTGTGAGCTGAGATCAGTGACTGATCTCACTGCCATTTCAAAGAAAAATGCAGCGAGACCAGGCAAAAGTGTGGTTCCAACTTTGTGCAGCCTGAAAAGAGCAACTGCGGCCGCCGGACTTGGCGGCTGTAGTGGCCTTGCTCCCGCAAGTTTTTAATGTCATGTGACATGGTGACCTTTTGCAGTGCCGGCTAAAGTCGGACATGATTTCTAACCAGCATGCCTTATTTTAAGTCCAACATGCATCACCTTAAGTCAGCCCTGCGCAGCGCTGCATGGGTATTATTATTTTTAACAATGCAGGTTAAAATCACGGAGATTCTACGGAAAATACTAATACGGAGGACGGGCGGAAAGAAGGGTAAAATACGGGAATTTCCCGGCCAAAACGGGATACTTGACAGGTATAAGAGGAGAGGACCGGCAGCTCGGGAGAAGTGCCGGTATGCAACAAAATACAAAAGACAGAGGCCTAGCCTACCGGTTTATGTGCTTGAAACACAAACAGGTTCATGACATCGCCTCCTTCTGCGTAATTTTTTATTGGACATTTTGGGATTGTTTGTATACATTTCTCATCTCCACTTAAAGCATAGTTAAACGCGGGTGTGGAAAGGTCGCAATCTAGTGGCAGGATGTCGTCAATTTGCAGGTCACAAAATTGCCATGCATTATGGGAGATGTAGTTTATTGTTCATGAACGCTTTAAAGCAGCGTAAACTTTTATTTTAGCACAATCGTGAATCTTTAAAGCTTTCGCGGGCCACATAAAATGATGTGGCGGGCCAGATTCGGCCCGCAGGCCTTGAGTTTGACACAAGTGCTGTAACCCTTTTGCTGTGATGCTAAAGTGCTATCCACTGGGCCACCGTGCCGCCAGATCAGGTATGATGATGACATGAATTAACTTCTTTAAGAACCTGGTATCAATCCCCTGGTTTTAACTTTAACTACCTTCTGCGATGTTTACGTGCTGCAGCTATCAGATGTTTAACTCTTATAGAGGCTTGGAAACAAAAGAGCTTCCTCTTTAAATAAACATGTAAAACATAAAACAATACCTCAACAATTAAAACATGTGATAGCCCAAAGGGAGTTCCCATCTCACCACTCTGAAACGCTTGCTCCAGTCCATGTTGCCAAGCTGGTCGGCAACATGTACAGCTGACCCGCCCTTCTCTGCTTCTGATTGGCTAGTAGTCCTTAACTAGGAACTGAGCATGTGTCCCAACAAAGATCATTTAGAGACAAGATGTATCACTCCATAGCTAAAACGAAACCTTCAGCACAGGGTGAGAAGAGGAGCTGCAGCAGAAATATAACCATGTGACCCTGTTCAGGTACGACCTCTGAATAAGATGAGGAACCTGAAGATGAGCAGAATGTGAGCTCTTTAAAGTAGCTTAGCAGTACAGGGTCTCTACGATATGTAATATATGTACAAGCGGGCTTTTTAATTACAAATTCAAACAGGCCAGACTTCAACACCAGGACATTTTCTCACCAGATGGGATGGGTATCATTAGGTATCTATTGATTCACTCTTATTAATACATTATTAGTTCAGTTCATTTTAATTAATTTTATCAGTTCTTTTTCATTACTAAAAACTTGCATTAAAAATATTTATTTATTATAACTAAATGTTTTAAAAGTAGCAACAGGATTTACAACGGCGGGGTCGCCAATACTCACTGGAAACAAATCACATTGCTGACATCAACATAAGGGCAGCCTCCGGATTAAGTATCGCAAAAGGGACCTCACGGGAAAAACAAGGGGAGGCAGACTCTGTTTCTCTGGTGCGGTCAGAACAACCACAGGTCAACACAAAGTAGGGGTGGGAGAAATCATCGATTCTGCGATGCATCGCGATGCGGAAGTGGAAGATTATTAATCGATGCACAAATGTCTAAAAATCGATTATTTAAATGTTAATTGATAACATAATGTTGACGGAACGCAAAAGACGGACCGTCTGTGGAGCGCACACATTAGAGAGACCAGTGTCCCCCTATATTCGTCACTAGGGATGGGACGATTACCGGTTTCACGATAAACCACAATAAAACGTCCTGGTGGTTAGTATTATCGTTTAAAATTTAATTATCATAAAAACCGTGTTTGATTATCCTGATTTTGAAAACTCGCGGTAAATCCCGTCCAGCCAGAATCAGTCTGGCGCTTGGCCGCAGCATGCAACGTCGTGCGAGAACGAGAAGACATGGCGGAAGGCAGTGTCAGTGATCGGGAGATTTTTCAGCCATCCAAGAGGACAAAATCGGAGGTGTGGTCGTATTTTGGCTATTACAAGAGTCCCGAGGGCAATTTAATCCAGGATGGGCACCCTGTCTGCAAATCTTGCAAGAAGGAAGTGTCTGCAAAAGGAGGAAGCACGTCAAATCTGTTAAGTCATCTACGTGACAACCACCCACTGTTATATAGCGAATGCAAGGTAAGCTAACTTTTACTTCAATACCACATCTAACTTGGGCAAATAATTGGATAAAAAAATATTGATTGGAGATGAATTATTTCATTATCTCACTTGTAATTATTGCAAAGCTTCCACGAAGAGAGAAGTTTTACAGGAAGTTGATTTGATCCAAGACAAACCAACATATTCAAACTATTAAAGGAGAACTCCGGGCAATTTTTAAGTTAATCTTGGTCGTTATACCTTTTTGTGAGTTCTGTCTATAGAAAAAAAAACGAGCCGGATTGGTGCTTGCAACACAGAGCTGCTACAGCTGATGCCCAGAGCTCCCACGTAGCTAAGACGGCAGTTATGGGGTCATTACATAAAGAGAGTCTTTGTGCCTCTTAACAGACACAAAATGCAATTAAAATGTCTGTCCAACATGAACAGGGCTCTTACATGACAACAAGATGCGTTTAGCAACTTAGCCATTGTTTAAATTCACCTAAATAGTGTTTTAGACGGCGAGCTGTAGTCTCGCGCTGAAGTCCCGCGGGAATCCGTTAGTTGTTGCCGGAAAAAGGTAAATAGCATCGGAGTTGCTCAAAAGTGAAGAAGAAATGGTTCGCGTTTGTGCCGTTCTGAATTCCACGAATCATTTCTTCTTCACCTGTGAGCTCCGATCATCACTCTTCACACACTACGCTCCTCTCACCTGCACACTGCTGTTTACCTTTTTCCGGCAACAACGAACGAGTTCCCACGGGACTTCAGCGCGAGTGGGCATATTGTCTCTCCTCAAAGAGCACTACTTAAACCAGACAAAGTAAACATGCTGACATTTTTGCATTTCAATCTCAAGTGAACAAAGATGCATATATGATACAGGATGTTAGGTCAGCTGCACATTTTCTTTAGAAGAGAACAGACATACAATCAATCATTGCCGTTCATTTGATTTGTTTACATACGGTTGTATTGTTATTACATGCACATTGCTTTACTTGTGTTGTTTTTATGTGTGCATTTGATGTTCTTATTTAAGGTACTGTTCATTAAAACCTTCACTAGGAAAACTTATACCTCTCACTCTCAGGGCTCCATGTTAATGTTAATATAATGTTTATGCTTAAAAAGTGCATATTGCTGCTAATTGTATTTTTTGTTTGATTTTCAAAGAATAAACCTGTTGAAATGTGTTCAGTCTGAGCATCAGTTCTTTTTGAATATTTCCATCTCATTTTAACAAAACCATGATAATATTGATAACCGTGATAACTTTGGTCACTATAATCATGATAAGAAATTTTCATACCGTCCCATCCCTATTAGTCACCGCTGCAGAATGAATAACCACCCCAAAATGTCACACAATCATTAATATCAATGCGCAAGTAATTATTTTAACTCGCACACTGCGAGCATGGTGACGCTCTGCAGCTGTGTGTGTGAGGCCGAGTGAGAGAGAGCGAGCGGCAGAACGTGACGGTGAAAGTTAACGGTGAAAAATCGCCCCTCTGGAGCTCATCCCCACAGAAACGCTTCCTGTCTGGACTCTTTCACAGATCTACTAAAACCCAGCTCTTTACCCAGGCATTCAGTCCTGAATGACCTTTTGTTGCTCGGTCACTGTAACTATGTGTAAAGCGTCTTTGGGTCCCGTGAAAGGCACAAAAAATATTTTATTTATGTAATGTTAGCTAAATTAGTAATTTTAATTATCAGCTGTATGTCATTACTAACTAACCTACTAGTTAAGGGTTGAGAACATCGGGCACAAGCTGAGACTAAATTGTGTGCAGCTCTGTCCTGCACACATACTGTGCATGCTGATAATTATATTTCAGTTTACAGAGGAGTCTGACAGCTGGTTGTTAATGAAATGAGAGACCATGGAGCTGAGGTTAATAAAGTAAACTAGGGATGTAAACTAGTCCTTTTAAGCTAATTAGGATATGTTCTTTTGGATTTTAATGTGCAAATTAAATGCTTAGTAATTATCCAGGGATCCTGTATAGAAAAAATATGATGCATCAAGATGCTCGATAATCATTTCATAATCGAATCGCAGCCTCTGAATCATAATCGAATCGTGAGGTGCCCAGAGATTCCCACCCCTACATCAACATACTGAGTGAAGTTTAGAAAGAATGATGAACTCAGTCCCATCAGTCCTTCCTCCTCCCACTGCTGCTGCTTTTAATGAAAGCTAAGCTTAACGTTTAGACGTCACGCAGCTTTACTTCAGCTTGTTTGTAACAATTAGCTATTAGCTGAACTAGCTCGGCGTTATCAAAAACAAAAGACAGCTGCATGTGTGAGACTGAGCAGATGTTATGCTTATGAACCAACTAACGACCGCAGCTGTAGTCAAGTTCGGTAACCTCAGCTGATCAGCTGGCTCACTTTGTGTGTCTGCAGAGACACAGAGGAGGAGAGGCTGCAGGTCAGGTAGTCTTAATTGTTGAGTCCTGGATTGGCGGTGATCGGTATGGCGCTTCAGGGATGAGAAGGAAGCGAAGTAGCTCTCTTGTTAGCTTCCTCCACTAGTTAACTTTCGTCCTACTGTATCAGATGTTGTTGGGCCATATGGAGGTTGCTTCTGGGCCGAATGTGACCCATGGGCCGCCAGTTGAATACAGCTGCTCTACAATGTCTTAATCAAGGTGAACTCCTCTTCAAACAAAAAGAGCAGGAGGAAAGGTGTGGGGGTGGGACGCTTCCATACTTCTCTTCATTTAGGTGTCCTCTCCAACAAGAAGCCCAGGTCAGCATCTCCTTCCTGACACGTTTTCCTTACCTAAAAGGCTGCGTTGTCTGTTCCCTGAATGCAGTCTAGAGGGAGAAGGGGGCGTGGTCACCTGGGGTTTTTGTAAACACACATTAGCTGTGAACAATGAATCAGTGTTTAGGATCATCACAGGAGGTGTGGTGATGTCATGTTTGGCATGTGGCGAGTCTAAACCAGGTGACCAAACATGAACCACTCAGTCCAGCTGGGGTCTTTCTGTCTCTGTCAGTGCTATAAAATAAGTTCCTTCTGACACAAAGTGAGTCATTTCCAGCTTCACTGAATGAAACAGACCACAGATAATAAACTGTGTGATCAGGCCCGTCGCGACAGGACAGGCAAACCAAGCAATTGCTTGGGGCCCCGAGCTGGACTGGGGCCCCAAGACAACGACTGTTAAAATGCAACGACAAACTGTAAGCACCCGCGCCCCTTTGATAGATAGTCAATGCAGTAAAGTGCAATGACACTGTTATCGGAATCCCCCTCAAAGGGGCCACTCTCAGTATTCGCTGACAACAGCGCCAAACACGTTATCTATGCTGCTCAGTGTGTATGTGTGTGTGTCATACCTGTCAAGTATCCCGTTTTGGCCGGAAATTCCCGTATTTTATCCTTCTTTTCCGTAAATCTCCCGTATTTCAACCTGCGTTATTAAAAATAATAATACCCATGCAGCTGCGCAGGGCTGACTTAAGGTGATGCATGTTGGACTTAAAACCTCACTCCCGACACATTAAGAGACGCACTGGCGACCAACGCTAGCACCCATACATTTTAGCCTCGTCGTCAGTGTGTCCGCCTTCGCATGCCGAGGTCAGCCGGTTCGAGTCAGGACCGTGCAGTACGTACATTCGGGGTCAGCCGGTTACACTGGAAGAAGACTGGTTAGAAACTTAAAAGAAAAGTTATGTGAAATTAAAAGAAAAACTTTAAAAAAAAAAGCAATATGAAATTAAAAGAATGTGTGGAATGAAAATAAAATGTAAAGACAAGCAATGTTAAATGAACAGAAAATATGCAAATAAGCATTTAAATAAATGCTCTTCAAATATACCCTTTTGTGTTTTTATTTAGACTATAACACGTGTCTTAAAATGTAAGGGATACTGGAGCTTGGTTGGGGTGGTGGGACTGCTCGCGGTGGGCGTCAGAAAATTTCCCTTATTTTCAAATCCAAAACTTGACAGGTATGGTGTGTGTGTGTGTGTGTGTGTGTGTGTGTGTGTGTGTGTTTTCAAGTATGTTGGATTTAGTTATTGTGCACTTTTTTAATGTATATTTGATTTTATGGTACAGTGGTGTTTTTTGCAAATGTTCAATTGTTACACATAATATTGCAATAGCAGTATTTGCACTGTAAAAAAATTATTTATATAAAGTGTGAGTGAACTTTAACTGTATGGCTATGCTGTGGTTCCTGTAGGCTTTGCGTGCGTGTGTACAGGGGGGGGGGCCTCCATGTCCATTTTGCTTGGGGCCCCCAAATTCCTTCAAACGGCCCTGTGTGTGATGATCTCACTTTGAGCAGAACAGTCTGCTTCTCTTAACAGCAGCACATTACACCTTCTGTTATTTTTCCCCTGTATGAAACTGCTGCTCTCAGATCAGTCCAGCTTCAGTCACTAACTGGTTTCCACTAAAGACGTTTCTGGCTGCCCTCCTCTTTGTTTGGTAAAACTGCTTTGGGTCTTTAATGATGCTGCAGCAGATTAATCTGAGAGAGGAACCATGAAATGAAGAACTAATGAACCCACTGTGTCTCTGTCCTTACAGCTACCCAGCATGCCTTGGGAGAGGAGGTGATTGAGGGGGTGGAGTCTGTGGTGCTGCCCTGTGAGGCCCCTCCTGGAAAAGCTTCCTCAGTGGTTTGGAGCCGTTATGATCTCGATCCCTCCAATGTTCATGTGCGTATCAAGATAGCTCCGCAGCCTGAAAAAGATGATCTTACAAACCAAAACCAGCAGTTCACAAACCGTACAGAGGTTCAGCCTGACGCTCTGACAACTGGACACGTCAACCTCACTCTGAAACACATTCAGCTGGATGATGGAGGCATCTACTTCTGCATCGCCCGTGGGGGGGGGAGAAAGCTGACGAACACACAAGTTCAGCTGCAGGTCATCAGCAAGGAAGAAGCAGAACGAGGTTGGTTCTGCAGACGACCTCTCACCTGACTCCTTATTACAGCTCTGTACTGGGTCACTGTGTTATATGGAAGATTTGTGCTGATTTAGTCAAACTTATTAAAAATGAAACAAAAAATAAGAATCTGACAGGAGGAAAAAAAATCTCAAGAGTAAAACATATAACCTGAAACAGACAACAAGGCAAGGCAAGGCAAGTTTATTTGTATAGCACATTTCAGCAACAATGCAATTCAAAGTGCTTTACATAAAACATAAAAGCAACAGGGAAAAACAATAAAAACATTTAAAAGCAACATAAAATATAAAAGCTAAAAACAAAGAAAAAGAAAACAGGACAGTAAAAGATACAGTGCAGAGTAAGTTATCAATAAAAAGAAATATTTAATTAAAAGCAATGGTAAAAAGAAAGGTCTTCAGTCTTGATTTAAAAGAACTGACAGTTTCAGCAGACCTGCAGTTATCTGGGAGTTTGTTCCAGATATACGGAGCATAATAACTGAACGCTGCTTCTCCTTGTTTAGTTTTGACTCTGGGGACAGAAAGCAGACCTGCCCCAGACGACCTGAGAGGTCTGGTTGGTTCATAACGAAGCAGAAGATCAGAAATGTATTTTGGCCCTAAACCATTTAGTGCTTTGTAAACTAACAGCAGGATTTTGAAATCAATTCTTTGACATACAGGAAGCCAATGTAAAGACCTCAGAACTGGAGTTATGTGATCCACCTTTTTGGTCTTAGTGAGGACTCGAGCAGCAGCGTTCTGAATCAGCTGCAGCTGTCTGATGGATTTCTTAGGGAGCCCTGTAAGGACACTGTTACAGTAGTCAAGTTGACTGAAGATAAATGCATGGATAAGTTTTTCCAGGTCCTGCTGAGACATAAGGCCTCTTATCCTTGATATATTCTTCAGGTGATAGTAGGCTGACTTTGTAATTGTCTTAATATGGCTACGCAAATTCAGGTCTGAGTCCATGACTACACCAAGATTTCTAGCTTGATCCGCGGTTCTTAACATTACAGATTGAAGTCGAGCACTGACTTTCAATCGTTCCTCCTTGGCTCCAAAAAACAATAACTTCAGTCTTATCTTTGTTTAACTGGAGAAAATTCTGGCACATCCAGTCGTTGACCTGCTCAATACAGTTACTCAGCGCCTGTATGGGATCATAGTCTCCTGGTGAAATGGTTATGTAAATCTGTGTGTCATCTGCATAATTATGGTAACATATTTTGTTGTTTTTCATAATCTGAGCCAGTGGAAGCATGTAAATGTTAAACAAAAGAGGTCCCAGAATGGAGCCTTGGGGAACTCCACATGTCATTTTTGTAAGCTCAGATGTGTAGTTACCTATAGACACAAAGTAGTCCCTGTCCTTTAAGTAGGATTCAAACCAGTTTAGTACTGTGCCAGAAAGTCCAACCCAGTTTTCAAGTCTGTCTAGTAATATGTTGTGGTCTACCGTGTCAAATGCAGCACTGAGATCCAATAATACTAAGACTGAAATTCTGCCACTGTCAGTGTTTAAATGGATGTCATTGAAGACCTTAACTAGAGCCGTCTCAGTGCTGTGGTGTGGTCGAAAACCTGACTGGAAGACATCAAAACAGTTATTTAGTGCCATGAAAGCACTAAGCTGTTGAAAAACAGCCTTTTCAATGATTTTACTTAAAAATGGGAGATTTGATATGGGCCTGTAATTGCTCATTAGTGAACTGTCTAGATTGCTCTTTTTTAAGAGTGGCTTAATGACTGCAGTTTTCAGGGCCTGTGGGAAAAAACCTGAGAGGAGAGACATGTTGACAATTTGTAGTAAATCAGAGGCCATGCATTTAGACACCTTTTTGAAAAAACCTGTTGGCAGAATATCAAGGCAGCATGAGGAGGATTTCAGATGTTGTATTATGTCCTCCAGATTTTTATGGTTAATAGGACATATCCTGTTACTGACATGGAGGTGCTGATTGCTTGCCTAATTGTTTGAATTTTGTCTGCGAAGAAGGAAGCAAATTCATTGCAGGCCCTGGTGGATTGAAGGTCAGAGGCTACAGACACAGGAGGGTTGGTTAGCCTGTCGACAGTAGCAAACAGGGCACGTGCATTATTAGTGTTTTTGGTGATGATGTCAGAGAAGAAGGACCGCCTTGCATTTCTCAGCTCTAAATTATAAATGTGAAGTCTCTCTTTATAGATGTCATAATGAACCTGGAGATTTGTTTTCCGCCACCTGCGCTCAGCTTTTCGACACTCTCTTTTTGAGTTCTAACCAGCGTGGCATTTCTCCATGGAGATCTTCTCTTACCAGAGACCACCTTCACCTTGGCTGGTGCAATGGCATCAATAACATTTGTAATTTTAGAACTGAAATTATCCACGAGCTCATTGACAGAGACCTGTGGAAGGGCAGGTGTCGGGGAGAAAGCCTCAATGAATTCTTCACTAGTGTTTTCAGTGATATGCCGTTTTGTGATCACCTCTGTTTTAACATTTGTGTGCACGCAGATAGCACTCTCAAAGAAAACACAGGAATGATCAGAGAGAGCAACATCAGTCACCACAACCTTGGGAATGTCCAGACCCTTGGAGATGACCAAGTCCAAAGTGTGCCCCTTATTGTGCGTGGGCTCTGTCACATGTTGAGTCAGTCCATAATTTTCAAGAACACAGAACAGTTCTTTAGTCCCTCTGTCCTGGGGGTTGTCAACATGGATGTTAAAATCACCAACAATAACCACACAGTCAAAGTCAACACAGATTATAGACAGCAGTTCACCAAAGTCATCAAAAAAGTTTGCACAGTATTTAGGGGGCCTGTAGATATTTAGAAAAATAGCTCTAGAAGGGGAATTCAGCTGAAGAGCCACATATTCAAAAGAAGCAAAATTCCCATAAGAAATCTTTTTGCATTGGAGGGAGTCATTAAACAAAATGGCAACTCCACCTCCTCTCTTATGCACTCTGGCTTCACTCATAAAACTGAAGTTGGGAGGGGTCGACTCGATAAGGACAGCTGCACTGTTATCTTGGTCCAACCAAGTTTCAGTTAAAAACATGAAATTAAGATTGTGAGTTATTATAAAATCATTGATTAAAAATGTTTTGCCTGCCAAAGACCTAATGTTTAACAAAGCTAATTTTAGTGAGTTAAAAACATTATCTGGTCCACTTTTTTCAACAGGCTGCGGCTGACGAGGAATTAATACTAAACTTGCAGGATGTGTTGAGTGCTTCCTGTTTTTTAACACATTCACCATGCTTTTTCTGTTACTTATCAAGACAGGGATGGAGAAGACTACCAGCACATTGGGCCCCGGCTTGTCCTGGGAAGAGTCATGAGTGGTATTTTGCTTGTAGCCTGGACCCAGCACATATCAGACAGAGCTTACTGGGCTTTTTCGCCATTGCGGAGCAGGAGGGCGGGTTGTGCCTGGAGGACTTAGAGCCAGTGGTGGAGGTGGACGGTGAGGGGGGTTTAGGGTAGTGAAAATGGGAGTTGAGCGAGGGAAGGGGCGGGGAGTAAGTTTGATCCCAGCTCTAATCAGGTCTTCCATGTGATCAGTGAAGTCCAGCAGAGGGGAGAGGGGAGAAAGTGTGTCTGGAGATGGGGATTGGGGGGGTAGAGATGTTGAATCCTCACTGTTGGTTTTCAGTGAGAGAGGTGGAGGCTCTTCCTCTTGGCTCAGATGTCTCCCATGGTCACAGCTCTCTTCCGGCGGGGGCTGGGGTGGCTCTCCTTCAAGGTTTCTGGCGTGTTGTGTTTTGTCTTCTTCTTGTTTTGATTCCTCTTGTCTCTTGTCCTTGGCAGAGGGAACAGATGAGTGACGCAGAAAGTAAAACAGGTTGGAGCTAAACAATTTTACTCCTGACTTGTTAAGGCGAAGTCCATCTGCCTTAAAAAAGATGTCTGCGTCCCCACAGAATATAAAAGTTCTCAACAAAATGAACTGAATGGACAGCACATGCCGCTGAGAGCCACCTGTTCAGTGCCATCAGTCTGCTGAATCTCTCAGCTCCTCTTCGGACTGGCGGTATAGGGCCACTGATAAACACCTCAGCATTCAATGAGCTGACTGTGTTCAACAGATTATTAAAGTCCTCTTTCAACACTTCAGACTGTTGCTTCACAACATCATTGGTCCCGATGTGCACTATGATGTTTTTCACAGTAGGATGTTCAGCCACGATATGCAGGATTCTTTCTGCCAAGTCAGACACCATATCCTTTGGAAAACAGAGTACTTTGGTGTTCTTACTGCACATGCTTCTTACATCGTTTACAGCAGCTGCCACCCACAATCAGAGTTTGAGGCCCAGTTAGCTTTCGCTGCAGCCTTTTACTTTCTGATTTACTCTCAGTCCTTACCCTTCTGTGTGAGGATGGGATGTTATCCAGGTCATCAGATGGAGATCCAGGGTCCTGCAATAGTGGTGAAAATCTGTTCTGCTGTTGCACACTCGGTTGTTGGGGAGGTTTGTTGCTAACTCTCCCTTTCGTGGCTATCCATGGCTGTGTCCTACCAAGAACAGGGGTTGAAGAAGCGCTCTGCCTGGATGATAATGCAGGCCAGCCAGTCGCATCACAAATCTCAGGGCTTGTGTTCTGCCTGTTACTCGTCCTCCCATTTCCCAAGGAAATGATTTACTCTTAGGCTTTGCACCCAGAGCGTTCCAGGGAGGACTCCCACTTTTAGATTTATTACCCAGTACACAGGCCTCCTGATTCTTGGTAGTCTTGTTAGTGCTAATTAGCCGTGTGTTAGCATGCTCTTGTCCACTGTTTTGGCTCCACGGGAAAGTGGTGTCATTCCCACATAATCCATTCACTTCCACATTCACTTCTAACCTTTGGATCTTGGTTTCCAGCACTGTAATTTTCTGCAGAAGTTTGTAGAAGTCGTCCGTGGAGAAGGGGGGCATCTTGTTGCTAATTAGCATTAGCTATAGCTCCAGTCACTGCAGTACAGGCTAGTGCTATTGATAGGCCGCGACTCAGCAAAGCACTAAGATGATAAAAGGTTTTTAAAGTATGGCAGGAGCCTACTTTATCTGACAGTCCCAGTGATTTAAAAGTATCCAAGCGCTGCTGACTTCTAGCAGGGTAAAAAAAAGGAGACTTTAAGTGAAAATAAAGCAAAAGAATGCAAGGAGAGGCAAGAGCAAGCAGCAAAAGCGTCTGCACTGTAAGAAAGCAGGAAGCAGACAACTGGATCTAGACACAGAAGGACCTCTCTTTCAACTTCCTTTCTCTTTATTTTATTTTTAAGAGGTTTTGTTAGAATAAATTGGCTCAGATCTGATTCTGTATGTATCTCAGATGAATCAGCAGCAGGCAGGGCTCTCTGAGCTCCTTTGCCCTGCGTTCTGCCTCTCAGGCTGCAGTTTGTTTATTTCAGTTTCCCTAAAAAGACGAATGTAGCTGCCGTCAGTCAGGAGAGAGAGCAGAAATGAAGAGATTTAAAAATTAATAAAAAAGCAATTTTAACCTTAAGTGATGTCACATCCTCGAGTTCAGTTTCGGGTTCAGTGTCTCAGGTGTTACCCAATCAGCTGTGATAGGTTTTTAAACACAGCGGTGTTAGAAAGGCAGAAACTGCAGTGTTCTTGTGTTCACAGCAGGCTGTTCAGAGGCCTGTTTCAGGAAGCGGGTTTAGTGAAAACTCTGAGTAAGTTGAGCCTGAGATCAGATAAACTCTGGGTCTGTAACCACGGCAACTTACACTGTGAACCTGACCTGCCCAGGAGCAGGTTTACTTCAACTAACGCTGAGTTTCTCTCTGACTCCTCCTGCAGAGCCTGAAGCTGCTGTCTGACATTTCATCATTCAGACTGTTGATATCAAAGCTCATACTGGATCAGTTACGTCTTTAGAAACATCGAGATCATGGTTAAATAGGCTGTTAGTTTTTACCCAAACACAGTGGTGTAGTCTACGTGATACGCAGGTATACGCCGTATACCCACTAGGAACGGTCAAAGGTTTCTGTATTGTTGTGTATTATTTTGGAGCATTGTAGCCTAAATTGTTGTCATTAATTGCTGGAGTAAGGGTGGTCCACATAATCATTATTTAAAAAGTTATTTTATAGTGTAAAGTTAGGATCACAGTCTTAAACCCCTATAGTTCTGGGTGTGTGTGCTCTTTCTGTATCTAGCTGCCCAGGCTCAACAAGTGCACGTGTGTGTGAGTGAGCAGGTTCGTGTGCTAGAATAGTAGAACAAAGGCAGGATTTACGACACTGCACTCCCCGCGAACCCACTGCCTGCTC
This sequence comes from Lepomis macrochirus, assembly GCA_024633595.2. Taxonomy (NCBI): domain Eukaryota; kingdom Metazoa; phylum Chordata; class Actinopteri; order Centrarchiformes; family Centrarchidae; genus Lepomis; species Lepomis macrochirus. The sequence goes on from JALXJV020000002.1 coordinate 47,297,606, forward strand.
AGCGGTTTTGAGCAGGTTCGTGTGCTTAGGGAGCAAAGGGAGAGAGCAGCATAAGATAACAAAAGCAGCATAAGATAGCAAAAACAGTATCAAAACACCTAAAGGGGAGTTTGAGGGTTGTGTTGCGGAACATGCATCTATATAGTCCATCTCATTCTTGATGCATACTCATGTATTCATATTATGTTATTTTAAACTATAATCATAAAGTGTTTAACCTATCATATCATAATCATAAGTGTTTAGTAAGTGTTTAACCTACCGTAGGTGGTGAATGTTAGTTTAATCCATCCTAAATCCATCTTGTGTTCTGTGATCGTGTACTTGCTGTGTGTTCAGTATCCACCCTGTGTTTTGCGAGCCGTGTGCTCATTATTCCAGATTTACGACCATGCACGCACCATGCACGCGCCATGTGCTCATTATTTCAGATTTACGACCAGGCCCCGAGCCACGCGGTCGGGCACGGCGCCAAGGCAATTACTATGTGCTCAGTATCTCAGATTTACGACCAGGCCCCGAGCCACGCGGTCGGGCACGGCGCCAAGGCAATTACTATGTGCTCAGTATCTCAGATTTACGACCTGGCACCGAGCCATGCGGTCGGGCACCGCGCCAGTACGCTCGCTGTATGCTCATTAATTCAGACCTCCTGACCGTGGACTCATATATTATACGACTAGGCGCACAGACCATGGAAACTCAATTACAGAACTGTCAAGCACCGTGTGATCGATTGGGATGACGGCACGGCAACACAGGCCTGCTGCCAAAAGTGGGGAGGGAAGGCTGCTGAACACTCTCCAAAAGAGGCCTGCAGCAGGGATTGCTTGATACGTGAAGAGCACGGCAGTGTGGGACAATAGAATGCACTCCATGGATGATCTGACACGGTTTTAATGTGTGAAAAAAACACGTAAACACACTTACTGAGTATATTGGTTATATGATTGTTTTTAAAAAATGCACTGACAAAAAGTTTAAGTTTTAATGGTATAAACAACATGCCTTAAGACTTTAAAAAAAATACGGTGAAAGTGAAGTTGAAACCTAATGGTAAATTTCTGATCCTGAGAGATATAAAAATATATAAAAAGGAATAAATATGGTAAACAAACATTAGTATTACCATTAAAGTAAAGCATCTAAAAGGGTTTAAAATTGAATATGTTTGGATAAATAATACACGCAAGAGGCCACCAGATGGCACCATAGGAGAAGAAATTTACCATTGTTAGAGGAGTGGTCAGCAGTATCTACAGGAGGAGCTAAGGTGTAACACCCACTTTGTGGGCAAAGTGAAAGGTAAATATAAGGCGATGTAAGCCGACCGCTCCTCAGTGTGTTTTTCCTGACCTGCTTGGATGACGCTCGGGTTTATTCGTCCTTTTTTGGAATAAACTCTTTTGCACCGACTCTTGATCGTCTCCAGTGAAGTTTTTTAACTACGATGAATCAGCTAAAGAAGAAACCTAATAGAGTATTATTTGTTAAGTTTATTACGTTGGCGGAGGTAGGGTCCAGGCCTTTACTGGCCCAGCCTGGCCTTATTTCTGACCCGACAGTATACTCTCTTAAAATAGCGAGATGATTCATAACAACATCGTTTTGTGGCAGAACTTTCACACGTTCATTCATAAATTCACCCCGTCTGTGTTGTGAAGCTCTGAACTGACGTTTTGGGCTTCCGTGGCCTGTGACCGGGATCTGACGTCAGCTACCAAACAACAACACAGCTGTGTGGCGGTCACTCGGCGCACGTTTGAAATTAACTAATGTGAATCACTGAAGGACATGTGAAACGCGAAAGCAAACGCAAACTACACTCTTTAGTATTTCCGTAAGCCTGCAGAAGCTGCCGGGTGACACCATGACAGGAACGCTAAAGTTACTGAAACGCATAAAAACGCAGTGTGTGTGTGTGTGTGTGTGTATAGCAGGTCCTGGATGCTTGCTCATGCTTTTAAGCTGATAAAGTACATAACTTACGTTTGACAATGGTTTTTGGAAGATAAGTGAATTTGAGAAGATGTGGACCCTTCTGGTGTCCTCAGTGCTAATATTCTGTATGAATGAGTTTTGGTGATAGAACTGCACACCTGGCCTGTGTTCATTGTTATTACTGCTACTGAAAAGCCTCAGCTTTCCATTATTGTTAATAATAGTTGCATCTTGCTCTGTGAAATGTGCATTGAAAATTACCAGCTGATAAAACCAGATTCATGTAACATCTAAGTCTAAATGTAGCTGAGTTAGACGGTGATTAACACTAAACATTAGACATTTCCACCATAAATTGGTGCAGAAAATGTCTCCAGAATGCAGGAAATTAAATGTTTAATGCTCAAAATCTTCTGGGGGAGGAGCCCCAGACCCCCCATTCGGGTATTCATCAATGAATATTTTTAACATACTATTGAAATATCTTCTGGTCTTGATCTCGTGACCCCAATATTCTGGATTATCAGATCTCATATGCTAAATGTTTTGTTGCAACTCTAATCTGAACCCTAAACACGTCCCCACCACGTCTGAACACAAAGTGAAGCCCTTTCCCACCTGTAACTGTCATTGGATGTTAAAGTCTTTGCGTAGTTGGTAACACACAGCCTAAGCAGTCCTTCAGAGTGCTCTCTATTACATGTACATCCATACTGTAAGTATTAGTGAGTGTAGTGGTGGTCATGGGACGTCGCTCTGGAATGGGTGAGTATGAGGCTGGGATTGAAAGATCACAGTATGCTCACTAGAAAAATCTAGACTACACCACTGCCCAAACATGATCTTGAACAGCTTTTATAATCACTCTGTCATCCATGCACGGACAGAGAGTTATCTTTGGACATCGTAAGTTTATCCTCAGCACAGAATAAAATCTATAAGCTGCTCTGTCCTTTATGACACAGAGACTCTGAGGACATTAAGGCGAAACTATTACTGTGAGCTACAGTGCTGCATCGGCATTTAGTCCTGTAGGGTTCCAGGTGAATAAACAGGCCTGTAGCTGTTTAAAATGAATAAACAGGCTGGCTAAATGATGACTGAAAAGTACTAATGTTAACATATCGATCCTGCGTTTTACAGCCAATCAGGGTCCGCATTGGCCGTGCTCACCCTTTAATTACCCGTTGCCATGGTGAATTGTAGTATTGGAGCTCCTTTGAGGCTTTTTTTCATCCCCACACACGTTTCCATCAGGCTCAACATGCTCAGAGCTGACTGAACTGATTCTGATCAGTCTGACAGCTCAGAGTTCAGGTTTACACTCAGAGTTTGTGAAACGGCCCTGGTTCCACAGTTTCTGTTCAAAAATCTGTTTTGTCTCCTCTGAACTCAGCTCTGGTCTGAATCAGGTCCTGCTGTCAGACAGGTTGTTCCTGGTTCATCAGACAGGAAGTGGAGCTTTAAGATCACATGAAGCAGGGTTCCCACGCGTCCTGGAAAACCTGGAAAATGGAAGACCAATTTTCCAGTCCTGGAAAACACATGGAAAATGGGGAAAAAAGTAAAATGTCCTGGCATTTGTGCTGTCCTGGAAAATAGTTTTCCCTCCTTGTGGATGAACAGTTAAACATTGTACGCATGAATGTCTGTTTTAACGGGTAATATTGGGCTGAAGCGCTTGTCTGCTTTCATTTCTGCATGTAGCAGCACAGCGCCCCACGTGACACAAACCTGCCAATATGGAGGTCTCAGTATGTAGGACTTGGCCCTCTAAACTATGGACATGTGACAACACGATGCAGCAGCGTGGTGAAGCACTTTCAGCTAATCATTGTAGAACAGCGGAGAATAACGAGTCTACCGAACCCACAACGTAACATTCCCGTCCCTCTCCTCCTGCCCTCTGCCTCAGCACCGCTCTACTCAATGGCACTGCTCTGCCTCACTCTCTGTACGTTCCCCATTCGCTGCAGTTGGGCTTAAAAAGGTAAACTGTGTGTGTGTAGGCCTGTCGCGATAGTCAATAAATAAATTAATCGCACAATTAAAAAAAAAAAAAAGAGCTCGATAATCTTTCCGGCCGTGATAATTTTCATTTGCATGCTTGTTTGTTTTCCTCGTCTCTCTCTACCAAAGATACTGGATGATAACTCTCGGTTCCTTAGCGTGAACTAGAGCTTAGATTCTCTGCCCGAGCCCGAACTTGACCCGACCCGTGGGCCGATATTTCCCGACACTATCCGCGGGCCCTTGTTGATCTAGTAGAGACGAGCACTCCCAACGCAATAGAGTGCGGCGCGGCACTAGATTTGATGGCCGAGTGCGGGCGCGGCCGGTAATGCATCACTCTGTGTGTGCGAATTGCGTGAGAATAAAACGATTTGCGGGACTCCTGCAAACTATAAATATCTATGAATAAAACTTTTTATTCATCTGTTGCAGAAAAGCAACAAGAACAACTAAAACAAAATAGAAACGATTTACAGGCCAGAGTTTCTATTCATAACATGTTTGCAGCGTTAGCGATATAGCCAATCACAGACTTATGTGTTGCAGGTCTGGTGCTACCAACCAATCAAATTGCATATTTCCTTAGAACAGTTCTGCTTCCCAGTGTTTTCATCTGTCTTTGTTGCTAGATTTATCGATTTTTCAGACCAAAGTAAGGATTTATTAAAAATAGAGGAAAGCAGGTGGCATTGTGAAAGACAACAATCTTTGCACAACTATAATACAGATATAACGGTATAGGTACAATATCACATCTGTTTCAGAATATATCTCGATATGATAATATCGGTATAGTTGTGATCACTTGATTCGCACTGTAGCAGCTGAAAAAGTCTTGAAAATGTCCTGGAAAAGTCCTGGAAAATCATTTCAAGTAAAGAGCGAGAACCCTGATGAAGGAGTTTCTCTGTTTTCTCTTCCAGCCAGGAGACTACGAAACACACTGATCGCTGTGGGGACCTTTATCCTCGTTATCCTCTGTATCGTGGCTGTTGTCCTGGGATGGCTTTATCGTTCAGGATACATATGGCAAAAAGGTAGGTGTGTGTGTGTGTGTTTCAATGTGTGTCCATTATTATGAATCGATTTAATCGATTACATTTATTCATTTAGCTGACGATCCAAAGCGAGTTACAGCTGCTGTACATGTCAGAGGTCGCACGCCTCTGGAGCAACGAGGGGTTAAGTGTCTTGCTCAGGGACACAATGGTGGATGGGTCACAGTGGGGGATCGAACCCAGATCTCTCGCACCAAAGGCATGTGTTTTATCCACTGCACCACCACCACCCTCATATTCCCGATATTGGGCAGCACTGTCCTAAAAGTATAGAAATGTGGTTCCAGAATATTTTACTGGTGTTCTCAAAGGTCGTCTTTACTAAATCAGACTCACTGGCTGTGACACAGATATATGAATAATATCTACATATGTTCTCCTGGGGTTCCTCAGCTCCTCCAGTCTGCATGTCAGAGCTGCTGGCTGTGCCCCTGGTGGACTGAGAGTGAACGTCAGCTCCTTTCAGTGAATGAATGAATGTGGTCAAAGTGAAATTTGTAGACGGGTTTCTATGAGGTGCCCCTAGGGACATTATTCAGAATTACCATGCATATACATGCACTTTTACTCTCACATACACATATGAAACCAAATTCATTCGCATACTATACTGAAACGCTCACACACATACAAGTGAAATGCTTTCACAAACACAAGTGAAACGCTCTCATACATGCAACTGAAAATATTATGCTCACGCACACAACTGAAACGCTCACACATATACAAGTGAAATGCTTTTACAAACACAAGTGAAACGATCTCACACACACACATCTGAAAAGCATTTCAGTATATTATGTAAAAGCATTTCAGTATGTTGTATGAAAGCGTTTCAGTTGAAACGGAAGTCATTTCAGTTAAAACGGAAGGTGGTTAAAGTCCCCACTCCAGTCCAGTTGGTGGCGGTAGTGCACCTCTAAGCTGGTTGGAAACACCAATAAAAACCAAGATAAAGAAGAAGTTTAAACGCAAAGAAAAAAAAACGCGGGTGCACAGAACGGCAAGTCGCCTCTCCATCACTTTCTCTCTCAAACGCACACAGATACACACAAACACAGGCTGTGTATCTGCCGGTGACAGGCAGACAACGTATTGACCTCAGCGGACCATTCGGGCAGCCTACTGAGCATAGCGTCCAGCAGTTGCAGTGACAAAAGGAGGGCTTCCCTTTCATCCGAAACAAATAGAAAAATCCACTCTAAGAAGAGGGCCAACGTGTACTTTTGCTGACTTTGATTCAGCCTACTTCAACCAATATGTATGTTCATCTGATCTTTTTTGTTTTTCAAGTCCAAAATCTGTTTTTTTTTGGTGTGAGAAGCAATGAAGAAGATGTGGTAAGATTTTTTACTAGTGCTCTGCAGTGCATTGAGTCACTAACACATAGCGAAGAGTCCGACATTTTCGGTCAGGAGAGGCTTTATAGAGTGCTAGATGATCATACGCGAACTCTTTCAACATTTCTTGCTGTGTCCAGATATGATCATGATAACAGGGATGTTAGTAACCTATTAGGATCATTGTATAGATGTTTTCACAACTTGCTCCATGAGCATGAGGCCAGGCAGAGATCCACTGATGGGACCAACAATTTGACACCCCCCACAACATTGACTGGCCATCCAGGTCGGCCCCGATACAGCATAGCTGCCGAACAGATTTCTCACTGTGTGTCCATTGGTATGACATGGCAGAGAATTGCATCATGCTTTGGAATCAGTCGAAGAACCTTATACAGACACAGACAGCTTCTGGGAGTTGGACCATTAACATATGCAGTATTGTCAAATCAAGACTTGGACAGTATTGTTACTACTATACTACAGAACACTCCAAATGCAGGTGAAGCATATGTACTTGGTAGTCTGAGATCACGTGGCGTAAGGGTTCAACGTTGGCGGTTCAGACAGAGCCTGCATCAAGTGGATCCCATTGGGCGGTGGTTTAGACGTCGTCATACTATTCGCCGAAGGATCTACAATGTTCAGGCCCCCAACCAATTATGGTACGTTGACTTGTAAATGCTTGAGAGGGGTCCAGCTGCAGACCTCCTCTGTCAGGCCTCCTCCTCTGTCAGGCCGGTCATTTTTTTACGTCACTACAGGACGTAACGTGATGCATTATCAGCTGTTTCGCTACTCTACACATCGCGGCGACAACGGTAGGTGACTGGTTAGCATTATCCAAAACATTGAATAAAGTCTGAATGCCTATGTTCGCCGTCAAAATAGCTACCGCTGTCAATATTGTACATCTAAATCACACAAATTAGAGAACGTTACACGTGTGTAAGTATTTGTCGTTCTACGTTAGGCTCCTGAAGTAGCAGGATTAGCTTTTTTCCCCTTTGGATAACGTAAGCTACTCATAGAATGTATGAAGCTGCTGTGTGTTCATTCATTGTAAAGCATTTTGAAGGGCATAGGTCTGCATTTGTCTTAATATGTTGACGACGCTCAGGTTAGTTATTTGTCCAAAAGAAGATAAAATAAAGATCTATATCGTTTAGACCGTTTGGTGCAGCTTTTTCACACTTAAACAGCGTGCAAAGACTCTGCTGGCTGTGTGAATTAATCTTAGTTTAACTGAGTGTTTCCCTTTCCTGAAGAAAGTTTCCACTGTCCTGCATGATTTAATTTATCTCTGCTTCAACACAGCTGATTGAAGCAGCTTCGGGATTCATAACGAATTGATGGTTTGAATCAGCTGTTTTGGAGCAGTGAGAGATTTAACACACACGGTTAGCCTATTTAAACAGTTATCCACATAAAGATACTACTCCTCACCACAGCCACTGTTGGCATATCATAATTTGCATGATTTAGATGTACAAATATTGATAGTGGTAGATATTTTGATGGAACATGCAGAGACCATAACGTACATTCAGACTTTTTAAAAATGTTTTGCATAATGTAAATCAGTCACTGATGCCAGCTCCTTTTCTAACTGTGTACCCAGCAAGCAATAGCCGTCATTTCACCGTCTAGGTTTGCTATAGACCTGATTTAGTCCGGCTATAAGTAACCCACTTCTAGCCGCAACAACTTTACATGTGGTTTTATGACGTTTTTGCCAAAATAACTTACAATGTGTATGATATTCCATCATTTAAGCAAGGTCTACAGTGATTACAAAGTTTTTTATTTCATTTCTGTCACTTGATTTACACGCAGGCTGTGCGTAGACGCGATTTAGCTCGTAGACAGACCGGCTGTTTATAGCCCACTTTTAGTCAAAAATGATTAAAAGTGGGTTTTGCCCTGGCACCACGTGAGATGGTTGATATCCCATTATTTTTGCACTGTCAATAATATCAACAAGCTATTAGCTGTAGCCACGATTTAGCTCTTATTTGGACAGGCTACGTGTAGTCTGCTTTTAGCCCACCCGGCGAAATAGAGGCAATAAATGGTCTAATGTCACCGGCTTGGCTTTAGCCGTGTTTCAGACCAAAATGATTACATGTAGTTTTCACCCATGCAGCTGTTGAGGTGCGTGATATCATTTCATCAAATTGCAAGTAAACGTTTGAAACAATTAAATTATCTTTATTTTCGCTGTAACGTTCACTACATTAACTTTCATTTTAATTTAAAACAAAATGCAATTACTATTTTCAACCGCTAGATGGCAGCTGTAGCCCTACTGAGACAGGACTACTGGCAACGCGAGACTTGAAAGTTAGATATCAGCAGAGCCCCGTAGGGACGGCCAGATCTCGCGATAAAAACATGCCATTTTTAAACGAGGGATACGTCACGATTTCGGCCTTTCAGCGAGCAACTGGCGAGAGTTTACTGCAAACGAAAAGACATTTACTTTGGTCTTGTAAGTATCTGTGTCTTTGTTTTACATGTCTTCATTATTTATCTACATTATGTGTTAACGTGTAGGAACCGTGACATTTCAGCGGGTAAGTGTAGAGTAAGGCACGTTGTGGTTAGCTTAACATGCTGCATGCAGGTGTAACTTAACGTTACACCATGATACCCACGGGTTTCCTCCTCGTGCCCTTAAAAACTCTATTATCTGAATTCAGAGGGGTGAACATGAAACATGTACAACCTTACCCATTATAATTTGTAATGAAAGCCACACATTTTACTCACTAGATCATTAAGATATGAAAATATGAGTTTTTGACACGACGCTGAAGTTAGCTTCCGATTCGGCAGTTAAGGGGAATGTTAAGGGGAACTTAAGTGAAAGTTAACTTACGTTACTGAGCTACCGAATCTCCGTTATTTGCACCTCTTACCGCTGTGGAAGCTGTTATGCATTTTGGGCAAAGCCTTAACGCTGTCTGAAACACTTTCTAGATTTGAAAAAAAAATATTTTATTTGTGAAAATGACAAAAGGGTGATTTCACTGCTTTTTTTTCCGCATGTTGACCACATTAGACCAGGTCCAGATCCAAAACCACTATACCTAGAGATCTCAAATCTGGGCTACATTACTCCAAAAAGGCAAAAGTTTAAATCAGACACAGTTTCAGATTTGTGAAACCTTTTATTCCTTTTGTGAAAATACTATAAAGGGTGATTTCACTAAGTTGGGCTACTGCAGAAACTTTGTAATGTACCATGACGTAGACCTGGTTGCCCCGAAACCAGCCGATCTCATGTCCTTCTACTTGTTATGCATTCAGGTAATGTCAGCAGGATGGGCACAGCTGGAAAAACACTCCACGGTGGAGGCATTGTTGGCATAAGGTTGTTGCACACCACATGGTTGCCGCAATTCAAGGCAATTCAACTTGCACGCTAGTTGCACGCTTAAATTGCGGCAACCATGTGGTGTGCACTGTCAGTCCCAATGGTTGTCGTCCTGCCCTCGATGTCCCACTTACGTGCAACAGCGCGTGCGTTAAATGCGTTTAAAAAATTGACGTAATTAACAACAAACAACTAATTAACGCCGTTAACGCGCTATTTTTGACAGCCCTAGAAAAAAGCAGTGAAATCGTCCTTTAAAGCATTTTCACAAATAAAATATATTTTTTTCAAATCTAAAAAGTGTTTCAGACAGCGTTAAGGCTTTGCTTAAAATGCATAACTGCTTCCACAGCAGTAAGAGGTGCAAAAAAACGGAGATTCGGTAGCTCAGTAACGTAAATTAACTTTCACTTAAGTTCCCCTTAACTTTCCCTTAACTACCGAATCGGAAGCTGCGAATCGGAAGCTAACTTCAGCGTTGTGTTTTTGACACTAAATATTTATTGCTATTTCTCCAGCATACAGTCAGCAAAGAGCAATAAATATTCAGAACACTTACATTCACAGCACATAGTTTTCTCAAAAGAATAAAAGCAACTTTCTCGATTTGGTTGTTCTAATGCAACATGTGTCCTGTTCGAGTATCTTTATATTTTCCATAGAGATAAATGGGTCAGTAATAAATACTTTGAAATTAAAAAGAAAGAAACGTTAAATGATTTTATTAACCTTCATTAGAATGATAATTAGAAATATACTGTATGTTTTCATTTAAAATCATTTGATGATAGTGGTCTTGTCTTATGGGAAAACAGTGAACATAGTCAAATTATAATGTTTACTTTATATTCATATTCTTACATATTCAACAGTTATGGATCCCATTTACCCGAGAGACTGGGGCCACCTGAGAGACCGGGGCCAACCGAGAGACTGGGGCCACCCGAGAGACTGGGGCCAACAGAGAGACTGGGGCCACCCGAGAGACTGGGGCCACCCGAGAGACTGGGGCCAAACGAGAGACTGGGGCCAACCAAGAGACCCATCTGCTGCTCTTCCTGTATCAAGTTGCAGAGTAGATGAAGATCTAGATTTGGATGTAGCCAACAAATTTATTTTATCATTTGTTTTTATTACCACATGTTGTTAAAATTGTTTGTCATACATATGAACTGTTTTGTATTTATTATATTTTCTATACTTCTATTTATAATAATTCCTTTATATTTTCATCATGTTACATTATCTTAAGTTGCCTACGTTGTAATCCTTTTTCTTAATAAAATCTTTACATTTCATTTGTTTGGACGGATTACTATTTGTGAGGATCTGTTTTGTTTGAGTGAAAACAATCCTTTTGCCACTATTCTGTTGTCTGTTAGAGATAGATATGTAGTCATTCAAAAACTGTGTATTTGGTCTATTTTTGGGCTGTAGTAAGACGTCTATTAACTTTTCACTGACAGCCCAAATTCAACCTTGTTTTAGCCTAGATCGATTTTCAACGTCTATTAGACGTCTATATGTAGCCGTTCAATAGTGGTCTAATTGATGACTATTTTTGGGCTATGGTTAGACGTGTACCAAACTTTCACTGACAGCCCAAATTCAGCTCTGTTTTAGCCTAGACGTCTGGGCTCTGTTTAGACGTCTATTAGACGTCTTTTAACCGTGAAATTGCTTGCTGGGAATCTGTTTATACAGTGAATAAAGTAAAAGTATTATTACAGCTATTATGTCTCCATTCATTCAAGTGGATATTTACAAAATAATCGATACAGGGTATAGACTACATGTTGTATTGCACGTGTGTTGCATTTTACAGTTTTATAATCCATATAGTCCAGCAGGGATAGTTATGGTCCATAAGGAGGTCTGAGCTCTTATTGAAGCAGTAAAATCCTGCATCTGTGGGGGTCAGTACTTCATTTACCAACCGCCATTATTTTTAATCACAAATGTTCATTACATTAAGAAACACACTCAAAGAAACACTTTTTCCAAACAAACTATGCCGTAATGTCATTACGACATGATTAATAATAATTAATATGATACAATAAAGGGCGGACTTGCCTCTCTCATTGAGCAGGAGTCTGTTGGTTAATTTCAGGCTTTTGAAACTTAAACTTTGTTGCAGTATCTCATACAGCTGGGGTAGGTAGTGTGCTGCTGTGTGAGAGAGAAAGTGCTGACCACGTAATGAGCAAAGAAGCCTCTGTTATTTATGTATTTATTAATCCCGCCGGCAACGTCCGTTGTACTACAGACCCCCACTAAGCTCAAATAGTAGTCCAGTTCCCACAGTTGTCCGTTTTTCCTATTAAATTCAGCACAGTATATTAGGCTACTCTTCAAAGGGAATATATCTGTTTTTAAGAAGACTGGAAGACTTAAGTTACACTCTTAATCAACGACGATGTTTTTCTGTGAATGGATGTGGCTGTATGGACGGAGTTAACGTCCAATTTTGACAGAATAAATAGTGCCTGTAAAAAAAATGTTACTGTTACTTTGAATGATGAAGCAAGTCGGCTTTGCTGCTACACTGGCACTTTAAGTGCTAAGTAGAATAGGCTCAAATCAGTACGCTATATTTGAGGAATTAGCCTGCTAGTTTCCCGTTACAACGTTGACTAAATTAAATATAAACCAACGACAAAAACCCTCCCCCTATGTCTACGTGGTTAAACTTTATATATTTTTTAAAGCGTTTCCTGTCAAATCGAACGCTTTTATTTTGTAGTTTTTGCGTGTATTTCCTGTCCTGACCGGTCTGACAGAGGAGGTCTGCAGCGGAAGCGGCCTGACAGAGGAGGTCTGCAGCTGGACCCTATTGAAATGTTTTTTAATACCTTCAAGTTTTCAAGTAGTCTATATGTTCGGTAATGTAGTCTATATCTCTCAACAGGCATTTTGACGGCAACCACAAGCTGGTCAGGTGGCGGATGGTCCTGCATGGCTGTGTTGACGGTTTCAGTCGGACTATTATATATTTGCAGTGCTTATCTAACAACAGAGCCTCAAGTGTCTTGTCATTATTTTTAGGAGGGGTAGAGAACTTTGGTTTGCCTTTAAGGGTCAGATGTGATCACGGAATGGAAAACATACATGTTGCACGTTTTATGTTGGAAAGAAGGGGATTAAACAGTCGTTGTGTTATTACTGGTGTTTCAGTACACAACCAAAGGATTGAGAGACTATGGGCAGAAGTCAATAGAGTTGTATCTAGACACTTTATTAACGTTTTCAACTTTATGGAGGAACAAGGTATACTGGACTCATTGAATGAATTACATTTATTTTGTTTGCATTATGTTTTTTTACCAAGAATTGAAAGGTCAGTAAGAGAATTTGTCCACCAGTGGAACAACCATGGCCTCTCCACACAAGGGGGGCAGACACCTCTTCAGCTGTGGCATGCAGGTGTCATAAACAACTTAGGAATTCATCCAGTTATAAATGACATCTTTGATGTTGACAACTATTATGGCATTGATGAAGAGGGGCCATTACCTGAACTTCAGACCAATAATAATGTTATAATTCCAGACATTGATGTAACCTTCAATGACACAACAATGAACATTATTCAACAAGTGAATCCACTTGAAAATGATGGGAACCACGGAATAGATGTGTTTCATTCTCTTTTGCAATTACTTCAGTGAATAATATGTGAGTTTTGTTAAGGTTTTGGAACACTGGAAACTACTAATAAAAAATGAACATAATTAACATTTGTTAAAAACCAACGAGGATTTCTTCAAAGCATTTGTTATTCAACAAGATAGATTGATAGATGAGCAGACGCTGAGACAGACAAGAGAAAGGACAAGAGACTGACAAGGGAAGGGAACATAGACAGACAATAGACCAATAAAATGAGACAGAACTAGATACAGAATATGTTAATGTTTACTCACTAAATTGTAATTTTCTAAACTCTTATCTTCTGTTATAAAACGGGAAATGTAAAAATAAAAAATATTTTAACCTTAGGCTGACTAAGTCTGTTGAATTGCAGTGGAAATATAAACTACTGTATTCTCTTTTCTTTTATATTGCATTCAGATATGAAATTTAAAGGCATGGGCCTTTCAGAAATGCATATTACTGTCCTTTTAAACCTTTTTAAGCCAGAGAAACGCATTAGAGTGGGATTATGTTCATGCCCTGCCAAACCCATATGTGTTTCCTAATGCAAAGTCAAACTTCTCCTTGAACCGCTGGTATGACACATGAAGTGGCAACCTGATGCAGTTAACACACGTGTTGGCCATAGGGAACATTGGGGTAGATGAGAAGTCGTCATCTCCTTTATGAATGAACTGGACCGAGGGAGTTGGAGAAAAGCCAATAGGTGGTACCACAGATGCTCCAGTTGAGAAGGCCAATATCTTCTGTAGTTTGGATGAACCTTCTTCTTCTATAAAAAACAGAAAAAACATTTTAAGTGGTAGCTGGTTAACTTAACATTAGGTGTGTGATGAAACACTTAGCTCATGAGATGACATTTTTCCTTTTTTTTTAAAGAAAATGCTGAATTATATGCCAATTTTGAGCATCATACACTTGCATTCTGGTGAATTTTTATGCACCAATTTCTGGTGGAAATGTTTTTATTTATGTAATGGGAATCAATCAATCTAGCTAGCTTACATAGCAAGGTGCATCTATTATTCACAGTCATTTTAACAGGGCTGACAATTTTGTCTAGCGAACAACCAGCTTAAAACTAAATGTACTCACCAGGGAAAGTGAACAGCCAACTCCTAATAAGCTTTTTCCAATGGTGCTGGTTAAATTTGCACAGTGCTCTGGGTTGCCTGATTTACAGATCGCCATGGTAACGACTTGTCAATAGCCCTGAAGCATACTCTGCTTTATTTTCCTCTAAACCATAATTTATAAAATGAACATCCTGTTGTATTGAAGACATGAAACTAGCGATTGAGACCATAAACTCATTAGGAAAGTTTTTACTGAGGTAATAAATCAGCTGAGAAGTAGGGTCATTTTGCCATTATTTCTAATGGAGCCAGACTTCTTTTGGCAACCAAAGGAATCGCCCCCTGCTGGCAGAAATAATGCATGTTTAAGTTACAGAGGTTGCCGCTTGATTGAGATTACAGAAATAACATTTGACAATCACTCGTCACATAACTACATCTCTTGATTGGCCAACAGTGCGCGTCAAGAGCTGCAAAACAACTGCCGGATGTTGAGTTTCTAATGCAATTGTGTGAACAGCTTTAAACCCGAGAATAAATCTCTTTCTACCCCTTGCAATAGCAATTTGCATCAGTTGATATTGAAAATCTCCAAATCTCCATTGAAATTTCTCCAATAAAAAATATAAAAAATAGATTAATCATTTTACTTTACCTTCTGCATCCTGGAGATAGTCTCTCCAGAAAGTAACAACCATCTCCTCAGCAGCTCTCTTGTTGCTCCCTTCTGGTGACAGACAAATGCTGAAAAGATCGTCCATCTGATCAGCAGTCAGTGGGATTTCCTCGTAGCAGAACAAGGGGCGAAAGCTGTCTGGATGCCTTTTGATTTTCTCCAGAACCCCAAGAGTTTTTAATCCTTCACAGAATCTGTACAAAGAACATGGAACATCGTTGATTTAATTGGAGTTACTAATTCACTTGTGAATTGTCAATTTTCATGTCTCTACAATGTGACCATTTCACTCACATATGCCCCTAAAAACAGATACGTGTAGAGATAGCTGACTACATAATATTGTGTCCATGAGATCTACATGAGATTTAAACACAATTTTTAGAAAATCTTCAATGCTGACAATTTTATGACAATTTTGAGCATTAAACACTTAATTTTCCTGCATTCTGGTGATCCGTTTTGCATTTCTGCCCTTCTGTATCAATGTATGGTGGAAATGTTATGTGTGAAACAAAATTCAGGTGGCTGTTGACAATTTTAAAATACAACAAATAACAGAATCTAATGCAGTAATGCCCGAGGGCATTCAAGAGCTGTATTAGGTGGCAAAGACGTGGAAATCGAAACTAACTAGGTTGAACATTTCCCTCATTTTCAAGTCCCACTGTTAACTGGTAGAGCGTCACTGGCAGCTGTAGCTTCAAGATATGGGGAAAAGAAAAGGAATATCAGCTATTTCAGGTGCTTTTTGTTGAAACATTCAACTTATCAAAAAGCTGATGGGCTTGTCAGTCTCACTTTTCATCAACCGACCAATCACAGCCTGTATTGAGCAGGACATTAAAAAAGTCTGATGTGCTACAGCAATCTAGCATTAACTAATTAGAGGCTAATCACAATCTAGAGCATTATTCTTATAAGGATTTAATTAAAGAAAACCCATAAACACGAAACTGCTGTAATTGGAATTAAACTTAAATTAGTGTTAAGCTGTATAGAATAGTAATATAGCTACTCTTAGCCGCCTACTCCCAAGAGCATCACCTTCCCCTTGTTCTGTTTTACATCTGCTATACTGAAGTTATTGTTGTGAATATTTTTCAGTAATCTTATGTAAAGTGTAGCTTGGGTTGTGTGGGTGCTGCTGGTGTATCATGTATAAATCCCACTAGCTACAATGAACAAATCACAGCAGTTATCCAAGATGAGTGTTTTCTATGATCACTGTGATGAGAAATCAGTGACTTATAAGCTGTTTTTAATGTATCAAATTTTCAGAAATTCTGTTTCAATATTTTTAAAAGCTTTCACAATAATTTAAGGTTCATGCCGAATGTCCAGATACCAGGGTCTTTACTTCTGTAGTCCTCCACTGGTTTCCACATCATAATTGCACACAAGAAGAAAGATCACACACACACACACACACACACAAACATAGTATAAAATATATATATAATAAGTTGTTTGTTAATAAATTGTGTTAATTGTGTACTGTAGTCCTGCATTTTGTGCTCCTAAATGTTCTCATTTAAGAAAACAAGTACCCCTTGGGAAAAAGGTTATCGTGGAGCCCTGCTGATGACAACCAACACTGAATACCTTTGAAATGGACCTTGAACCCTGTAGATGACTTGAAACATGACAATGTCATGTACCAGCAGATCCCTGTCTCCTATTGACCGCATAGGCCTCAGACATCCTGCATTGGCCAAGTAGTCAAGCAGAGGGGCCTTTGACTCCTCAAGGTCCTCAAGGGTTGTACTTTCAGATACCTAGCATCACAAAGAGCAGCAGGATGGCTTTATGGAGGCTACCTATTTGTCTTATAATGTATTAGTAATAACCGGGACACTAGAGGTCTGCAAAGTCACATAATGCCAAGGGTTCCCCAACACTTCATAGAAGAGCATTTTTTATCCACATTGCTACAATGTGATAAAAAAAGAAAAGAAAAATACACTTTGCTGACTACACTTAAATAGTGGTAGAATTCAAACAACAAATATATATTAAAGCAAAGATTACTACTGGGCGTGCTATGGATACATGGTATCAGTAAAGGCGTGGCCCACACTTTTGTTTGTGTCTCTGTTCCTCTTCTACATTTTTACTGCTAAAGTTGTTGCCTCCTGATGAAGCTTACTATAGTTATGCTACATTCACATATTGGGTAACGAGACCACATTTTGTCATCAGAAAGTGTGTAATCATATGGTGGATAAATACAATTTCAACAATTCCAGTAGAGGAGTACGGAATAAACTGTAATAAAATAATACAAATTGAATCAATATTGATGAATTTGATGCTACTCTCATGTAGGGCAGCTCAATTATGGCAAAAACTTTAATCACGATTATTTTGGTCATAACTGAAATCATGATTACTAACATGATTACTGATTGACTTAGGAATCATCATACATTTATTGAACTTTTAAAATTTAATGTTTTATGCATTATCCAAAATAGCCTATGAAATATAAAATAATAACTGATTATTATTAACTTTATACAACATTTTAAAGCCAAGAGGAACACAGCATACTTTGTGTGTATGTGTGTGTGTGTGTGTGTGTACGCGCTCATGCATGCGTGAGTGAGTGAAGCAGAGCAGGTGAAGTACTCCAGTTGATGACATGACATTACGTTAAATAACGCTGAAATTCAAACATGATGTTCTGTCAGGAGATGCAGTTACTTAAACTGGCAATATGTTACAAGATGGGGACACAGTCAGTATTTTACAAGCACGGACCGGGTATAGCAAGGCTTAAAACACCTGGTTTAGTATAAGCATAAATTATATGTAAATTGTTAAAGCTATGAGTAGAGCAAAGGTTTGCCAGCCGCAAGGCTAATTTATGCAGTGACAAAGTCTTCAACGTGCTTGCGTCCAGCATCTGCCGATGTGGTTGCACGTCTGAGATATTGTTGAAGTGATGAGTTCTTGCTATCTGACCTCGCTGTAACGCCGACAGAGAGCAGCTTTGGTAAACACCAGAACAACTTTCAAATGAATTTAATCTTTTAAGGCAATGAGCAAGAAGCAAATTGACTTTGTTTGTGAAAACACTGATTTCACTCAAACTTTTACTGTATATTGCTACAAGCAATACACTAGACATATTTTCAAAAAAAAAAAAAAAATTTGACCAGAAATACTTACTAGAAGGGTCCTTGATGGTCTCACATACAGGGTTTTGGTTTTATAAACCTTGTGGATTAGCATCCCATTCAGATCCTGACCCTCCTGGAGTGTAGGGGACACCAGCTTATTGCCACATGCCATTAGGAACTGGAGGCTACAAAGAAGGGGGATAGTACAACAACAAAAAAGGCTTATAGGATATGTAGCTAAACACTATGTTGTACGCTGGTGTGTGTGGATGTCCGTCCCTTTGGCTTCTTGCTCCTGAGGTGTGTGACTGAATCAAATACTTAAAAAAAAAAAGGTAAAATCATACATGTTATATGTCAGGATTGCACTCGCAAAACTGTGTTTTTAAAGTGCTCTATCAATACTTATTGAATTACTACTGTACAAACGAAATGGGCCTTTACCTGACATCCTCCGGGAGGCGATCACCAAAGCCATCCCTGATGCGTTCCATAACAGTCTGGTGGTCCCAGGCCTTTTGGAATTCAAAGGCACTGAGGATATGTCCGTGCTTGTGTAACCGTACTTTTGGACGTTGTTTGCACACTGCTTCCCATGATGGATTGGGCAGTAGTATTATGTCCTTGTTGAAATGGTCATGTTGCTGTGCCCTAGCTCTGAAATAAGAATGTAACAATTAAAAAGCCAGTGAAAGTTAAGTCATTTTGTAGATCTAACCAGTGCAGCGGTTAAGGCGCTGGCGGGAAGGGAAGAGCGATGCTAGGTGACTGTCCATCGACGTTTCCACAATTGGAGTTGCAACGGTCGGTTGCTGCCCGATTGTTGTGGCATTTGACAGCGTTCTGATGGTCTCCGCTGAGGCCAATATTGTGTTCAGCAAGCCCGCAGCCTCAGTTAATGTTCTTTGCTGTTGAGCAGACATTGGTGTAGCGAGCTTGCTACGAACGAACGAACGGTCACTTTTCTGCTATGCTTTCTTTCACCAGCGTCTAGTTCTTCGTCTCGAGGTGCACTACCGCCACCAACTGGACTGGAGTGGGGACTTTAACCACCTTCCGTTTCAACTGAAACGCTTTCATACAACATACTGAAATGCTTTCATACAACATACTGAAATGCTTTTACATAATATACTGAAATGCTTTTCAGATGTGTGTGTGTGAGATCGTTTCACTTGTGTTTGTGAAAGCATTTCACTTGTGTGCGTGTGAGCGTTTCAGTTGTGTGCGTGAGCATAATATTTTCAGTTGTATGTATGAGAGCGTTTCACTTGTGTTTGTAAAAGCATTTCACTTGTATGTGTGTGAGCGTTTCAGTATAGTATGCGAATGAATTTGGTTTCATATGTGTATGTGAGAGTAAAAGTGCATGTATATGCATGGTAATTCTGAATAATGTCCCTAGGGGCACCTCATAGGTTTCTGTGCAGCGTCCTCACAGAGATGTGCAGCCAGGAGGCAGGAAGCAGCAGGTTAGACTGCAAATTACTCAGAAACTGTGATCCATCCATCCATCGTCAACCGCTTATCCTGCGTACAGGGTCATGGGGGGCTGTAGCCAATCCCAGCTGACATCAGGCGAAAGGCGGGGTACAACGTGGACAGGTCGCCAGGCCATTGCAGCAGAAACTGTGATGACTTACTTTTTACTTATTACTCATTTAAAAAGTAAAAATATGACTTTCACCCACCTCGTCCTTAAAGTGACAGAAACCTGTTCAGCAGCAGGTTTTAGAAATGAATCCACTTTACTGGAACAATAAAGAACCCGAGGAGACAACAAGCTGAACTGAAGACACAGCAGAGGAGGCTGGATCACAAAGGCTGTTTAAAGCCCCTCCAGCCAGTTTTAACGGCCGTTTTTGGCGACCGTTCTTTCTCAAACAGAGAATGGGGGTGTGGTTAATAGTCGGACGTAACATTACCATGACAACCAAAAACTGACCGGCTGGAGTGTCACTAACGACATGCTGTGTTAACATCACTACACTGTAAAGTTTAGTCCACTTTACTGTCTGGCAGGAGCAGCTGTTACTGACCCATGATAGAAACTAATGTATCAGCTGTTATCAATCACACAGTCGATGGTCCTGTCACGCGCTGCACACGATGACTAAGACTACATTTAAGGTGCACTTACTTTACCGCGGAGGTGGGGGGTAGTGTAGTGATTCCTTTCATTCCTGCCTGTGTCGGAGATGTTAGCGCGTCTCTAATAAGATCAGTCACAAACACGCATCCCTGCACGATCTAATCTATAGCGCCTGATTAACTCTCTGTCATCCTGCAACACATTTCTTCTCCCTCTGCGTCTTTCTGCCATTTTCTCCTCTACTAAAGAAACTCTTAAGCCTCTTAAAAGTCCTCGTCCCTGCTCCTAACAATTCTGAGCTTAAGAGCTCTTTTAAGGCTTAAGATGCTTTATGAATTACTTTTTTCTTTAATTTTAAGAGTACACGCCCACTTCTCAGAATTTTCTTAGAATTACGTCACTAGGAGCTGCTCTTAGCCTTAAGATTCTGAGTGGAAAGAGTGGAACAATTTTTATCATTCTGAGCCAATCAAATAACTGATAGGAAATTAACAGCATGGTAAATAAAAAACAGGATTTATATACACATATATAATGTGTGTTTGTGTGTGTGAGGAGAGAACGGTCAAATAAGAAATATTACCATGTAATTTCCAAAGTAAAGGCTTAGAATATAACCTACACTAGAATCACTCTTTTTTTCCTTCTTGGACAACCAACCAATCACAGTCTTCAAACGATTGTGTCATACATAGCAACGGGTCAACCCGCCTCCTCACTAAGATAAAAGTTTTTGTCTTTTCCTTGCTCAGAGCTGCTCTTAGATCAGTCCTGAATAGCTCTTAAGCTGAGACTCCTAGGTAAAAGTTTTTAAGCTAAGATAAGAGTTTTCTGAGAGGACTCTTAGATTCTTTGTGAATACGGGCCCTGGAACCTGGAGCATAGGCCAGCAGCGTCAGATGGTTGAGGAGGGTCAGGTGGGCAGAGTAGGCGGTTGATAGTGGAAAAAAGCTGTTTAGGTTGATGTTGTTGGTTGCCAATGAGTGTCGAGTAGTAGTTAGTTTTTGCACAGGACAGAGCATCTTTGTAGCTCTTAACATGGTCGTTGTAGGCTTCATTGTGGACAGTGAGGCCAGATTTTTTATAGTATCTCTCCAGCCTCCGCCCTGTGGCCTTCATGAGGCGGAGTTCAGCAATTTACCAGGGAGCGGGACAGGAGAAGGAGACAGAGCGAGTGATGACAAGTCCAAGCTACCTGACAGGGCCAGGTTGTAGTGATTAACCAACTGTGCAGTTTGGGGGATCGCTGGTAAGATGGCCTGCAAGGGTACAGGATAGTTTCGGTACACACTTGTTTGATTTTACGATATGCAATGGTCCTTGTAACACATTTTCTGCTTGTGTGCGCAGAAACAGAGAAGGTGACGGCAAGGTGATCAGAAATAGCCAGGTCAAGAGTTTGTAGCTGGGTGGGAGTTATACCTGTAGAGCAAACCAGGTCCAGTGTATGACCTTTAGCATGAGTGGTAGGGCTGGGTTTCGATTCAAATTTCAAGAATCGATTTGATTCCGATTCTCAAGATCTTGAATCGATTATCATTATTCGATTCGATCTGATCCGATCTTCGAGATTTAGATGTGTTTTTGAAAAAAGCATTTTTTCCAGCTGTTACCTGAATTACAGGACTGTAGTTATGCAACATATTGATACTATTATTATAGACATTCAACTGCAAATTAATGGAGTATTGATGGTTGTAAAGAAGAACAATCCCCCTTCCAGAGTGTTGATTGATACAACTGCTTTCACAAACTTGCACTGGTGTAGACGACAGAGGACGCAGAGGTATATCAGCAGCAGTAGACCGATTATTTAGACGTGAACCTGATGTATTATTAAAAATGACATTTAGAATTTTCCACAAAGCTCCTACAGTTCAGATGCAAATGCACCTTTATTTTTTATTTTAATGATCAACATTTAGAACACATTTGTTCTAAGCCAGTGCAAATGTAAACAGATTGTTGGTTACTGGCTTCACACTAAACAGACAACATTACACAGAATGTAAATTTACATTTACAAAAGCTTCTGCTTTTCTTTGAGGATACGGGTGGCAGTTGTACTGCGATGAAAGAACTTTGCGATGTGCCTTACCCTCCCAAGAAGGCGTGCAACATTCGGCAGTTTGAGACCGGCTTGCGAGGCCAGGTTGATTATGTGCGCGAAGCAGCCGACGTGGGTTAGCCCCGTAATTTCAACCGCACGGACCATATTCGCCGCATTGTCAGTGACTATGGCTGGGTCTTTACTCATCAGCCCCCACTCCTCCATAGCTTTGGTTAACATTTCAGCTAGACTGACAGAGCGATGGTTCGTTTGAACTTCGGTCGTCTGCAGCACGTAAGACACGAGGTTCCAGAGCTCGTCTACGTAGTGTACTGTCACACTCATGTAAGATTCCTTAGCTACTGATGTCCAGGTGTCACTCGTAATGCCCACCCTCTCTGCGGTCTTAAGCTTACACATTACACCATCTTTTACTGTCTGGTACATGTTGGGGATCACTTCTTCAGACAGACGCTTATGAGACACAATGACGTAATTTGGTTCCATTACCTTCATTAGTCAGCCTGAATCCCACGCTCTCCACAACAGAATACGGGCGCATATCTTTGCAAATGAAGCCTGCAATCGCCTCTGTTATTTTGACAGAGCGTGCAGAATTAGTTGGCAGTTGTAGAGTTTGTTTCAGTGTCATCTGTTGCGGTCCGGTGGCGGGCTTGGATATGATGTCTTGATGATGTCGCATCATGTGGTTCCTGAGATTAGTAGTATTTCCACAATACTTCACCTCCATTTGGCAGGCTTTGCAAATTGCTTTTTTGTTCTGAACCCGAAATGGTGCCAGATTGCAGCTTTGAGTGTTTCTGGAGTCAAATCAAATCAACCGCTTGCTTTACGTTACTGACCGCCATGTTCGTTGTTTTAATGTCCTTCCACCTGCGCACGTCGTGAATTCAATGACGCTGCAAGTTCAAGTTCACGGGAAAATGTAGGCCTATTATTAAATCGATCCTCTGAGTTACGGATCGATCTTTAGAAATTAATATGAAAATCGATTCAGAATCGGTGAATCGATTTTTTTCAACACAGCCCTCATGAGTGGGGCCGTTAACATGCTGTGTAAAATTAAAGCAGTCCAGTAGTGACAAGAATTCTGCAGCGTAAGCATCTCTGGAATCAACATGGATGTTAAAGTCACCAAGTAGGATGGTAGCTGGAGAGGTGGGGCAAATCAGAGCAAGAAGGTCAGAAAGCTCAGGCAGGAAGCTAGTAGATGACTTAGGGGGGCGATAGACAAGGACCACCTGTAGCTGCAGAGGCCCAGACAGAGCAAGGTGAATGCACTCAAATGAAGAGGCGTGTACTGGAAATTCTTTTATCTGGATATCTGTATGATGTTTAACAGCCAGTCCCCCACCACGTCCAGAACTACGGGGCTTTTGAATGTAACTATAGCCTAGGGGGGGGTAGCTTGGTTAAGTGCAAAAAAGTCCATTTGGTTTCAGTCAGACACAGGAAATCCAGTTTCCTGTCAGTTATGATGTCCTGTATGAGTGGAGCTTTATTATTTAGTGAGCGAGTGTTCAGTAGCATAAATGAGGCCGACTTATGGACAGATGTACTGGCATGGGGGATGACATCGTCAGCCCGTTCCAGGGGCCGTAGGTTAAATGAATGTAGGCGCGGCTCACTCTGATGACGTCGTCGCTGAGTACTGGGAGGAGAAGCCGGAGATGCGTCCATGTAAACAAACTTATGTCGGGCAGCCCTGTGCACATAGCGGGGGCGACGTAAGAGATGGAGAGATTTAATCACCTCAAGGCAGACGTTACTCGGTACGATGGGTGAGGTGAGATTCCTGAGTTCCAAAGCGGATCTTAGGAAAGCCATGATGTGGGAGGAGACCAGCGTTAGCTTACAAGCCACAGACCATCCATCAAAAATGATCAAATAATATCAAACACACGTTATTCATGTGAACTAGCTTTGACAGACGGCGTGCTTGTGATGTGCTTTTATTTTGAAGTAACATCACGAAAGCTGTCATGTGACAGAGAGCGACGGTCACATGACAGGATTCACACCCTGGATTCATTTTATGAAAAGATGTTCTGGTCCTTTTGATCAGTGGAGCCTTACAGACTGAAGGGAGATAAATAATCAAGAACAGACACATTCAGACTTAGCGAGGCTTCAAAGTTAACATGAGTCAGCACTTTTCCTGTCTTGTATCCAGGCAGGTTACACCGGTAAATCTAGAAGAATTAGACTTTGGGTCTTGTTGTTTCCCTTAAATGAACTGAATGACTGAATAGTGGAGAATCTAAACGATCTAACGATGTTCAGCATGTTCATACTGACACAGTGATCTCACATTTAAACATTAATATTTGTATTAACAATCTGAGCAGCTTAGACGCAGCTTAAGCAGCGACCCTGCGAGGTCTAAGAGGTTTTATACATCCAATGAACTTCTATAAAAACCAGATCTAAATGTGTTCCCACACCAGGCCACTAAAGGAGGCAGGTGGCTATCTGGGACTCTGCTATTAATGGAGGTTTTACGGTTAGTGCCCAGACCAGGTGGTCGTATCCCACCATAATGGTATTGTGAAGGCAGCGTGCTAGCTGCTGGGCTAACAGAGCTACGTCTTATACCCTCAGTCCATAACACAGTCAGTCAGCTGTCCTCCGGCTCTGGGTGCCCCCCATGGAACAGGACACTGGGCAGAGAAGCTGCAGGTTATCAGCCTCAATCTTCCAATCCAGTGCTTTTACCTGTTGACACACCTTTAATTGGCCAAAACATCAGTCTCGAGTCTCGACTGATGTTTATGGTTTCTTTATATCCTGACCGTAGTACACTGTGAAAACTATAAAAAAACATACACAGATAAATGTAAACAAACACCTTCATATACATCAGTTAGTTAAAATCAACATAATAGAACAACAACAACCCTAATTAAACACACAAATTACTGTCACTTTACGCTAAACTATACACTCTAAAAAATAGATCACATTCTGGATTTAACACATCAAACGTAACCAAACCCATTTACAACATAAACCCCTCACTCAGCAAACCTCGATCCGCTTCCTGAGGGCGACAGACGAAACCTTTACTTGTCTTTAAGTTTGGCGTCTTCCCGTCCATGCTTTCTGTCTTTGTTTGTGAGCGTGCGACTCCCGTAAATTGTAAGCAGGGGGTTATCTACCCTTAGCAGGGGTCAATTTAGCCTTGTGGCAGAAACTATACTGCCCACTGGGGGGCTCTGCTGATACTTGAGTGGAGTGATGAATTTATGCCTCACACCATATCCCCAATACAACATTTTGTATTTACACAAATACATTCACACTCGTGAAATCCAAACCCTTTTAAGCGGACAGTTACATCCATTATTCTCTTCACCAGAAAGCAGCTTCTGCTTACTGACTGAAAGTTTCTGCCTCAAAACGACTTGAAAACATTCAGAAGAGTTCTGACAGATTATAAAACAGAAATTGTCCCCTTTTTTATTTCATATATATTTTTAAGACATACTGACCACCAAAGGCTGGGCTGGTCACTTAGCCTACCTGGCTGCTGAAATAAAGTAAAGCCTCAAGCTTCTTCAGAGCAGTGCTGTCAGCTCTGACGAACCTCTGTGGCTTCATGGGCTGGACTGTTACATCGTGTTAATGCTGCTAGGTTAATTAATATAATTAACAACAGATACACGTCCTTCATTATATTCATTATGTTGTCTGTCTAAAAACTAAATGCTAATGCTAGCACATTGTTGCATCAACAAGCACAGGGACATTAGCTGAGTTTCTAGCACCTGATCCCTGCCCCCCTCCTACAGTCAGCTAGCCTAGCTGGCTACAACAAATACAATAAAGCACTGTAGTGAGGATACAGATGATTCTGAGGAGACAAGCATGCAGATCTTTGTGTCTGTTGTCACTAACAGAGACTTCAGTCTGCACAGACTTCACTGATAAACCACAGAAGGTTAGAGTAACAACAGGCTGCATGAGTCCATCAACAGTCTGAGTTTAAGCTCTCAGAGGAGACCTGATGAAGAGTAAAGACAGACTGAACAAAACCCTGCAGATAAATATGTTATAATAAGAACAGGACTGACAGATTATTTATTTAATCTGTTATTTTAAACTAATGTTAAGCTTAGTAATGTCTCTGTACAGAGTGAGCCCCCCCCCCCGCAATTGGCCACTGGCAGCAGGCTTTTCCCGCCAAAGGTTCCCGCTAAATAATCGGGTCATTTTTTACTCCGACCGGCTGCATGGCAAGTTGAGCACGCGCCTATACAGTCTGTGGCACGCGCTGGCTGCGTGAACCTGCGGTTGGTTTTATACAGGGGTGCCCGTCAGTGTGTAGTTGAGAGCTAACAGTCATCAGCGGAGTTACTCCGGTGTGTGCGGTGTCATAAATCCAGCGCTCACTTTAGTCTCCGTACGTCACCGGAAGGCGACAGACAGCTGACGGCCCCGGGAGTGCGCCGCAGACACGGAGCCAGCAGGAGGAGGAGAGCAGCGGAGGAAAGGGGTAAGATTTAACTTATTAATGTTACTGACTCAGTGTGATGCTGAGCTGTTTACTTACAAACTGTTTGGACACGTGACGCAGCTTAGAAGAGGAAGTTCACCAGGAGCAGCCGATGTTAGCTTAGCATGGAGGCTGTGTCAGAAGCATTTCTGCAGTGGAGCCTGCAGCTGCAGTCAAGCCAGCCTCCACTCCGAAAACGACCGTCAAGCCAGCCCTCGCGCTGTTTTGCGATGCGTGTTTTTTCTAGCCATTACGGTAACATCGTGTCGCTGCACATTTCAAAATAAAAGTGAGCTTCTCAGGGGCCTTGTTAGGATCTTGAAACATTGGGGGCTTAGCCCAGCCCATAAAACTTCATACCTTCACATAGTAATTGAAAACTCCACCAAGCATTAAAGCAATAGTAAACACACTCTACTTATGTGGCACAATAAGGAACACTTTTAACTGTGTCATGTCTGCTAAATTGTGATGTTGTGTCTAAATCCTATAGCCATATATAACAACAAAACTTTGATTGTTAAACATTTAGTTTCCTGCATTCTGGTGTTTTTTTTACACCAATTTCTGCATTTCTGCATCCATTTATTATTATGTAAAGGGACACACAAAATTGAGGTAGCCCACAGGGGGCTGTGTCTTTGTTTCACTGTTGCTTTTAAATGACTTTAAGACTGACAATTCTGCCTTCAGATGTTAGGATAATTGCTCTTTTGATCGTCCTTGTTGCTGAATTGTGGTGAATATTTGAGAACATTTTGATATTTTATGACCTTGTAACTGATTATTTATTCCCATCTTAAATGTGCAGTTGTACTCCTGCCTGCTTTTACCAGGACACTGTTGGAAAAATATTTGTTCTGGTTTTATAAAGGTTTAATAAAACAATTCAAAATCTAAAATTGTAACAGAATATAATGCAGAGCAGCTCTCAGCTTTCAGATATGTTTCTCCTGTAGATCAACTTTTAATATCTTCATTGCAGAATCAACACAGGCAGGCGTGACTGACTGAGGTAACCTCTGTGGCACCTTTTCACTTCATCAATAATAAATTAAATCATTTTAATTCAGTTAGAAACTCCTGGACTTCAATAGCTCCTGTGTTTCAGCAGGTTTTCTGTTCATGTTCAAAGTTCTGCACAGAATCTAACTGGGTTCTCTGGCATTTCCAGAATAAAGGAATATTTTGAGGTCAAACAGGATAAATCATCATAGACTTTGCAATCGATCCACCTGTGTGCTGCACCGTGTGGACGGGATCCATACCACAGATTCTGCAACCTGTTCCACCTCTGCTATCCATGGTAGTGTAGGGATGTTTTGTTGTGCAGGATCACAGCCCTGATGTGTCAACATCAGGAAAGGTCAAGATAGACTATCAGAGATGAACTGTCTGTTGCATCAGACTAGGCAACTTGATGAGTTTATTTTTTTAAGTAGTCCAAAATATTCCTGCAAATGCAGTGAAGAAGCTGATTATCTGTAATTTAGCTGTTTCTACAAAAGTTTTCCTTCTTAAATCTCCATGAAGGTGTTGATAAGATCACTTTAAAATATCAGTTTTGCTGCCCAGCCAACTTTTGTTACTTGTGCCTTTTATTATGGAGATGTAGGCAACCAAACTGCTTGTTCTGCAGCAGCACAGGCTGCCAAAACAATCTGATTATTCCTGAAGCAGCTAATCTTCACAACGCAAATAATTATTGTGGCAGAAACAGGAGAGCAGCTTGTTGTTGAAGCAGGTAAACCTGCAGACAGAGGAAGCTGTGCGTCATGCGTAAAACCACACAGGACTGTTTTACCCATCCATATGCTCTCTCTCTCTCTCTCTCTCTCTCTCTCTCTCTCTCCCTGGACATCGCTATAAAACAAATAGTAACCGATGTGTATTAAAGAAAAGAAACAGACTGATGTCCAAAGCGATGCTCTGTTCAACAACAGGACACTTTTAATATATCTCAGTCAATGCAGTGATCATCTGACACAGATCTTACAGTGTGCAGTCTTCATTTTCTTCAGACGATTTTAATGCTTCGTTAATGGAAAGTGAAAGTGTTTGCCGACCTGTTAAAGAGACTCAGGCAGCTTTCCAACACGGTCACAGGCCCATGATGTGGCTCACTGGGTTTCAGTTGTATTAGTAGAACATAAAGCCTTAAACTGAAAAGATATTTGCCTGATTTTCTAAATGTTTGCATCTGCCAGCTCTGCGACTGTGACAAGTGCTTTACTGTGTAACTGCACGCACAGCCTGGATTAGCTCATTTCAGTTAATGAAGCAAAATGCAGATTACAGTCTGGTTCAGTTATAAAAGGTATGAATGGAAAATGTAGCAAAATTAAGAGTATATTAGATGGACCCAGCCTTCAGCTAGAAGTAACAGCAGCACAAACAAAAAGTCTGTCATATTGAGGCTCTTTGCTGCACCGGCAACTTTTTAGAGCAACTTTTTTCCTCCCTCAACATTTAAATAGTGAAATAATCGCCTGAGCCTGAGCCGTGTTAATTTCAGGCCTCTGATAAAGTTCAGCTCACAGCTTCAGGTGGAGCAGAGAGGACAGACACAGAGGTACAGCTGGATCATCTTATTCTCTGCTAATGTGCAGGAAGATGAATAATAACTAGCCTATAATCTCTCGCTCTCGCTCGCTCCCGGGCACGTAACGGTAGTTCAGCGAGTGAAGTTCAATTTTCGGCCTTTTGTTGTTTGTTTTTTCAAAATCCTTCAGAGATCCGGGGCTTTTCAAAAAACAGCCCAGGACGCCCAGGGCTAACGACGCCACTGGAGCTTCTGCTGAACATAATGCAATTGCTGTGGCAGAAACGATTGAATACATTAATAAATAAATGCTTAAGAAAATAGTATATTTTCACAGAAATATTACTAAATTCAGCCAAGATACAAACTCATGTAAGAAGAAAACCTTTCAACACAAAAATTTCTAATACTTTCACTGAATTTCCTGATTTTAAACTCATGTAACAAGAAAACCTTCTGTTTCCATTCATTTCACTTCACAGTGACAGCAGACCACCTAAGAATGACCCTCTGTCAATATCAGAGCAATCTGATGTAGATTTTAATAGTTACAGCCCTTAGAAATGTCTAATATTTTCACCGAATTTCCTGATTTCAAATTGATGTAAAAAAAAACTGGTTCATTTAACTCATGCAGCCCCCATCGGATGCACTGATCAGCTTGTCGTGGCTCTTCGTTGCTGGGGTGGACTGTCATGGGGCCCCTCTAATTGTACCCATAGAATCCAGTAGGGGGCTGAGCCTGTGTGAGAAAGCATGAAGGACGCAGCGTGGTAACCTGTTCTATAAGCACAGACAGAGTCCTCTACTGATGGGCCCTGCCACTCGACCATCTGCTGAAGGGTTAGCCTGCAGTAGGGACACTGGTGTAATACAGTACTCAGGTATCTGGAGCGAAGTTCTAATGGTCGTCTACATGCACAATTCAAATTTCAGTGGTTGATGTGGGGGTGTGATTGGAGGAGGTAATACCCTTAAAGTCAAGTTGAGGACTAGGGTTGTCATTAGGGTTAACATTACCTTTGTGTTTTTTACCATCCATCTGAATTCAGGGGGCATTCAGTAAAAATATAAGACATTTTATAGGGCTTTAATTTCGTAACACTACATCAGATTGGTGGTCTGATATCACTGTGAAGTGAAATGAGTTAGTGGAAACAGGAGGTTTTTGTGTTGAAAGGTTTTCTTCTTACATGAGTTTGTATCTTGGCTGAATTTAGTAATATTTCTGTGAAAATGTACTATTTTCTTAAGCATTTATTTATTAATGTATTCAATCGTTTCTGCCACAGCAATTGCATTATGTTCAGCAGAAGCTCACTTTTATTTTGAAATGTGCAGCGACACGATGTTACCGTAATGGCTAGAAAAAACACGCATCGCAAAACAGCGCGAGGACTGGCTTGACGGTCGTTTTCGAAGTGGAGGCTGGCTTGACTGCAGCTGCATGCAGCCGGTGTGACAGTTTAACTGGTGGCTGGATTAACTGGTGACAGTCCCAGATGTGTCTCAGGCTTCAGGTGTGACGGTTTAACTGGTGGCTGAATTAACTGGTGACAGTCCCAGATGTGTCTCAGGCTTCAGGATCCCCTGACTGCAAACCAGGAAACACGTTCCGATAATTTTGTTTATCTCCGTAATGTCTCCTCATGCAGATATCTGCCTCTGAGTGCAGTTTGCAGGCTGCATCGTAGCTGCTCCAGGATCCACAGGGACCCTCTGCCACCTGCAGGTATGTTCAGAGAGAGGACTGTGATCATGGAGGAGACTGTGTCTCTGTTCAAAACCTCAGTAAACCGTCCAGACGTCCATGCTGTCTGTCTGATCTGTGCCACGGTCTGTTTCCATGTGTTCTTCCTTCCATAAAGAAACAGGCTGAGGTGTTTGACGCTCAGATGGAGCGCAGAGTGGAGACGCTGTCAGCTGTGGCAGAGCGTCCAGATTAACCTGTGACACAGCTTGGTACCATCATCACCTTTATGTTCCGCTATCTTTGACGTCGTTACCAACATTGACTATTCTAGCTGGAAACGGCAGATTTTTAATGGAATATCTACATAGGTGTACAGAGGCCTATTTTCAACAACCATTACTCCTGTTTTCTAATGGTACATTGTGTTTGCGTATCGTGTTAAAAGGCTAATTGATGATTACAAAACCCTTGTGCAGTAATGTTAGCACAGCTGAAAAGTGTTGTACTGATTAGAGAAGCTATAAAACTGGACTTCCTTAGAGCTAGTTGAGTATCTGGAGCATCAGCATTTGGGGTTCGATTATACTCTCAAAATGGCCAGAAAAAGAGAAGTTTCCTCGGAAACTCGACAGTCTATCCTTGTTCTGAGAAATGAAGGCTATTCCATGTGAGAAATTGCTGAGAAACTGTGACGTATTCGGTCTTCAAATGCAGCCTTCGAAGGATGCGGTCCCTGATTTGACTGGACGTGCTGACGTACTGCGGTAAGCGTGTTGACTCATTTCCGTTTCCGGTGCTTGTGTGTTGGTAGCCTGTTTGCTGCTCTCGCTAAATACCAGATAAAATTGTTAGATTATCATTACAGCGGCCAATTGTCCGCTAAACACTTATTCTTACAGTAAGTTTGCCTAAGCACTCACAGTTCTTTCCATCTTTAGTGACTGCTGTTCAATCTCATAGTTGTTTTCAAAAGTTGGTTGCTAACGCTACCGTACTTTAGCTTAGCCGTTAGCGACTTTAGCTTAGCAGCTAACGATGGCTTCTCCTTCTTCCTCTCTCTCTCCTGCTTTCTCCTGCTCGGTGTGTCAGGTGTTCAGTTACTCCTCTGCCTCCTTTAGCGGTAATGGTACGTGTAACAAGTGTAGTTTATTTTTAGACATGGAGGCGAGGCTCAGTGAGTTAGAAGTCCGGCTCCGCACCTTGGTAGCTCAGCCTACTGTAGCTAGCCAGTCCCGGTAGTCGGTCGCGGACCGACCTGAGTTAGCCTCTGGTAGCCGTTCCCGGCATTTCCTGAGCAGCCAGGAAAGGGTGGCTGGGTGACTGTCCGAAGGAGGAATAGTCGTAAGCATTCAAAGCCCTCAGGACACCATCATTCGCTTCCCGTTTCTAATAGATTTTCCCCACTCAGCGACACACCCGCTGAGAAACCAACTCTGATAATTGGCAGCTCCATTTTGAGAAACGTGAAGTTAGCGAAACCAGCGACCATAGTCAAATGCATCCCAGGGGCCAGAGCGGGCGACATCGAAGTCCTATTTGAAACTGCTGGCTAAGGATAAGCGTAAATACAGTAAGATTGTTATTCACGCCGGGCGGTAATGACTCCGGTTACGCAATCGGAGGTCACTAAGATTAATGTTGAGTCGGTGTGTTCATACATGCAAAAACAATGTCGGACACCGTAGTTTTCTCTGGACCCCTGCCCAATCTGACCAGTGATGACATGTATAGCCGCATGTCGTCATTCCACCGCTGGTTATCGAGGTGGTGTCCAGCCAACGATGTGGGCTTTGTAGATCATTGGCAGACTTTCTGGGAAGACCTGGTCTGATTCGAGAGGCGGCATCCATCCCTCTTGGGAAGGAGCAGCTCTCATTTCTAGAAATCTGGCCAACTTTATTAGCGGACCAAATCCATGACAACCCAGAGTTGAGACCAGGAGGCAGAGTCGCAGTCTAACACACTTCTCTGCCCTTCTAATTCAGCAGTTACCCACCCAAAACCCTACGCAGAGTCGCAGTTTAACACACTTCTCTGCTCCTCCGTTCCAGGAGTTACTTAGTGAAAACCCTATAGTGACGGTGTCTGTCCCCGACCATTGAAATTATTTAAATCAAAGGTAAACAGAAGAGGAGCTGTGCATAAAACCTCATAAAAATTAAAACCACAGGAGCAATAGTGCAAGCGAATAGGAGAGTAAAATGTGGACTCTTAAACATCAGATCTATCTCTTCTAAAGGTGTACTAGTAAATGAACTAATATCAGATTATGAAATTGATTTATTCTGTCTTACTGAAACCTGGCTGGGTGATGGAGAATATGTGAGCCTAAATGAATCCACCCCTCCCAGTCATATTAATACTCACATTCCTCGAAGCACAGGCCGAGGAGGTGGAGTTGCAGCTATCTTTGACTCTAGCCTAGTAATCAGCTCTAAACCTAAACTAAATTATAACTCATTTGAAAGCCTTGTTCTGAGTCTTTCACACCCAAGCTGGAAATCACTGCAACCAATTCTATTTGTTATAGTGAGTTTTTGTCAACTTTAGTTCTTAAAACGGACAAAGTTATTATTGTAGGGGATTTTAATATCCATGTGGATGTAGAGAATGACAGCTTTAGTACTGCGTTTATCTCTCTATTAGATTCAATTGGCTTCTCTCAGAGTGTTCATGAACCGACTCACTGTTTTAACCCTCGACCTTGTTCTGGTATATGGTATTGAAATTGAACATTTAATAGTGTTCCCACAGAATCCCTCTTTATCTGACCACTGTCTGAAATTTGCTTAATGTGAGAGTTGAACGACATGTCCTGGTCAAAGATAACTCCAAGATTTCTCACAGTGGTGCTGGAGGCCAGGGCGATGCCATCCAGGGAAACTATATCTTTAGATAATGCGTCGCGGAGGTGCTTAGGGCCTAGAACAATAACTTCAGTTTTATCTGAGTTTAACATTAGAAAATTGCAGGTCATCCAGGTTTTAACATCCTGAAGACACATTTGAAGCTTAGCTAACTGATGAGTTTCATCTGGCTTGATCGATAGATATAACTGAGTATCATCTGCATAACAATGAAAGTTTATGGAGTGTTTCCTGATAATATTGCCTAAAGGAAGCATATATAAAGTGAACAGGATTGGTCCGAGCACAGATCCTTGTGGAACTCCATGACTAACTTTGGTATGCATGGAGGACTCATCGTTAACATGTACAAACTGAAATCGATCTGATAAATAGGACTTAAACCAGCTTAGAGCGGTTCCTTTAATGCCAATGAAATGTTCCAGTCTCTGTAATAGGATCTGATGGTCAATGGTATCAAATGCAGCACTAAGATCTAGTAAAACCAATACAGAGACAAGTCCTTTGTCTGATGCAGTTAGGAGGTCATTAGTAATTTTCACCAGTGCTGTCTCTGTGCTATGGTGAGCTCTAAATCCTGACTGAAAATCCTCAAATAAACTATTGCTATGTAGAAAGTCCACACAGCTGTTTGGCGACTGCTTTCTCCAGGACCTTAGAGATAAATGGAAGGTTAGATATAGGTCTATAGTTGGCTAAAACGTCTGGATCCAGGTTGGGCTTTTTCAGAAGAGGTTTAATTACAGCTACTTTAAAGTACTGTGGCACGTAGCCTGTTGATAATGACAAATTGATCACATTCAGCAGAGAAGTGCTGACTAAGGGTAAAACTTCTTTTAGCAGCCTAGTCGGGATGGGGTCTAAGAGGCAGGTAGATGGTTTAGATGAAGAAACTATTGAAGTTAGTTGATAAAGATTGAGGGAAGCAAAACAGTCCAAACATATAATTGGTTTTACAGCTGTTTCTAAAGTTCCTGAGTATAGAGTTAAGTCGGTGCCAGTTGAGGGCAGGTCTTGGTGGATTTTGTTTCTAATAGCTAGGATTTTATCATTAAAGAAGCTCATGAAGTCATAACTACTGAGAGCTATGGGAATACTTTGCTCAATAGAGCTGTGACTTTCTGTCAGCCTGGCTACAGTGCTGAAAAGAAACCTGGGGTTGTTCCTATTTTCCTCTATTCCTAATCTAATGTGAACCCGACGGTCCCACGTCCAGGTCCAGGTCTGAACAGCTGTGATACTGATGTTCACCGATGTGTCTGACAGATTCTGTGGAACCATGTGACTTCAAAATAAAACTCAGGTCATCAGTCAGTTTAATGCAGATTTAATTCATTCTAGAAACTTCAAATTAAAGCCTGATCACACCTTGTCTCTGAGACACATCAGTCTGAATAATGTCCTCATCAGACTGAGACAGTCTGCTGCTGAGAGACAAAGTGTCTCTGAGAGACATCCAGATCAGACTGAGTCCATCTGACACTCAGTGATTTAATAAACAGTCTGCTGCTGGTTGTAGAGACACCAGAGACAAAGTGTCTCTGTTAGATGGACAATGGGACATATTTCAGAGTTCCTGCTGCTGTCTCTACACGTCATGTTGCTCTCTGTGTTCCTCTCAGACCAACAGGTGGAGGTGGATTCAGGGGTGGAGTCTGTCCTGCTGCGCTTCAGAACCATCAGACTCCTGTCCAAAGATGTCAGAGTTCAGTGGACCGCTGGAGACAGGATGGTCCATGAGTCTCTGACCGGCTCTGACCAGCCTGCAGAACAGGATGAAGATTACAAAGGACGAACAGAGATGAAGATGAAGAGAAGCCTGAGGATCCTTGTAGACCTCAGTCTGACCCTGAAACACCCCACAGGCAGAGACAGTGAGACCTACACCTGCACCGTCTACAGCAGGGAGGGAGACGTCCTGATGAAGAGACACATGCAGCTCGAGGTCAAAGGTCAGTTCTGTTTTATTAATAAAATAACAATATAAATATTCATGACTAAAATCTGAATTATTCTTGTTAACTCAGTTTTAGTTTCAGTGCTGTGACTGTGTGTCTCTGAGACAGATCCAGATCAGACTGAGTCCATCTGACACTCAGTGATTTAATAAACAGCCTGCTGCTGGTTGTAGAGACACCAGAGACAAAGTGTCTCTGTTAGATGGACAATGGGACATATTTCAGAGTTCCTGCTGCTGTCTCTACACATCATGTCTCTCTGTTGTCCTCTCAGTCCAACAGGTGGAGGTGGATCCAGGGGAGGAGTCTGTCCTGCTGCCCTGTAAAGGCACAGGTCAGCTGCCTGAAGACGTCAGAGTTCAGTGGACGGACGGAGAGAAGAAGAAGCTCCATGTGTCTCTGAAAGGCTCTGACCAGCCTGGAGAACAGTACTTTCTTTACAGAGGACGAACAGAGATGAAGAGAGAGAGACCTGGAGACCTCAGTCTGACCCTGAAACACCCCACAGGCAGAGACAGTAACCTCTACACCTGCACCGTCTACAGCAGGGAGGGACACGTCCTGATGGTGAGACAAGTGTGGCTCTGGGTCGTAGGTCAGTTCAGTTTATTTTATTCATATAACAGCAATAAAATCAAAATATTTCCAAAGATTAAAAGCTAAAATCTGAATCCTTCTGGTCTCCTGTGACTCTGTGTCTCTGAGTCTCAGACTGCAGGCCTTGATGCTCAGATCAGGTTTTCCTGTTCACACTTCACATCACGGTTTGAATGTGGACCACATCAGACTCCAGTGTGACCTGAAAGTGACCCACATGCACAGATTAGTAACCCGACGTCACACAGCAGCAGCTGCAGCTCCAGAAGTAAACCAGGACCCACATGGCTCCTGTCAGCTGACAGAGTCCCTTCATCATGGTCCTCTCACGGCTCACATTCCTCCTGAGTTATGACAAGTGTTCACAGCTTCCTGTTCTTTCAGACACCGTCTCTCTCTGCACCGTGTCCGCTCAGACAGAGATGGTGCTCTGACTCAACACAGAGCTCCGGTCCGCTGGGTTTGAGGTTCCAAAGAGAACCTGTGGGCAGGTGATGAGGTAGAGGAGGAAGAGCCATGCGAGGTAGAGGAGGAAGAGAGCCACATGGCGAGGTAGAGGAGGAGAGAGCCACATGGCGAGAGGGAGGAAGAGAGCCACATGGCGGTAGAGGAGGAAGAGAGCCACATGGTGAGGTAGAGGAGGAAGAGAGCCACATGGCGAGGGTAGAGGGAGGAAGAGAGCCACATGGCGAGGTAGAGAGGAGGAAGAGAGCCACGATGGCGGAGGTAGAGAGGAGGAAGAGAGCCACATGGCGAGGTAGGGAGGAAGAGAGCCACATGAGGTAGAGGAGGAAGAGAGCCACATGGCGAGGTGGAGGAGGAAGAGACCACATGGCGAGGTAGAGGAGGAAGAGAGCCACGATGGCGAGGTGGAGGAGGAAGAGAGCCACATGGCAGGTAGAGGAGGAAGGAGCCGATGGCAGGTGGGAGGAAGAGACCACATGGCGAGGTAGAGGAGGAAGAGAGCCACATGGCGGTAGAGGAGGAAGAGAGCCACATGGCTGAGGTAGAGGAGGAAGAGAGCCACGATGGCAGGTAGAGGAGGAAGAGAGCCACGATGAGGTAGAGGAGGAAGAGAGCCATGGCGAGGTAGAGGAGGAAGAGAGCCGATGGCAGGTAGAGGAGGAAGAGAGCCACATGGCGAGGTAGGAGGAGGAAGAGAGCCACATGGCGAGGTAGAGAGGAAGAGAGCCGATGGCAGGTGAGGAGGAAGAGAGCCAATGGCGAGGTAGAGGAGGAAGAGAGCCACGTGCCAGGTAGAGGGAGGAAGAGAGCACGATGGCAGGTAGAGGAGGAAGAGAGCGATGGCGAGAGTAGGAGGAAGGAAGAGAGCCACATGGCAGGTAGAGGAGGAAGAGAGCCGATGGCGAGGTAGAGGAGGAAGAGAGCCACATGGCGAGGTAGAGAGGAAGGAGAGCCACATGGCGAGGTGGAGGAAGGAGAGCCACATGGCAGGTAGAGGGAGGAAGAGAGCCACTGGCGAGGTAGAGGAGGAAGAGAGCCACATGGCGAGGTAGAGGAGGAAGAGAGCCACATGGCGAGGTGAGGAGGAAGAGAGCCACGATGGAGGTAGAGGAGGAAGAGAGCACATGGCAGGTGAGGAGGAAGAGAGCAACGATGGCGAGGGTAGAGGAGGAAGAGAGCCACATGGCGAGGTAGAGGAGGAAGAGAGCCACATGATGAGGTAGGAGGAGGAAGAGAGCCACGTGGCGAGGTGGGGAGGAAGAGAGCCACGTGGCGAGGTAGAGGAGGAAGAGAGCCACGTGACGGTAGAGGAGGAAGAGAGCAGCACGGTGAGAGGAGGAAGAGAGCCACATGGCGAGGTAGAGGAGGAAGAGAGCCACATGGCGAGTGGAGGAAGAGAGCCACGATGGCAGGTAGAGGAGGAAGAGAGCCACGATGGCGAGGTAGAGGGAGGAAGAGAGCCACGTGGCGAGGTAGAGGAGGAAGGAAGAGAGCCACATGGCGAGGTAGAGGGAGGAAGAGAGCCACGTGGCAGGTAGGGAGGAAGAGAGCCACATGGCGAGGTGAGGAGGAAGGAGCCACAGGTTTAATTATGGCTTTAGTGCAGCTGTTTCCTTTAGCACGGCTCGTCTGCAGCAGAGCTGTGACAACAGCTCTGCTGCAGACGAGCTGTCAGAACTTTGACAGCTTTGACCCCTAACCCAGCTCGTCTGTCAGACGAGCTGCAGAACTTTGAAAATGAGCAGAAAACCTGCTGAAACTCAGGAGCTATAAAAGTCCAGGGCCCGTATTCACAAAGAATCTAAGAGTCCTCTCAGAAAACTCTTATCTTAGCTTAAAAACTTTTACCCAGGAGTCTTAGCTTAAGAGCTATTCAGGACTGATCTGAGAGCAGCTCTGAGCAAGGAAAAGACAAAAACTCTTATCTTAGTGAGGAGGCGGGGTTGACCCCGTTGCTATGTATGACACAATCGTTTGAAGACTGTGATTGGTTGGTTGTCCAAGAAGGAAAAAAAGAGTGATTCTAGTGTAGGTTATATTCTAAGCCTTTACTTTGGAAATTAAATGCATAATATTTCCTATCTGACCGTTCTCTCCTCTCACACACACACACATTATATAAGTGTATATAAATCCTGTTTTTATTTACCATGCTGTTAATTTCCTATCAGGTATCTGATTGGCTCAGAATGATAAAAATTGTTCCTGATTGCTGGTGTTTCTATTTAAGTGGTGGTTTGAATGTTGGTTTTAATGGATCAAAAACGGAATCCAAACCAAGCAGGGCAGAAAGCCCAACTGGACCAGTTAGTGGAAACACAAGGCAATTCTAAAAGGAAAATTCGGGCCGGGTGTCACAGCACGGGGCGAGAAGCAGACGAGGGAGCTTAGCGCAAACTATTAACTGTTCATTCTCGTTGTGCGCAAGAGGGAAGCTGCTATATTCATACATGCAGTTTGAGCCTGTAAGGTGGGAATGTCCAGTGGAAACGAAATGAACTGCGACACAATAAGAGGTTCTGAAAGTGCTGTAAGGCTGATGATACACACAGCAACTTTTAGAGCAATCGTGCAGGGCAACGCTGTCGTCAATAATAATGAGTAAAGATTACTACCGTAATCCCTTCCCCACTCCACCACCGCCCTCATCGCCGCTATTTAAACATAGTCGGACTTGCCTCTAGCAAGATTGCCCAGCAACATTGCTCAAAAAAGTTGCCCGTGTATCATCAGCTTTAATTGTTTGTGTGATCACTCTGCTTACAGAAGGTTGTGACAGACCCAAATCATCACCGCTGCTTTGTTGCCAAATATCCTAATGTAGTGATTCCTTTCATTCCTGCCTGTGTCGGAGATGTTAGCTGCCTCTAATAAGATCAGTCACAAACACGCATCCCTGCACGATCTAATCTATAGCGTCTGATTAACTCACTGTCATGCTGCAACACATTTCTTCTCCCTCTGCGTCTTTCTGCCATTTTCTCCTCTACTAAAGAAACTCTTAAGCCTCTTAAAAGTCCTCGTCCCTGCTCCTAACAATTCTGAGCTTACGAGCTCTTTTAAGGGTTAAGATGCTTTATGAATTACTTTTTTCTTTAATTTTAAGAGTAAACGCCCACTTTTCTAAGAATTTTCTTAGAATTACGTCACTAGGAGCTGCTCTTAGCCTTAAGATTCTTTGTGAATACGGGCCCAGATCTGTACCGGGTTGGGACCGCATATGGAAGTGGGCCAGACCAGACCTGGCAAAGACCAGGTTCCAGGTGAGCATAAAGAGACCAGGTCTGAGTCACTTTGGCTGCAGGCTGA
Organism: Lepomis macrochirus; assembly: GCA_024633595.2. Taxonomy (NCBI): domain Eukaryota; kingdom Metazoa; phylum Chordata; class Actinopteri; order Centrarchiformes; family Centrarchidae; genus Lepomis; species Lepomis macrochirus. The sequence goes on from JALXJV020000002.1 coordinate 47,337,963, forward strand.
TCTTTTGGCCCACATGTGACTCAGATGTGTCCGTATGTGGTCCAAACCCGGGACAGATGGGACCTTTTTAAATGTGACCTGAGTCTGGACACTTTGAAAGAGCCGCGGGACAGAAAAGGACAGAAAGCTGTGAGCAGTGGTTCTGATCCAGGAGCAAAGTGTCCTCTGAGAGGACGATGATGATCAGGAGGGTCAGCGAGCAGCAGCTAACAGGAGCTGACCTCTGTAGCTCTGTTTGCTCCTGAACCTGCTGACATGTGGGTCACTTTCAGGTCACACTGGGGTCTGATGTGGACCACAAGCTAAACTGAGCACCAAGGCCTGCAGGGTGGACTGAGACAGATCCAGATCAGACTGAGTCCATCTGACACTCAGTGATTTAATAAACAGCCTGCTGCTGGTTGTAGAGACACCAGAGACAAAGTGTCTCTGTTAGATGGACAATGGGACATATTTCAGAGTTCCTGCTGCTGTCTCTACACGTCATGTTGCTCTCTGTAGGCTTCTCAGGACAACAGGTGGAGGTGGATTCAGGGGTGGAGTCTGTCCTGCTGCCCTGTGAAACCACAGATCAGCTTCCTGAAGACGTCAGAGTTCAATGGATGGACGGAGACAACCTGGTCCATGAGTCTCAGAAAGACTCTGACCAGCCTGGAGAACAGGACGATCTTTACAGAGGACGAACAGAGATGAAGAGAGAGAGACCTGGAGACCTCAGTCTGACCCTGAAACGACCCACAGACAGAGACAGTGAGACCTACACCTGCACCGTCTACAGCAGGGAGGGACACGTCCTGATGGAGAGACACGTGAGGCTCAAGGTCAAAGGTCAGTGTGTCACTCCCCACAGTTACACTGTCTTTACTGTCTGTAAAATAATTTAGAGTTCTGTCCGGTTTCTGTCTCCTGAAGCAAAGAGCAGGGACGCAGCGATGACGGGTTTCACTATGAACGGCGCTTTAACACGCAGCGGTTAATGAATCATAGAGGCTCTGCTGCAGCGAGTGTTTCTGTAGCACCAGAACAAGTTTCAGGAGGGTGGACCAGCTTCAGGGTCCCCTTATAGGCTGCTGCACAGAGCTGGACTCTGGCAGAGGTTAATGAATCATAGAGGCTCTGCTGCAGCGAGTGTTTCTGTAGCACCAGAACAAGTTTCAGGAGGGTGGACCAGCTTCAGGGTCCCCTTATAGGCTGCTGCACAGAGCTGGACTCTGGCAGAGGTTAATGAATCCTAGAGGCTCTGCTGCAGCGAAGTGTTTCTGTAGCACCAGAACAAGTTTCAGGAGGGTGGACCAGCTTCAGTGTCCCCTTATAGGCTGCTGCACAGAGCTGGACTCTGGCAGAGGTTAATGAGTCATAGAGGCTCTGCTGCAGCGAAGTGTTTCTGTAGCACCAGAACAAGTTTCAGGAGGGTGGACCAGCTTCAGTGTCCCCTTATAGGCTGCTGCACAGAGCTGGACTCTGGCAGAGGTTAATGAATCATAGAGGCTCTGCTGCAGCGAAGTGTTTCTGTAGCACCAGAACAAGTTTCAGGAGGGTGGACCAGCTTCAGGGTCCCCTTATAGGCTGCTGCACAGAGCTGGACTCTGGCAGAGGTTAATGAATCATAGAGGCTCTGCTGCAGCGAAGTGTAGCACCCGAACCAGTTTCAGGAGGGTGGACCAGCTTCAGGGTCCCCTTATAGGCTGCTGCACAGAGCTGGACTCTGGCAGAGGTTAATGAATCATAGAGGCTCTGCTGCAGCGAGTGTAGCACCCGAACCAGTTTCAGGAGGGTGGACCAGCTTCAGGGTCCCCTTATAGGCTGCTGCACAGAGCTGGACTCTGGCAGAGGTTAATGAATCATAGAGGCTCTGCTGCAGCGAGTGTTTCTGTAGCACCAGAACAAGTTTCAGGAGGGTGGACCAGCTTCAGGGTCCCCTTATAGGCTGCTGCACAGAGCTGGACTCTGGCAGAGGTTAATGAATCATAGAGGCTCTGCTGCAGCGAGTGTTTCTGTAGCACCAGAACCAGTTTCAGGAGGGTGGACCAGCTTCAGGGTCCCCTTATAGGCTGCTGCACAGAGCTGGACTCTGGCAGAGGTTAATGAATCATAGAGGCTCTGCTGCAGCGAGTGTAGCACCGAACCAGTTTCAGGAGGGTGGACCAGCTTCAGGGTCCCCTTATAGGCTGCTGCACAGAGCTGGACTCTGGCAGAGGTTAATGAATCATAGAGGCTCTGCTGCAGCGAAGTGTTTCTGTAGCACCAGAACAAGTTTCAGGAGGGTGGACCAGCTTCAGGGTCCCCTTATAGGCTGCTGCACAGAGCTGGACTCTGGCAGAGGTTAATGAATCATAGAGGCTCTGCTGCAGCGAGTGTTTCTGTAGCACCAGAACCAGTTTCAGGAGGGTGGACCAGCTTCAGGGTCCCCTTATAGGCTGCTGCACAGAGCTGGACTCTGGCAGAGGGACCAAACTGAGACGCTTTGTTTCCTCCAAAGAAACGGCTGAAGTCAGCAGTGAGGAGCGTTTCAGCTGCACCGAGTCTGACCAGGGTCACTGAAGGCAGGGGGTCCGCGGGGTCCTAAAGAGTCTGTCTGTGAAAGTTAAGGCCATTAAAGTATTAAAAAGTCTGAATCATTTTTTTCAGTGTGAAAATCCTGTTTGTCCAAAGTCAGTCTGCTAAAAGTGTCGGTGAGGTTTTTATTTCTAGCTCACAGCCCAAACCAGTGGACAGGCAGAGAGCAGGCTGTGATCCGTCTCTGTAAGGTCAGGGATCCACTGAGCGCCTGTTTCTCTCTGAAACGCGAGCCCAGCTGACAGTAACCTCCCTCCCCGCCTCAGTGCTGAGCGGCGATCAGGAGTAACGGGATGAACCCGGGTCACCTGATCAGCCCCGTTCCTGAAAAACCAGAGCGAGACGCGCCGCCAGCAGCTGAAGCTGTGAGACAGGAGACAGCAGGGAGAATCGGGGAGGAGAACGTTAGCTGGCTGTGCGTCACTGTGAACGGACCAATCACAGCCCGGATGGACTTTCTAAATGCAGAAAGTCTTGTGATTATTGACGAGTCAGCAGCCTGAAATCCAGGTCGGAGCCTCTCAGGGAGCCTCGAGCGTCTTTCTGCACAAAGTTAGTGAAGCAGTTTGAATTCAGATTAAACTAGTGTGAGTTAGATTCTGTTACGTCTGATACAGAAACATGATCAGACCTACAGTTTACTGTTAAACTAACATCATACTTTTATTATTCTACTGATCCAGTCAGTCAGAGCAGCTCCTCCTCCAGCTTGTGTCTGTGCTGCACCTCCTTCACTACTGACCTGATTCATCACTTTATTCTCTTCAGCTTTGTTCCTGCTGCTCTGGTTGAGTTTTGATGTGTTGATCAGGTGGACGATTAAAGTTGTCGCACATGTCACTGCAGGCAAACTCACATTATGTAGTTTAAACTAAAGCACAAAATAATGTTTCACATGACTTGCTGTAATGTTGCTACATAAACATCATAGTTTATGTAAGACCGCTGCTTTTTGCAGGAAATCAGTCCTTCACTTAGAAACTGTTGGCTCATATTATTATAACTGAGAAAGTTGGTGAATGCCTCAGTTTTCAGGTGGCGTTCCAGCCTGATGACATGTAGACAATAAATATGTTAGAAATATATTGAAATTCCCTTTAAAAACTCAGAAACGTCCCTTTCAAAGGTGTGAGGCTGATTTAATGGTCACAGCTCAAAGTGGTTCTGCGGTCTTGAGAAAGTCTTAAAAGGTCTTAAAGGTTTTGAGTTTTGCTGCAGGACTCCTGTATGAACCCTGGAAGATGATCAGCAGGTCAAAAACTTGCCGTTAAAACTACATTAAAGTTGAAGCAGCACCTGCAGGAGCAGCTTTGAACACCCAAATATAGACCTCATACATTATGTTAAATAACACAGTAAGTTGGTAGGGAATTCAAAATGAATGTGTCACTTACAGTCAGTGTTGTAGTGGTGAAGAAAGCAGCTGGAACCTTTCAGACTGCAAAGACAAAGAGCCCTGCTGCGCTATGAGGCCCGTTACTTTCCGAGGCTGGTGCAGCGGGTGGGTTGATGCTGCGCCTAGCAGCAAGCGTCGCACAGCGAGCTTGCGTGCACGCCGCGGTCAAAGCAGCTTCCACGCAGTCCAAACCACTTCTTTTCTGAAAGGTCTTAGTGGAAGACAGAACGTGGTCCTCAGAGCACCTTCAGTCTCTGAACGTCTAGCGTTACGTCCTGCTGCCTGTCTGCTGAGAAAAGGTGTGAAACACTAAGTTTGATCAGGAGCTTCCAGCCTCTCAGGACTGAAGCTGCCAGTTTGCTGCACTCAGTTTCTTTCTTTCACTGAAACGTGTGCGGACGGAGCTGATGGCAGGAAGAGCTTATTCCTCTGTGACAGTTTCCATGGAGACAAAAGCTGATGTTCCTCTGTATTAATACTCAGATCTTATACAAAGATCACTGTTACTGAAACAAAGGTCTGTGTGTAAAAAGGCCAGCTTGTGCTGATCAGCTTTAAATGTGCTGCAGTCTAAATGTTTAAATGCAGAATGTGAAAGCTTGTCTCTGAATAAACGTCCTCGTCAGTGATCCAGTTCTCACAGTGGCTCTTTCACGTCTCTTCTTCTCTCCAAACATCACGTTTCACCTGGAATAATAAGAAAGAGCAGGCTGCTCTGCTTAAATCCACTGAATTCCTAATGCAGTTTGGTGAGTCCAGGAGAATCCAGCAGACTCAGGGTCAGAGAGGACGGACGTTTGCTAGGACTCGCTGATGTTGCTATGGAAACACTTTGCTAAGATTTATTTACAGGACAGAGAAGGAAACTGACAGGAGACATCACTGTGGACACCTGGACTAAAGTGTCCCATCAAGACTTCCTGTGTTTCTGTCCCTGTTAGCTGCTGCTCTCATCAATAAAGTTATTCAAACTGCTGCTGCTGCTCATGTTGTCCTTTGTTGTCCTCTCAGAGCGTCGGGTGGAGGTGGAGGAGGGGGCGGAGTCTGTCCTGCTGCCCTTCAAGACCACAGATCTGCCTGAAGATGTCAGAGTGACGTGGAGACGCCTTGATCCCATTAAGACGGTCCATGTGTTTCAGAACGGCTCTGATCAACAGGACCAACAGGACCCGTCTTACAGAGGACGCACAGAGATGAAGAGAGACCTGAAACAGGGAGACGTCAGTCTGATCTTGAAACACCCCACAGAGAGAGACAGAGGACGATACATCTGCAGCGTCTACAGCAGGGACATCAGGAGAGAGAAAACAGTTTATCTTTACATCACAGGTCAGTATACAGACTGAGTCTCTGTGTTTGTCTCTGTCTGTCCTCTGTCTCCTCTGAGTGTGAGGAAGTAGCTCATTCTGATCTCTGAGTTTGACATGAAGTGCACCGATCAGCACCAAGCCAGGACTGAACAGGACTGTCAGAGCTGCAGCCTCACACAGAGACAGAGACACAGACAGACAGAGACACAGAGACAGACACACAGAGAGACACACAGAGAGACACACAGAGACACAGCGAGCAGCCAGCCGATCAGCTGACGTTAGCCACACTGAGGACAGCTCGCCTCGTTAGTGTCAGCAGGAGGTGTAATAAGAGCTTCATGAGTGAAAAGACACATTTCACCATCACAGCAGGGACATGTAGGACACGAGGTTTTAGTCTGCTGGTCCTGAGAGGTTTCTGAGCTCCAGGTCCTGGTCTCAGAGACTGAAGGAGTCCCGTCTGGTCTGTGTGTAAAAAGGCCAGCTTGTGATGATCAGCTTTAAATGTGCTGAAGTCTAAATGTTTAAATGCAGAATGTGAAAGCTTGTCTCTGAATAAACGTCCTCGTCAGTGATCCAGTTCTCACAGTGGCTCTTTCACGTCTCTTCTTCTCTCCAAACATCACGTTTCACCTGGAATAATAAGAAAGAGCAGGCTGCTCTGCTTAAATCCACTGAATTCCTAATGCAGTTTGGTGAGTCCAGGAGAATCCAGCAGACTCAGGGTCAGAGAGGACGGACGTTTGGTGGGACTCGCTGATGTTGCTATGGAAACACTTTGTTAGTCTGAGATGCTGAGCGGAGCTGAGATTTATTTACAGGACAGAGAAGGAAACTGACAGGAGACATCACTGTGGACACCTGGACTAAAGTGTCCCATCAAGACTTCCTGTGTTTCTGTCCCTGTTAGCTGCTGCTCTCATCAATAAAGTTATTCAAACTGCTGCTGCTGCTCATCTTGTCCTTTGTTGTCCTCTCAGAGCGTCGGGTGGTGGTGGAGCAGGGGGTGGAGTCTGTCCTGCTGCCCTTCAAGACCACAGAGCTGCCTGAAGATGTCAGAGTGACGTGGAGACGCCTTAAACCCATGAGGACGATCCATGTGTTTCAGGACGGCTCTGACCAACAGGACCCGTCTTACAGAGGACGCACAGAGATGAAGGGAGACCTGAGACAGGGAGACGTCAGTCTGATCCTGAAACACCCCACAGAGAGAGACGAAGGACGATACATCTGCAGCGTCTACAGCAAGGAGGAGGACATCAGGAGAGAGACAACAGTAGATCTATGGGTCACAGGTCAGTATGCAGACTGAGTCTCTGTGTTTGTCTCTGTCTGTCCTCTGTCTCCTCTGATGATCTGACTCTGGATCAGACAGAACCTGGATGTGAAGCAGCTCATGTTGTCCTTTGTTGTCCTCTCAGAACGTCAGGTGAAGAAGAAGGAGAAGGAGCCTGTCCAGCAGCCTGAGGTCCCTGAGCTGAAGTCAACACATGAAGGCTACCAGCTGGTCCACATGGACCCTGCTGAGTCCTGCTAACAATCAGAACTGAAACGTGTTTTACTGCTTCAGCTTTTCTTGCTTTATGTTAAACCAGCAGCCGGATCCTCGACCCGGGTCGGGGCCAGTAGTCTGCTGGACCTGACCCGGTCTGCTGTTCCTACAGACCGGGTCTGGTCCAGCAGACCTGGTCTGGTCCAGCAGCTGCATGCTCTGCTTCAAAGTGCTCTGTAATGTTTAAAGTGTCTCTGACGGCAGTGAAACTTTGTTACCTGTAAATATGAACCTTAGTTTCCTCTGATCCTCTCTGGAGCCTCCTGCTACATCAAACGTCCCGCTTCGTCTCCCCGATTGGCCCGGAGCCTGAGGACAGTTTGTGTCCCCCCTGAGGGTCTTTGCTGGGCTCAGAGCTGGTGTCTGGTGGCTCTGAGGTTCAGATTCAGGTCTTATCAGGATCCTGTTCCTTGTTTTTCCTCCTGTCCCTCAGACGGATCAGTAGATTTCAAACCTGCTTGACTTCCTGCTGTACGATCATTATTAACACGTTTACTATAATAAATGTTTCCTTTGTCACCAAGGCTGCTTTTTTCTGAGGGGTCTGTGAGAGACTGCTCAGGTCTCTCTAAGGGGGGTTAGAGGCAGTTATTAATGTGGTCTTAGGTCCCGAGGTGTCTCCGGGTGTCAGGACATGAACCAGATGGATTTAGTATTGATTTGAAAAAAGGCAAACAGACTCACAACAGAAAACCTGCTGTGGAAAAGGAGGATCACTGATCTAAGCAGGGGCCAAAACCAGAACACAGAGCGCCCAGCACCCTGAACCTGGTGGAACTAAACTAAACCAGTGTGTAAGAAAGGGGTCAGATCTCAGTCCCTGGCCCACTTCCTTAACACAGTTTTAACACAGTCCACGTACCCCATTGATCAGTGATGTCAGAGTGAGGTCAGCGTGATGTCACATGATGTCTGGCTCACACTCTGTGAGGAGGGTTCCCATAAGTCCGTAGACCGGCTGCTGATCCTCTGTGGAGCAAATGGAAGCTTTTGTCACAGATAGAGGTGTGAAAACGAGTCAGGGGTGAAAAAGGTCAGAATGATGTTCCCCCTCTAGGGGGGTCCGGGGCCCCGGAAACTTTTAAATATTCCATATTTTAAAGCAGTTTGAGATGCATTTTTTTCCAACCTGGGGAGAGCTGGAGAAACTTCACTTCAGCCATGAGTTAAAAACATTCTGGCCTCCTCACTAAGTTTTCTGTAAGCTGTTTCCTGCCGGCCGTCTCTGGGTCTGACATTTACAGGATATGAGGCTCACTGTGGTTTAATAACCCCCACGAGAGACAGTGGACATGCTGTGACTTCACTTGTCTAGTCTCTAGTCTAGAATTGTTTGTTCTCTGCAACTGTTGTTGCAAACAAACACAAATGTAAACACTGTCTGAGAGCAGATCATGAGTATGATTCTGTTTTTCTTATAAACAGGTTAAAGGTGAGCTGCAGGGGAGCCCACATGGAAAGAACCTAAACATATGTTTTTATATATGTGACATTTATAAAATATATGCCGTTTTCCTATATTATATGTACATATACACATGTACATATATAGGCTTAAAAGAAAGTTATTAGCCAGCATGCAGGGAGCCGAGCTAATAAGGAGAGGTGAGTTAATGTTGGAATGCAGCCGGATTTTCGAGGCTAACTCGCTGTATATTTATTGTGGTACCGCGCTCACGCTCTAACAGGCACGTGCAGAGGGGGGTGCGATGGGTGCTTGAGCACCTGCCCTTTTGCCCTTTGCTGCCCAAAGTGCCCTTTTTTCAAACGCTAAATTTCCCTCATTTTATTTATTTTAAAAGTTGTAAAGGCCCTTTTGTGAAGGTCTGTCCGATCAAACTATTATTAAAATTAATTAATAATAATTTCGCGGTAAAAAAATAACCCACATTATGACCTTTCACCTGATGACCTCATCCGTGACGAGCCCCCCCGTTCAGACACGTTAGTGATTCAGCAGCTCTGCCTACAGGACGCCTTCGATTCGCCGGTAAGAGGGGTTTGCTGCAATGTGCTTGTTGTGGATTGTTGCAAAGAGCAGCACAGCTGTTTGTTTATCGCTGTGTGTCGCCTGTAGAAGAAACATCAGCTGCCGACAGCTAACGTTACTTCTACCCTATAAACTAAGCTGCTCTGTTCACTTTTGTTTGGGGGAGAAAAGTTTCACAGGCGTGTAGAGGTCTGATCTTTTCTGTGTAATTTGACTAAAATCTTTGCACTTGAACTGGATTATTAAAGTAATTTAAATAAAAGCCTTGTGCCTTAAAATAAGTAGAACAACATTGGTAAAAATCTGAGCCTGTTCCTCTGACTTACAGGCTTCTGCCCTTTAAAAAAATCACTAAATTCAGAACAGTATTGAATATATTTACATTTGACAGCAGCAGTATGTTTACAACAGCTCAACTACAATAAAAAAAACCTCAATAACTGGAAACACATATAAAATGTCAGTGCTGATGTAAAATAAATAATATTCCTGACATCAAAGTAAAGAGTGAAGAAGAAATATAAGATATAAGATTTCAGAAAAATGTATGAATTGTTAAAACAAACACAGGATATATATCAGCTGATTAAACAATTATGTGACCATGAAAAGATGCAAAGATTGTTGAGTGAGCAGCTGCTCACTAAGAGCTGCAGGTGGAGGAAATAAGATTAAAAACATTTCATACATGCTTCTAAAATCTAACAGGGCCGTTTCTTCTTTACTTTGATGTCAGGAATATTATAAAAGATTAATGTTAGTTTATTTATTTAGATATATGATTAGACAAATAGGCAATAAAAATCCAAATATATCTCAGATTCACAATTAATTTATAAAATCATTATCACAGTTTTGCATCCTGTAGACACACACCTCTGTCTGTAGATGTGTTTGTCTTACTCTCACCCTGCCGTGGCCTCCCTCATTCTTTCCCCATCAATGTTTCCTTCTCACATTATTTCCCACACTTTTTTAATCTGGTATCTTATTCCCTCCACCTGCAGCTCTCGGTGTGCAGCTCTGTGAGCGTCTCCCCAGCAGTCAGCCTGGTGGCTGCAGTATCACAGCAGCTCAGTCACTGTGAGCTGGTCCCAAACACTCAACAATCTTTTTATGGTCACATAATTGTTTAATCAGCTGATATATATCCTATAGTTGTTTTAATATCTGTAGTCGCAGATCACCTCCAGTAGTATCAGCAACAACAGAACAACAGCAGCAGCTGTATCCATAGCAACCCGTAAACAGCAACAACACAACAACAGCAACAGCAGCAGCAGCAGCATCCATAGCAACCCTTCAACAACAGCTGTTCCCTGTAAGTTATGTCAGCCCAGTGTTTTAAAGCTGAGTTGTTCCCTGTTTCTTTTTGCGTCACAGCGTTTGCTGACGTATCGATACTGAAGCATCTGTATATGTGTCCATGTGCCCTTTTTATACTTTGAGCACCTGCCCTTCCAAAGGTCTCTGCACGGCCCTGCGCTCTAATATTTCCATCTACCTCCATCTAAATTTTAAAAAAAATTTAAAAAATAAAAATAGTTTTTGGGTTTTCTTATCGAATTTCTCATTAAATCGGTGAACTTCGCCGAAAGGTTTCAAATGAGTTTAAACATTACATCTCACCAAGTCAGAGATCTGCGAGGCTTTGTAGATCATTGGCAGACTTTCTGGGGAAGACCAGGGCCCGTATTCACAAAGAATCTTAAGGCTAAGAGCAGCTCCTAGTGACGTATTTCTAAGAAAATTCTTAGAAAAGTGGCCGTTTACTCTTAGAATTAAAGAAAAAAGTAATTCATAAAGCATCTTAAGCCTTAAAAGAGCTCTTAAGCTCAGAATTGTTAGGAGCAGGGACGAGGACTTTTAAGAGGCTTAAGAGTTTCTTTAGTAGAGGAGAAAATGGCAGAAAGACGAAGAGGGAGACGAAATGTGTTGCAGGATGACAGTGAGTTAATCAGACGCTATAGATTAGATCGTGCAGGGATCGTGTTTGTGACTGATCTTATTAGAGACACGCTAACATCTCCGACACAGGCAGGAATGAAAGGAATCACTACATTACGATATTTGGCAACAAAGCAGCGGTGATGATTTGGGTCTGTCACAACCTTCTGTAAGCAGAGTGATCACACAAACAGTTACAGCACTTTCAGAACCTCTTATTGTGTCGCAGGTCATTTCGTTTCCACTGGACAAAAAACTGCATTTATGAATATAGCAGCTTCCCTGGTGCACAAGCAGAAGAAAACATTTTCTACAATCTGCTCTATTTCATTTTTAACAGCATGTTTTCATAAATAGATACAGAGAGAGGTGAAAATGTGTTTAGTCAACATGAATAATAGATAAGAAGTCAGAAAATACTGTGTCATATTTGGAAGTTGGCCCTGAGGCTGTGGTCCTACAGTCTGGTCCAATCCCAGCGTCCCCCCTGAGTCCTGAACCCTCACAGACTTTACTGACGTCACCTGGAAACTAAGAGTCTGTAAAGGCTGAAAATGCTGTGAGCGTGAACGGACAGCCCTCTGCCACTTTATCACCGTGACGACGCTGACCCAGTTTAATTTGCTGCCTGACTTACAGTCCTGCAGAGACCAGGAGGGGAAATGTCCCTTTATATTTATCAGTAATGAAACAGCATCAGCGACGCACTAATAGAAACAGTCTGTAATCAGACGGAAAATTCTGACTTCCAGGTTCTGTTACTCAGCCAGCGAGATGTTTGTTGTTTAGAAACCACGCAGGCGTCTCCAGAGGACAACAAGACGAGAATCAAGAATCTTCAGCCAAAACAAACGGCCGACACTAAAGGACAGAACACTAGAACGGGACACAGCTGGACACTCAGGGGGTCACGTGACCAGCAACAATAAAGTGTTTGTACATTTGACCTGCTGTAAATTCTTCAGACTGATGATGCTTCAGTATGATGTTGGATTCATCTTAAAATGATGGTTTGTTAACCTGATATTTTTCATTTCACACAAAGAACTTTGAATATTTAGACTTTTATTCTTATAAATCATCTTTCTCTTCATTAATATCTGAAGTCATGTTCTTAAAGAAACATTCAAGATGAAGGACAAACGTTTTCAGTTTCGTTATTAACGAACGTTCCTGAACATCAGTCCTGAATCTGATACAGCTGCTGATTATTTGATCTGCAGCAGCGATGACGTCACATCCTGTTTGCTCTGGGCAGAGAGGGGAGTTAGCAGTTAGCAGTTAGCACGCTGTGACAGTGTTTCCTTCACAACTCTAAATATGACCCTTACTGGACTCCATAGAAATGTAAACTAACTGTTGATGTGTCCTCTGGATCAGTTTGCTGTGAGCTGAATGTCCTCATGCTCTGTGCTGCTGAGGAGCTTTCTACACTCCTGTCAAGGCTTTTATTGTGAAGGCGCTGCAGCTTCCTGTTGAATCTAAACTTGTCTCTGAGCCTCAGCAGCAGCAGCAGGGCGGGACGAGTTAAAGCTTCCTGTTTGAATGTAATGAGCCTCCGTCCTGCAGTCTGACTGAGGAGGGAGAATCAACATGTTTAAAATCATTTATAAAGCTGCAGAGACTCTGTGCGATCCAGAGTTCCCCTCAGGGCGGAGCAGAGTTCCTCTCAGGGCGGAGCAGAGTTCCTCTCAGGGCGGAGCAGAGTTCCCCTCAGGGCGGAGCAGAGTTCCCCTCAGGGCGGAGCAGAGTTCCCCTCAGGGCGGAGCAGAGTTCCTCTCAGGGCGGAGCAGAGTTCCCCTCAGGGCGGAGCAGAGTTCCTCTCAGGGCGGAGCAGAGTTCCCCTCAGGGCGGAGCAGAGTTCCTCTTTAAAGCTCCCCACTAAACATTGGACGTCAGATAGACGTACAAATCATGTCTATATTGGGTCCGTCGGTCCATGACCAATTCTGGACATCTATTCGACGTCCAAACTAGGTCCACTATTTGGGCGTCCAACCATGACCTAACTTGGGCGTCATCTTGGCGTTCAACATTTGACCTTTGAACTTGGTAATTTTTTGTATGCGCCATTTGGGCGTCTATGACGGTTGTAGAAAATGTCAATGTAAATAATTTCAATGGTCGAGGAACAGACACCGTCACTATAGGGTTTTCACTAAGTAACTCCTGGAGCGGAGGAGCAGAGAAGTGTGTTAAACTGCGACTCTGCGTAGGGTTTTGGGTGGGTAACTGCTGAATTAGAAGGGCAGAGAAGTGTGTTAGACTGCGACTCTGCCTCCTGGTCTCAACTCTGGGTTGTCATGGATTTGGTCCGCTAATAAAGTTGGCCAGATTTCTAGAAATGAGAGCTGCTCCTTCCCAAGAGGGATGGATGCTGTCTCTCCGAATCAGACCAGGTCTTCCCCAGAAAGTCTGCCAATGATCTACAAAGCCCACATCGTTGGCTGGACACCACCTCGATAACCAGCGGCGGAATGACGACATGCGGCTATACATGTCATCACTGGTCAGATTGGGCAGGGGTCCAGAGAAAACTACGGTGTCCCACATTGTTTTTGCGTATGAACACACCGACTCAACATTAATCTTAGTGACCTCCGATTGGCGTAACCGGGAGTCATTACCGCCGACGTGAATAACAATCTTACTGTATTTACGTTTATCCTTAGCCAGCAGTTTCAAATAGGACTTCGATGTCAGCCCGCTCTGGCCCCTGGGATGCATTTGACTATGGTCGCTGGTTTCGCTAACTTCACGTTTCACCACCCTTTCCTGGCTGCTCAGGAAAAGCCGGGGAACGGCTACCAGAGGCTAACTCAGGCCGGCCCGCAACGACTACCGGGGACTGGCTAGCTACAGTAGGCTGATCTACCAAGGTGCGGAGCCGGACTTCTAACTCACTGAGCCTCGCCTCCATGTCTAAAAAATAAACTACACTTGTTACACATACCATTACCGCTAAAGGAGGCAGAGGAGTAACTGAACATCTGACACACCGAGCAGGAGAAAGCAGGAGAGAGAGAGGGAGAAGAAGCCATCGTTAGCTGCTAAGCTAAAGACGCTAACGGCTAAGCTAAAGTACGTTAGCGTTAGCTACCAACTTTTGAAAACAACTATGAGATCGAACAGCAGTCACTAAAGATGGAAAGAACTGTGAGTGCTTAGGCAAACTTACTGTAAGAATAAGTGTTTAGCGGACAATTGGCCGCTGTAATGATAAATCTAACAATTTTGTCTGGTATTTAGCGAGATTTAATACTAATAACTAAATTGTTAATAAAAGTGTAATTTAATTGAAATGTGTTCATAATTGTGCTTTGTCTTGTGACCTTGAATAAAGATAAAAATGGTGATATTGAATTGTATTGTGATTTATTTGTATGTGTATTCCTGTAGTATTGTATGTAGTCCCATGTTTCCGGAGAAACATGGGACTACAGTTATAAGTTATAAAAAAAGACGTCTAAATTTGACGTTAAAAAGACGTCCTCAAACGACCACATTTGGACTATAAATAGCCCTTATATGGAGGTTCCACCGACGTCCAAATTAGACGTGCGGTAGACGTCGAAAAAAAGACGTCATCTGGCGTTACAAAACAACCCCTTCAGTGGACCAAAAATGACACGAAAAAGACGTCACGCCGACGTCACGTTGCGCAGTGGGTCAGTGAGACTTAAAATAAAGTCCAGATCTGTGAGAACTGTAGAATCTAAATATTTAGATCCTCCTCTGGATCTATTAGTGGTCAGAACCTGCAGGAACCAACGGGTTCTATCGTTGAAATGCAGAACAGCTGCTTTAACAGAAAGGACCCAGTTGCATTGTGGGAATTGTGTAAGAGAGAAGAACAGACAGACCTCATGCTTCTTAAAGAGAGCCAGTCTCAGTCCGTCTTTAGCAGGCTGACACACAATAAAGTGATTTAATACGTCTGTGAACACATCACAGGACCTGCTGAGCATCTATCTGATACCTCATGGAGGACTTCCTGTGTTCAGACTCTGACCTCAGGTCCAGATGTTTAAACAACCTTTAAAGCTGCTGATGTTGGTTCACAGTTCAGGTGCTGAAACCTGATTAATCTGAACTTTAGTCCCTGTCCTGGTCGTGTCCGGGTCCTGGTGCTCTGGATGGTAGCTGAACTGATCAGGAACAGAACTCAGATCAGTCCGCTGACGGCTGTGAGAGGAGGCTGACAGGGAGCCAGAGGAGACACAGGTCATCGTTCAGCCTTTAGTCTGAACAGTCAGCTTTGACTTCATCCTGACAGCTGAGAGAAAACACAGCTGTCTGTTATTTTCTTAGCGGCTCGTTTGCGTCTCACGTTGCTGCTTCTTGGCTTCAGTCAGCTGACGACACATTTCCACCCTGCTGAGCTGTGAAGGTGGAGACGCCCTGCAGGAAACTCGCTTCCTTCTTTCAAAGCTCGTGTTTCTGTCTTATTCTATCGTGGCTCCGTGGAAAATGGAACCCTGTGTGTACTTTGTTCTCAGCAGAACCCAGACTGACTTCAGGAGACAGAACTTTTGTCTCTGAGACTGTGGGACAGAAAACACCCAGACGGGGACGAGGAAGCAGAAGCCAGATCAGGTTCAGTCTCTGCGGCTCAGCCTTTGAACGCCTCCTGCTGTTCACCGAACTGAACTGATGTCAGACCAGCTGCTGCGTCATGCGTGGCGCTGCGGGTCAAAGACCTGGTTCATATCAGACCATCAGAACCAGACCGGTGGAACCTGTAGACCTGGTTTCACAGGCTTTAAACTAGACAGCTAGGAGACAGAGGGGGGGTCTGAAAACCAAATACCAGCAGCCCCCTGTCAAACAGCTGTTTGTACTGAGCCAGCATCTGATCTGATCTGGATCCTAGAGTCCTGCAGAACCCCTGAGCAGCTGGACTTTATTAAAGTCCACAGATTAATGTCTCCTGTCTCCGTCTGCTGCTGAAGGAGGAGCCCTGTCATTACATCACTGCAGCACATGTCAACAGGAAGTCAGCACTGAGCATGCTCCAAGTCTGTCCAAGGCTTCTGTCCTGGTCCTGGGTGTGGTGAGGGGGGGGGGGCTCCAGCTGGGACCGGTCCACAGCACCAGGACAGGTTCTGGACTCTCCTTGCTTTGGGTGGAACCATGGAAACAGGAGATCAGCTGACTCTGAGGTCCTCACAGAGCCTGAGTCTGCTGCCCCCTGCTGGACTGAGTCACAGCATCGACGTCTCTGACAGAGAGTCCTGAATATGTGACTTTATTAAGTCCCGTGTCAGGGTCCATCTGTCCTCGGCCTCGTCTCGAGCCCCGCCCCGAGTGTTTACAGTAAACTGTCCCTCTGTGCTCCAGCTGATAACTCTGATATCTGTAACCTACAGGGGCTGAGCTGAAGTCTGGCAGCAGACAGACCCAGACCAGACCCCTTTATCAGGTCCCACAGACCCAGGTGATCCACGTCCAGCATCAGATCCAAGCTGGAGGACACCGTGACTAAAGTCTGCTCTGGTATCAGAGAACAGGATCTCATGATCCAGGGCCCAGCACGCTGCTCTGAGGGACAGGCTGCCCGACCTCAGCTGCGTCAGGGGAGCTCCGCCCACACGTGGCGCTGGGTAAGCCTGCTGATTGGACACAGCCGACTGACTGCAGGCACCATGTAAACCTGAACCTGTGGACCCGTCCTGCCTACTGATCCTCATCTCTGTCAGCAGGAAGCTTTAACTCGTCCCACCCTGCTGACGCTCAGAGACCAGTTTAGATTCAACAGGAAGCTGCAGCGCCTTCACAATAAAAGCCTTGACAGGAGTGTAGAAAGCTCCTCAGCAGCACAGAGCATGAGGACATTCAGCTCACAGCAAACTGATCCAGAGGACATTTATGGACATTTAAACGCTGATGAACTGGTTCATGTTCCTGTGATGGACACGTAGGAAAGGAAAGGTTTTTACACTTTAGACACAGGCTCTGATTAGAAAAAACATTTTGGGACAGAGCACAAGTACAGAACAGTAAAACATAAATATCAATGAAAAGGGACAAAATAAAGACAAGAAAAGAAAAACAAAAGGTTTAGAAGTGAAACATGAAGTAAAGTAGAGCTGAGATATTAATGGATTCTTTATTAAGTCGTTTTCTAATTATTAACAAGGTTTTGACAGCTTTTTGTTTGATGATATTTTAGAGTTTAGAGAATTATAATTCAATATTAAATATATATTAAATATAAAGTGTTGTGAAGCTTTATGGATGTGAAATGTACCAACAGTAGTTTTACAGTGTTATCAACAGGATGTGAGTCAGTGTTACACTTTAGAAAGAAAACCGTTTCTTCTAATATTAAAAAATCAGCAAAGAACTTTTACCCAGAATTCTTCAGAATAAGTAAAGAAAAGCTGACCAATTCAGCCTCTAGTTTACAGGATAAAAACCTTTTATTAAAACTCTTTACAGACATGCTGTCCCTGTGATAAAGTTTTGGTTTACATATTTGAGAACTAAACGTGCATCTGGTTTACAGGATGTCCGTATTTCCCAGTTGTCTTGAAAGCAGCGTCTCACACAAACCCTCCCACCCACATTCTGTGAATGCTTCTCCTTCTCTGCCTCTGATTGGCTAAGACTCGCTGCCACTGTTGGATTCAGTCAGTCAGCCAAGTCCTAACAGACGGAGCTGAAGCTGCCTCACAGCTTTTCTTTTAGCCTGTTTATGGACATGTTGATTTAATAAAGTTCACTTCCTGTTTATTCTGTTTGTCGCTGTCACACATCGTCGTTCTGTTTCTGATCGTAGCTGTGAGTTCAGCTCTGACAGTCTGCTGAGTTCACTCTGATTATTAAGGTCAGCTGGCATCACTCTGAAAACTGTCCTGTTATGATAAACCACCACAGGCACACCCTGGTGTCCGGGCCCCTGAGGGGCGTGGCCCTCGTTCTGACAGGCGTTCAGCCATAAACGGTCCACCTTCCTGTTAGAGGAGTCGGGCCGATGTTTTACAAACGGGGACAGAGGCCCCGGGGTCGACTGAACCCACCACAGGACGTCCTGGCTCCGGCAGTTTCCTGACTAGAGTCCTGCAGAACCCCTGAGCAGCTGGACTTTATTAAAGTCCACAGATTAATGTCTCCTGTCTCCGTCTGCTGCTGAAGGAGGAGCCCTGTCATTACATCACTGCAGCACATGTCAACAGGAAGTCAGCACTGAGCATGCTCCAAGTCTGTCCAAGGCTTCTGTCCTGGTCCTGGGTGTGGTGAGAGGGGGAGGGGGGGCTCCAGCTGGGACCGGTCCACAGCACCAGGACAGGTTCTGGACTCTCCTTGCTTTGGGTGGAACCATGGAAACAGGAGATCAGCTGACTCTGAGGTCCTCACAGAGCCTGAGTCTGCTGCCCCCTGCTGGACTGAGTCACAGCATCGACGTCTCTGACAGAGAGTCCTGAATATGAGACTTTATGAAGTCCGGTTCCATCTGTCCTCGGCCTCGTCTGATCACAGATTCAGCATCCCTGTAAAGTTTTCATGTGGTTTACGTATCTGAGAACTAAACGTGCGTCTGGCTTACAGGATGTCCGTATTTCCCAGTTGTCTTGAAAGCAGCATCTCACACAAACCCTCCCACCCACATTCTGTGAATGCTTCTCCTTCTCTGCCTCTGATTGGCTAAGACTCGCTGCCACTGCTGGATTCAGTCAGGGGCGGGTCTCTTGGCAGGGAGTCCAGTTGAAATAGAACCACCCCCCAACCCCTAACCCCCCAACGTCCCCTCTGAAACATCAGCTGATGCTAAAGCACAGAGGAGAGTGGGAGAAATCAAAGGTCAAAGGTCACAGTTTAATACTAACGTCTGATTGGTCAGGCTGGATTCCACATGCTGCCTGTCAGAAACACTGTGACAGTGTGAATGAAGGCCTGTTAGCCTTTGATTAGTTTCTAAGGTCGGGAGGCCGGGGGCAGTTTGTCCAATCAGAAACAAGCCGGAGTGATGACACTTAGTCTGCACGTGCTCAGTAGGCCTCTCTCTCTGCCTCAGCATCATGTCACCTGATTCTGAGGTGTGAAAGTCACTTTTTGGACGAGCAGCATTTTATTCTGCCGTCTGAAGTTTAGATGACGGCAAAACTCACATTTTATCTGCAGGTTACTGATGAACACTGAACACTAACACACTGTGCTTATAGCTGCAGACAAGGTTTTATCATGGCTGCAACAAAGTGAGCAGCTCCTCTGCTGTGGAAACAAATTTCACTAAATATCAATGTAAAAGAGAGAGAGCCTGACGTCTAAAACTATTTTAAAATTCTCTGTATTTAACCCATCCTATGTAGGAGGAGCCCGGGGAGCAGTTCAGGGCCTCATGGGGCCCCTTCAGCAGGGGTGGTGCTGGACTCGGTCCGACATCCCTCCTGTTTCAGAGCCAAGTCCTAACAGATGGAGCTGAAGCTGCCTCACAGCTTTTCATTTAGCCTGTTTACGGACATGTTGATTTAATAAAGTTCACGTTTATTCTGTTTGTCGCTGTCACACATCGTCGTTCTGTTTCTGATCACTGAGTTCAGCTCTGACAGTCTGCTGAGTTCACTCTGATTATTAAGGTCAGCTGGCATCGCTCTGAAAACTGTCCTGTTATGATAAACCACCACAGGCACACCCTGGTGTCCGGGCCCCTGAGGGGCGTGGCCCTCGTTCTGACAGGCGTCCCTTATTTTTCTGTTGAAGGAGGAAACTCTGATAACAGAAACGTTCAGTCCTGGTGGCCTTCAGCCATAAACGGTCCACCTTCCTGTTAGAGGAGTCGGCCCGATGTTTTACAAACGGGGACAGAGGCCCCGGGGCCGACTGAACCCACCACAGGACGTCCTGCTCCGACAGTTTCCTGACTCCCTCATTTCCCCTGTGTGGTGTCGTGTTACAGTCTCTGTGGACCTCCTCAGTCTGTTCAGGGTCTGGGCCTTGGGCTCCAGGGGGATCCTGGTCTGAACCTGGAGCTGGACTGTAGAGAGAGAGTCCAGATCAGGACTCAGCTGGAATAGATCTGTGGAGAACCTCAGACAAAGAAGGACTCAGTGTGTTAGGAGGGTTTGTCCTTTTTGTTTTAGTCTCTGTTCATCATCACAGACCTGAATCTGACCCTCTGTCCTGACACCCTGTCAGATCTCTGTCTGTTGTTGGACACGTCTGTGTCTCCACCTCTGAACGTGTCCTCAGCTGGGACAGGTGATTTTCTGGGAAACTAAATTCATCCCTCTTATTTAAATTTATTTATTTAGCTGACTCTTTTATCCAAAGCGACATTTGCTCTACATGTAACAGTAACGATGGTGGTACATGTCTAAAAGTCTCTAAAACTAAATAAGAAGCAGAAAACTATTTGTGCCGTCACACTGGCCTGTTGTTTGTTTTGCAAACAGGAGTTTAAACTGTTGTTCTATACTCTGTAAAACTGTCCCACTAAAGCAGAAGAACCACGTAACATTAAGCATCACATGCTAGAGGCTCAGGTCGGGGCTCTGTTTGAGGCCATGAAGGCAGCTGATTGGTTGGAGACCTTTGGGACTCTTAGTTTTTATTTGCCAAAGCTTAAAAACATAGAAAGGCAGAAACACTTTGATCCAAGAGAATAAAAAGAGTAAAGAAAGCAAACAGACTTCCTGAGTCTGAGGAAGATTGTGGAGCAACGTGTCAGACAAAGCTCTCCAGCAGCATCTCCATCAGAGCAGATGGTCCATGTTAAAGACAGCTGCTGTCACTGTGTTCACAGCTCAGAAGGCGTGCTCAGTGGTGACATCAGCGGCGACGTCATCGCTTCCTCCGACCCGCCGGCTCATCTCCGTGGAGACGGCCGCTCGGTTTCCCGTCCTCCCGCCGCAGCAGATGGACAGCATCAGACCGGTAGAGACGCAGTACGGACAGAAGACCACTAGATGGCAGCAGAGTCTGAGCACAGACAGAGAGGAGGCTGACGGAGGAGAACAAGAATCACAGTCAGCTTTGGTGACACATCCAAGGAATCTGTCTTTGTGCTGCGTAACAGTGAACATAGTGAGAGGACATAAAAACAAGGACTCTAAAAGACCCTCATCAGGACTAGTTTATACCCAGGGCTGGGTTTGCTTTAGACTTTACAATACCAGTACCAAAGCAGTTAGAGTGGTACTGATACCAACAGAGTACTTCAGTGAGACCTGCTGAAGCCACATAGGAGCTGATTGGTGTTATTATTTTTTATTGTAGTCATGGAGAAGCAAGCTGATCTCTTTTCTTTTACTGTCTGAAACAACTGCTGATGGCTCAGGCAGCATCATGAGAGGAAGGACCACAGGAGGTTCTGATCCGTTTGGTCAAAGTAAACTACAGAGAATTATTTTGGTAACTTTGGACCAAGAAATCTTAAAGAACCGCCACTGCTTTTTCCTTTAGACTCCTCCAAAGGACAGGAAGAAATGAAAAGGAGTAAGGAGGCGGCTTAAAGGAGTCACTAAACTCCACTACAGACTCTACAGAAGCAGAGGAAAAGAAAGCCTGCACATCCAGCCCATCACACCGACTGCATCTGATAGAAGCAGCAGGAGGCTCCGTGAGGAAAAGCAGCTTTAGATCAATATAACAGTGATCCATCTGAGACAAGTGATGGGAATTACAAATAAAAATGCACAGAGAGGATGAAACAAAGGCAAAGAGCAGCTTGTGCTGATAAACCTGTAGCAGTGACCAACACGGCTGAGACGCAGCCGATGCTGAGGGGCTGTTAAAGTCAGGTGTGGACGAGGCGCCTGCAGGCTCAGAAGCAGGAAGAGAAACAAGAGGCTCCGCCTTCTTCCTTTTTATGACAGACAGGAGGCTGTTTCCCTGTCAGGACCTTTCTAAATCAATCAAGTAAAGAAATAAAGTGACAAAGCTACTGAAGATAAAGTTTAATATATAATTTATTTCCTTTTTAAATCTCCATGAACTTATTGATAAGATCACTTTATAATATCAGCTTGCTGCGCAGACACTGTTGTTGCCTGTATCTGTTATTATGGACATGCAGCCTGTTGCTCTGCAGCAGCACAGGCAGCCAGAACAATCTGATTCTTCCTGAAGCTTCTAAATAATCTTTACAACACAAAGAATCACTGTGGCAGAAACACGCAGCTGCTCGTTGTTGGAGCAGGTAAACCTGCAGACAGAGGCAGGGGGTCTGCAGGGTCTGAAAACATCTTAAAAGGTGATAAATCAATTTTGAGAAAGTTAAGGCCATTAAAAGTATTAAAAAGTCTGAATCAGCGTTATCAAGATATTTTTTTCAGTGTGAAAATCCTGTTTGTCCAAAGTCAGTCTGCTAAAAGTGTCGGTGAGGTTTTTATTTCTAGCTCACAGCCCAAACCAGTGGACAGGCAGAGAGCAGGCTGTGATCCGTCTCTGTAAGGTCAGGGATCCACTGAGCGCCTGTTTCTCTCTGAAACGCTCCAAACAATAGATCTGTGCAAACAGGAGCCCAGCTGACAGTAACCTCCCTCCCCGCCTCAGTGCTGAGCGGCGATCAGGAGTAACGGGATGAACCCGGGTCACCTGATCAGCCCCGTTCCTGAAAAACCAGAGCGAGACGCGCCGCCAGCAGCTGAAGCTGTGAGACAGAAGACAGCAGGGAGGATCAGGGAGGAGAACGTTAGCTGGCTGTTTATATTCAAACACGCTGAACTTTTCATAAAGCCGATAATCTCGTTAATGTCACTTTTTGGGAACAGATCAGTGCCAGCCTGGATAGAGGGGTTTTAAAAAAGGTTGATGAGCTGCAACAAACTATAAATGTTGAAGTTAATATTCTGACGAGTTAGTATTCTGCCCAAAATCAAGGTTGGAGACTCTCAGGTAGCCTCCAGCATTTTTCTGGCACAAAGTTAATGAATAAAAAACAACCCAAACTGAATACTGTACTATTATATGAAATTATATTGAATAAAGCAACATAATGAATATATTAATGTCTAACTTACAGTTTACTATTAAATTAACATTATTCTTTTAATCTAATGTTATATTATTATACTAATCCAGTCATTTAGACTAGTTCCTGCTCCAGGTTGTGTCTGTGCTACACCGCCTTCACTACTTACATTATTCATCACTCAGTTTATTCTCTACATCTTTGTTCCCTCCTGGTCTGTTTGAATTTTGTTGTATTAATCAAGTAGTCGATTAAAGTTGTCACACACATCATTGCAGGCAAGTTCACATTGTCTAGTTTAAACCAACTGTACACTGTGAACTTACACTGTGTCACATGACTTGCTGTCATGTTGCTACATAAACGTCATAGCTTTTGTAAGACAGCTGCTTTTTGCAGAAAAATCTAACCAGTCCTTCAAACAGAAAACTGTTGGCTCATACAGGCTGTTATAGGCAACTGAGAAAGTTGGTGAATGCTTCAGTTTTTAGGTGGCGTTACAACCTGATGACATATAGGAATAATATAATAATATTCCTTTCTAAAACTCAAATGTCCCTTTTAAAGGTGTGTGGCTGATTTAATCAGTTAGCTCAAAGCTGATGTCTTAAATTATGTTGGAAAGGTCTTAAAAAGGTTTTGAATTTTACTTCAACATTCCTGTATGTACCCTGCAGACCTGTCACAGCCCCAGAGCACAACGCGACTGCATATGTTAACAGTAAAGGTTGCTACTCCGTTGTGCTTCAAGCTGTTGTTGAATACCAGTATAGGTGAATATGAATATGTCTCTGAAGTTCATATAGGCCTACGTAACACAGGTTTTTATGACCTATGTCCTGCTGCATAGATTATTAAGGGGAAGGTAAGAGGTGTTAACTCCGGTCAAATAGATAGAAGGGGAGAATAAGCAGACCTCAAAATTAAAAACCTGTGGAAAATGTTAAAATGTTCCTGATGTAGGCCTACTTTTATTGGTAAAAGAAAAAAAAAACTTTAGTCCCAGATTGTGCTTTTTCACCCCCCACCGATGGCGTTAGTACCCGAGCTTGTAGGTGAACTGTCTCGGTTTCTTCCTACCTTAAGCTGGAGTGACACATCACATATTATGCCCTGTCTTTAAAAACTGCTATCCTTTCAGCGCCAGCGTGGCTGAAAGGCTGAAAGCCTATTGACCCCTTTGACTACATATATATGTATATATGTATGTATATATATACATATATACATATACATATATACATATATATATATATGTATATATGTATGTATAAACATACATATATACATATATATATATATATATATATATATATATATATATATATATATATATATATATATATATTCTGTAGTCTATTTGAAAGGCCACATCATTGTTCATCACGTTTAGGCTACATTAGGCTATGTCAAAAAGACATTACATCAAACTGAATACATTTAGGTGAGATAGTAGTCTATGCAGCATGTCCCTGTCATTAAGGTTCTGTTGGTTTAAAATAAACAGCATGTATGTATGTATGTATGTGGCAGGTTTATCAACACAAATGTTGGCTGGCCAGGAAGCGTACATGATGCAAGACTGCTGAGAAATTCCACTCTTCTCGATCTGGCTGAGAACAACGAGCTATTTCACCTGGTGAGTATCGAGCACAGTGATTCACTGCTTTTCATTGTTAAACCTGCACATGACCCAACACTGGTTGGTGACTCCATTCATGGATTATAATCTGATGTTATGTAAATATATATTACCTATGTATGCATGTATCTATCTCTCACATACATAATCAAAGTCATGTCTATAGGCCTGTGTGAGATAGTGATATGAGACAGGTATGTGTGTGTGTGGTACATTTGTAGGTCACCTGTGACATACATGGCACATCAGTCCCTGTCATGCTTCAAGGAGATGCAGCATATCCCCTTCTGAGCTGGCTAATGAAGCCTTGACCTGGTAACAGCCACCTAACTAACGATCAGGAGTACTTCAACTACCGCCACAGCCAAGCTCGTGTGACTGTGGAGTGTGCTTTTGGTAATTTTTACAGATTTATTCACTCAATTTTTGTGTTATTATAACTGTTAGGTCCTGCTCTGGGATTGTTTGTGTTTCTGTTCGTTTCCGGGTGTTTCTCTCTCTCTTTTGTTGTGCTCTTCCCCAAGGTGCCCCAACTTCGCGCAGCTGCAGCTGATTGAGCTAATCAGCTGGCTGCAGGTATAAGGAGTCCTCAGTGTGGAGCGTGGTGGAGAGGTGTTGTGGAGAAGTGTTGTGGAGAGTGTTGTTGGAGAGAGGAGTGGTGGAAACCTGTGTGGAAACCTGTGTGGAGAACTGTGTGAGCGTTGACAACTTGAGTTAAGATTAACCTTGTTTCTTTTCTTTGTTTTAGTAGCCGCTCCCTTGTTTCCGTGGTGGTTGAATTCCCCGTTAATCGTCTCCGGTAGAGATCGTTTTGTTTTTTGGTCCTTTCTTATAATAAAATTTCTGTTAAACTTAAATCCGCTTCTGCCACTTGACTTCCCAACCCGGGAACACATTTAATTGTTAGTCCCACATCCCCTGGATGCCACCGGGACATAACAATAACTAACTAAAAGTTTAGATTTTGTTGTATATAAGTTCACAATATTTCCACTCTAGCTATTTTGTTAAATTATCTTAAATAAATTCTGTACAGTCCATTTTCACTTGCAAATTGAACAGTTACAAGTTACATTGTTAAACTGATTCATTCTGTAATAAACTTTATTATCCACTAAAAAGTCATAAGTGCTAATTAATAACAGTACAATTAAACTACTGGCAAACTTACTTACACTGAACAGATAAATGCTGGATAGTAAACCTTTATAAATGAGAGAAAAACACATCCAAACAACTTAAAATACCTTTGACTTCTAAATGCTAGTCAGAGTGCGGCCATTCTCTTTTTCCTCCTGTGGCTTTGGGTCGCGTTGAGAAGGTGGAGGGTTGTGTGCTGCCACAGGGGCTTCAAACTGCCCCAGAAGTTGGAGGAAGGACTGTTCAGTGCCATGATCTTGGGAAGGAGGCTGCTGGGAAAATGGCACCCGAGGGTCATATGGAGAACAAGGTGGTTGGTGCTGGGGTCCACGGTGCATGTACGGACGTAGAAAAGGAAGTTGGGTCTGAGGTATGGGAAAGTGTTGCTGATGGTGCTGTGAATTTTGGACTTGTGTGCTTATGGACTGCATTAACATTCCAAACATAGCTCTCTCATGTTGTGCTGCTTGGAATTTGAGTTGATGTTCATGTCAGTTGTAGAAATAGATGTGATGGCCTTTGCAAACGCCTCAAGTGATGTGTCAAATTTGGATTTCTTTCTCCGGCTGCTTCCAGCACAGCCACCTGTTAATGAAACACACACAGGTTTTACATTAATGATGGAATTCATTTAAAGTCGGTATTTGCTGCTGTTAATCTTGACAGAAAGTATGAAAACTAATGAAAGATAAAATTTACATAAAAGTAAAAAGAACACAATGTCAGATCAAGGCTTTATTCATACAGCACTTGATAAAACTTTCACTAAAGCTATCATTTACTTTTACAATATAATTTTGCTTAGTTCACAAGCAAACTATGTACGCTTCTAACATAACTTTATTGCCAGACGTTGCCACTTCAAAAATCAGATTAATTTATTTAACACACTCAAAAGTGTCCAAACATTTTTCTAAATTAACTTCATAAAGCAGTGAAATGAAAAAATCCCTTCATGCCATAAAATGAGCTCAAATAATGTTTGAAAGACTGAATCTGAACATTTAAGCTGCTGAAAACTCACCGTCCCACCTTTTACGCCCACATCGCAAAAGGTGGGACGGAACATGACCACAGTCTCTGTAGTCGGCCTAAGAAAGCTATACTAACCTAAATAAACAGCCTATGTTCATATTCAAATTTAGTATTTCAATACCAAACTGCTCATAATATTCAGCCTCACATAAGAAAAATAAAATCCATTTATTTAACGGCTGCGTCAGGCTGTGTGAAACAGACTGGGAGCAAATAAACAATCTTAAAGACATTTAAAGGCAGTAAGTAGGCTGATCCTGCTGTACTGTAAAAACCTGTAGGCAACATTAGCCTGAGGCTTTTAATCAGTCTCTGTAGGTTCACCATAGTCAAGAGTTTCTCCACATCACCGCTGCAAACAGAAAGCAGCCTATTGGCTAAAACAGTGTGTGGGATTTCCTACAGATGGTGACGTCATTTTCCAGAGAGCTGATTGGTCAGTAGGCAGCATTTTCACAGAGTTAATCTCTTTTCTGGAACATAACCTGCTCGGAGCAGGTTAGCCGTTCAGAAAATAATTTAAAGTTAAAAAAAGAAAGTCATGTTAAGTATGAAAACTCTTGTTCATTTTCCTTCATAATTGCATGTGTTGTATTCGTTGTTGTAAAACTTGTTCTGTATATAGTTTGTTATCGTGATCAAAACCATTGATCTGAAGCTCAATGCTGATGCTGTCATGTAAATAGTTTTCTAATCAGCAATAAATAGAACAATTTCTGATCAACCCATATAAATTGCATGCTTAAAATAACATACAGTTAAAGCCCCGCCCATTTCAAGACAACCGACCCACTTTCGGAAGTCCCACAATTTTAAATAGGCATAGTAAAAAAAATCAACATGTGTAGCCTTGATATTATGGCGGACCACCATAAATAAATGAACGTATGGGAAACAATGGACTGACAGGCCGCAGTATGTCAGGCTGCACGGCTGCCTGTCAGACGTCGTGGTGAGCAACACTGGCTCACATCAAGGAACTGTCCTGTCGCCGTTTCTCTTCACGCTCTACACTTCTGACTTTGACTTCGACTCTGGGACGAGCCACCTCCAGAAGTTCCCAGATGACTCCTCCATCCTCGGCTGTATCAGATGACAGCGAGGACGAGTACAGAGACCTGATTGAGGGCTTCATTGGATGGTGTGACAGCAACTGACAGACTCTATTCCTGCTTGTACCTCTGTGATTTGTCTGCTTGTAAATTATCTGATGCTAATAATAATAATCATATATCGATGTTTTTTAATAATGTTTTTAAACATCTACATAGAACGTTAATTGTATATTGATCATATATTTTGAGTTTACAGTAGAGCTGTCCCCGACTCCCCCGAGGATTTAGAGTCAAATCAGAATCGTAAAGTTATGTCAAGTCCTGCCTGTAGTTACTGAGCCCGTAAGGGGACATGGTCCTCACCAGAAAGTATTTTCTGGTGCTCGCCAGAAAGTATCCGGTGCTCTCCAGAAAGTATCCGGTGCTCACCAGAAAGTATCCGGTGCTCACCAGAAAGTATCCGGTGCTCACCAGAAAGTATCCGGTGCTCACCAGAAAGTATCTGGTGCACATAAGGAACAATCTCGTGCTCACAAAGAATCTGGTGCACACGAGAAGGAATCTGGTGAGCACACAATATCTGTCTGACATCTGAGAACACCCTGCGCTGTGTTTCTGTGTGGAAATGATTGAGTTAATTGAGTTATATTTCAACTTTGGACTTCATTATAAGGACATTACAGCTTTGCTTGCAAGTCGCCACCGTTATATCATCTCTGAACGACATTTAAAGCGATTTTTGAAGTGTCGCAGTCTGTTTCGGTGCAAAGGATTCACCAGTCCTGATTTGGTAATTTCTTTCATTTCTGAACAATTACAAACATCTGGTCAACTCCATGGTTATAGGTGGATCTACACGAAATGCAAGGAAAATAGATTACATGTCAGGAAAGAAGACGTTCGTTTAATTGTAAAAGAGCTAGATCCAAGGGGTGTTGAACTCAGAGGAACCAGACGTCTCCATCGCCGAAACTATTTTGCACAGGGGCCCAGTTACATTTGGCACTTGGACTCATATGACAAGTTGAAGCCATTTGGTATCTGTATTAACGGCTGCATTGACGGATTTTCACAGAAAATCATCTGGATGAATGCATTTACTACAAGCAGTGACCCAAAAACTGGGTTTGTTTGATGGTGCACATTTGGACAAAAGTCTAATTCAGTTCTGCTTCATGGCCATCATCCAGGTGAGCTACGAGAGCGTCAGGTTGCTGTTGTTAAATCTGTGTAATTAGTTGAACTGCCTGGCTGTTTTGTACAAATATTGTTGAATGTAGGCCTACACAAAATCTACAACAATTCGACACCCCAGAACTTGATGTTGGTTATCTATGATTTATCAAGGTACCCACAATTAGTAACTGGGCGATGGTCTAATGTAAATAGTGAAGTAAATGTTAGGCCCCGTGTCCACCAAAGCGTTTTTTGCCAGCTGAAAACGCCACCTGCTGTTCTGAAAAAGCGTAGCTGCCAGCGCTAGAGTGCGTTTTGGAGGCGCCAGTGTTTTTTTCGAAGCTGTGGTTGCTATGATACATAATTTCCGTGGAGGCGATGTGCTACAAGTAGAGTAGCCTACTTAATTTACTGAATGTAAAAATGTCACCACAAAGTACGTTGGCCTGCTTGCTCTGGCCCTCGCTCTGCATGAAAAGAAGGCTGAAACATGAGAGTACAGACTTTCCGCATGCGTGTGTTCATGAGATTTTTGCGGCCGAGGAAACACCTCAGCGAGTAGGCACATCGCTTCGTTCAAGATCGGATGTGCTTCGGTGCGTGTTTGTCCCGCCCTCCTGCACCGTGATTGGACGGCTGGGTAAAAGTGACAGTGACGAGCACAGCGTTTTCCCCAAAGTTGAAAATTTTTCAACTCTCGGCGACGTGAAAAAAACGCTCAGCGCTCGGCGAGAAAAAGACGCTCAGCGCCTCGTCACGCTCCTGGCGTTTTTAGCAGCTCGGAAAAACGCGGCGCTTCCATTGGAATGAATTGAAAAAAGACGCTGGCGTCATAAAAAAACGCTTTGGTGGACACGGGGCCTCATATGGCCCACTATTGAGTTTAACCTACAGCAATGCATCATAATCTATAAAAGCATGTGAGAAATAGTAGGCCCGTCCTTGAGCTTTTCAGCTTTGTTATTTGGCATTTTAACATAATCCACATGGCTTTTAAGATAATCCACATGGCTTTTAAGATAATCCACATGGCTTTTAAGATAATCCACATGGCTTTTAAGATAATCCACATGGCTTTTAAGATAATCCACATGGCTTTTAAGTGTATTTACCTTAAAAAGTAGAACTGTATCGACTCATAAAGAAATAATCCATCCTTCAGTTTATTAGAAAAAAATCTTGGTTTCCTCCTGACAGGATTGGTGAACAGTTGTAATCTGAAAAGTAACCAGTACTAAAGCTGTCAGACAGAGTAGTGGAGGAAGTACTACAGTACGTGTGTAAATGTACACTCTGCCACTGAGGTCATCACAATACATCACAACTTATTTATGAACTTATTAGTACTTATTTTGTTCTGAAGTTGTGATCAGTAACAAAAAGCTGATACAGACATATCACTCAAAATCCTGAATTATGAATTTGAATATAGGCTTTGTGAGATATAGTACAAAAGATATCAGGGTAGGTAGGAATATTTATTATTTCATCATACAGTGAAAATCTTTCATGTTTACATTTTTGGCCTTTTTGCATATTGTAAATTCATGTTTTGTTTCAAGCCCTTTCATAACTTATTAAAGGCCTGCATAAGAATTTAAGTAAACTGGTATTTCTTTCTGATAGTCTTTATTCCAGGACGAGTTAGATGAGACCACCTGTGTGGGATTCCCATGTCCTCAGACCATCAAAGAATGACAGAGTACCCAGAGGTCGACCCAGAGTGCGTGTACATGTTCCCTGAACTCTACACAACTGAGGACGCATTTCCCCAGTGGAAAGAGTTGATGTACAGCTATGCTGGAGTAACTGCACATTTCGACCAACAGTGCCATGTGACACAGCACCCGATCTACTGTGAATCCTCCATTCAATGGAAAGAAATTGCAAATAAATTGTACATTCTTATGGGCTGGGTTGTACAATCCACTAACCCAGGTTGTTTAGGTTGCAGAAAAAGCCCATTCAATGGAGCGCCTCCGTAGGCAGTGTTGGCGTCTCAAAACACTACGGCGCGTGCGCAAAGAGAAAACATGCCAGGTTGCAGAGATTGCACACACGGACCCATTTAATGCTGTGCACTGAGGTATAAAAGGATTAGCGGGTTTTGCGGTGGCTAGCTGTCTGCTACCTGTGTTAAGTACAGGTAAGTGCTAATTTTCTGCTGACGTTTTGCCGACACATGGGATAAACCAATGCGAGCTAGCTAGCTAGCATTTCAGTAACACTTTCTTGGCTTTTTAAAGGCAATAAGCTAACGTTAGATTCAGAAATGAAATAGCCCAAACTTCATTTAAAAGCCACAAGGCATCATGCCAACAGGAAACCCAGAGATGACAAAGAAAGAGTAATTATTTTGTTATTATATTGAATTAATCTATACTCAAGCTGCTAGAAATCCAAAGACCATTTTAATTATTGATTACTAATCTACAAAGGTTGAATTTTCATGGCTCAGTTACAAGTTGCATGTTTCTGCCCCTCACTCCCCACCCTGAGCTTTTCACTTTAGTCATAAGCAATATTCCTTTTTATTAAAAACATCTAATTACTATTATTGACAACACGCTTATTTACACAATTCTTGATGATTTTATTCAACTTAATGATTATATATTCTTATATAAAAATACGACTTATGGGCTGCAAATAGAAATAAGTTCTTTACTTATCCCATTCACACAAGGTCTCTCACTTGCTCTCTCTCTCAATTACGTATAACAAATAATTTTCTATTTCTAATGTTATGTGTTGCAGAGAGATGGTTAAAGTAAGAAAAAAGATATTTCTTAAATGGAAAAGTTTTGTGGCTGGACAAGGGAGCACAGTAAGGAGGCACAATATTCTCCAGTCTCCTTCCAGCTCTGGAGAGAAAGCATGGCATTTCCCCATTCAAGGGACGATGGAGCAGCAGATATATCACTAATAGTACATGTTGCACTTAATACAAACATCAGTGGCTGAAAGACCTCCAGAAACGGAAGTGGAGGATGGAGCTGGCTTGCCACCTTCTAAGCGTCGAAAGCTTGAGGATGTGCAGGCATGGATAGAAATCCGTGCTAGCCTGCATGTGCCAGCTGTAGAGTCCTTCTGCCCACCCATAAATCCATGATGCCACATATGCCAGAGTGTTTTAAAAGACTTGGAGATCTGGAAATGCTGTGATTGTGACAGTCAGGCTGTTCTGTGCTCCTCATGTACAATTAGAGAACACAGTAAATACAACCTTTCATGAAATGGAAGTGTGGGATGTAAGTATTTTACACTTTTCCACCTATGTTATAATCAGTAGAATCTAATGTTTTTATTTAATGCATTTTACTTATACAAGCAATGACTTTATTTTTAAGCACATAAATATTAACATGTAATCTTTGTTGGCATATTTACTATAGGGTAACGCATATGTAAAGAGAGTGCCAAATGGCTTCAGGTGGGAATGGAAAGGCATGATGGACATACCTGCATGACATCTTACAAAAGACAGCTGAATGTTTTTGATCACAAAGGTATACCACTATGTTTTGGGATTCTATGGCATAACATATTCAAAGTAATGAGAATGTGTGTTCTAAAAAAACGTTTCTGATCTACCTGTTGTGTAAATCTCCAAATGTTTACATACAATTTAAAAGCCAGCATAAAACAGTACTGTCAGAATTTTGTACCCCTAGTCCTATTTAATACTCATCAATGATGTTGTGCAGGGTCTCAATGAAATAGGGGCATCTGTAGCGCATGCACTGAGGTATTTGGGTAGTGCTGTTGGATTTGACGAAAAATTACCCAATTTCCTTTGACTAGACTTAAACATATTTGACTAGACTAGCCAATGAACGCAGAAGGGCAGCGGCTCAAGCCCTGATTAGGGACACCTCTCTATGCCTCTGTGTCAAGAGTCCCTGTTCTGCATAATACATAATACATGTTGCACTTAATACTGGATATCCATCTCATCCTTAGTTAGCCACAAAACACATGTTAAGTAATTGGGCCACTACACAAAATGACACCTCAAAGCAAACACATATGCTTTTGTTTGACTGTGGAGTAGGTTGCCAACTTTTTTCAAGTATTTTTATAGAGAATACGCTCTAATCGGTTGGATTTTATATTTCATTTAATACCTAATTGTTTTTCTGAATGAAAATTGTTGACTTCAACAGTGTGAACAATGTTTTTATTCGTATATTTGTTGGATAGATAATTTTATTTGTTGCAGCGAGAATGCATGTTGTTCTGTGCACATTTTGCATGTGTGAGTCAGAACATGCTACTCTCGATCCGCTTGGGGTTGTGGCCAGGTTCACCTAGACGTCACAGTCAGCCATCTCTTTGAGTCTGATGAGAATGATTTCACTTCTACAACTGGAGTGTGGGGTCTCCATGAGGGGAATAATTTCAGCAATTCAAGAAGCATTTCCTTCAAATCAGGTAGATGTTGTGTTACGAATATGGAATGCCTTTTTTTACAACATTATCAGGGCTCACATTACTTGTGTCCTATTAATATTCTAATTCATATTTTTTGTTGCATTTTAGCCGCTTGATCTTTATAGCATTTTGGTAAAGGAATGCTATGAAGAGTTCAGGCACTGGCAGTTTGAGCAGAGAACCTGCTCTATTTTGGCACCTGGACTGGCTGATGGAAGCAGCTGTCCCATGTGTCCAAAGGTAGTATTTGTTGTGTGTGGATGTGTGTTGTCATTAACATTTTATGTGCATATATGGCCCCCTTTACACTTGGCATTATTATGTGTGGCACATTTTAACCTGATTACATTTACTCCTGGTTTTAATATGATATGAATATTACCATTGAGATCCGGTCCCTCTGTCCAGCTCAAAGAACTTAACAACACATCCTCCTCTCATTTGTCGAAAACAACTACAGACTAATTGATAACCTACTTAACCTTCTCTGTGCCCGCTGACCACCTCTGGAGGTGGTTTGTCCGATCTGATCAGAATCTGTCCTTAATGCATAACACCTGTACTTTCATGAGGTCAAACACTATCCGATTGCAATCTGAAATGCATTTTAATGTCACGTGTGACAGGGTTGCATTTTCTCATTGCTTGTACATTATTAGGAAAACAGAACCCTCTGTGTGGCTGCTGATGCTCTCTTTGGACTTCCACATAAAAGTCATCAGGGAGAGTTTTGAGCCTCCAAAACACGAGGATAGATTTTTCCTCAAACAGAGTGAAGTGGACAGTTTTGTTGAACATGGAAACACACAACCAGAGGTGGGACTACATTTTTACTCACTCATACCATATTAAAAATGTGACAACTTTAAGAAATCTATCTGCTGCATTACTCATGTCAAATCAATATTATTTGTTTTTTCTGTCATCTCTTCAGCGTCACTATCCTGACCTGATGAACAACAAGGACTTTGTTGTCCCAGTTTTCCATTCCTATGGGCACAATCTTGCATGTCAGGTATGGAACATTTACATTTACTCTTCTGGCAGACGCTTTTATCCAAAGCGACTTACATTTGAGGACCAAAATACAAGCATCAACAGAGCATCAAATACAGATCTACACCTGACAATACACACTAGTAAGAGCAGCAATAAGTACTAGTAAGAGCTCATAGTACATATCACATCAATGGGGTAAATAGCTAGGGAAGGAAGTAAGAGTTAACAGAAAGTGCAATCAGAACAAGATAATTGTTAAGGGATAGAAGAAGAGCACAGGAAGTGCATGTTAGAGGTGTTATAAGATTAAGTCTTCTCGGAATAGATGAGTTTTCAAGAGCTTTTGAAGTCAGAGAGGGACGCCTCTGCTCTGACGCGTGGAACAAATATATGTGTAGTGTGTGTGTGTGTATATATACACACACACACACACCACATAGGATCTGCCACAGTGATGGCTGACCTTGGACAGTGTGAATCCATAATCTCGCTTGATACTGCTATTATGGGACATAACAACAATAATCATTGTGGAATGTAATCTTTGCATCACCCAGCCAAGAACGGGCATTATCTTATCAATGAGCAGTATCTAGGAACTAGACAACAACTTCTTACGTCATATTAAAGTTAATGTTTTGTGTTTCCTCTTTACAGTTCCAGTTCAACACACGATTCCACAAGGGAACAGGACTTGCCGATGGGGAGCGGAGCGAGCGCGCTTGTGGTCCTACCTACGAAGATTTGGCAAAATCACGAAAGAGATGACCCCATCTCATCGCACAGATCTACTTTCAGATGCTCCCCTCCATTACTCTGCAAAAGTGCAAAAAAAGCAAAGTGAGTAACTACCGTAAAACTTAAAAAGCCTGGTCCCAATTAGTCGCCTGTCCATTTTACTGGCCTGGTGTGGCTACACATTTTGCCAGTCTGGTTTTTATAGAAGTAGACTGACGGTATAAAACCTCCTAAACCCCACTGGGTCACCCTGTTGACATAGTTCTGGTTAGAAGCTACTTAGATCATGCATTCAAATATAGATGTTTAAACTTTTGACAGTATTGATTGGTTAGATTTTCCACAATTCAATCAATTAATTAATTTGTGGAACCAGTGAACCCCTTGGTTCTTGAGAAATGGGGGGGGAAAAGAAGTGACTCCTGACCTATATAGTCTATGGGGGTCTACCGATCAAAAGAATGTAACCGTTTTTTGTTTGTTTTTTCAAAACAACAAGTTGAAATAACTATGGTAAACTTCAGCTTTCGTGCTTTGTAAGGTAGGCTACTATATAACTGTTACAAAATAGCCAGTCCTTCATTCAAAAATTGCCATTGTGCATTCATTGTGATTGCAAACATCTCTCACCACACAACATTTGAGTTTCTTGTGAAAAGTAATGTGGTTTAATCACCAAAACACAACACATAATATCTTTACAATGTGATTACAATTTAGTCATTGTAATCACAGCTAAATCCAATAACATAGCATGCAAGATAAATTGCCTTAGAAGTGCTGAAATAGTAT
>JALXJV020000002.1:47374141-47645518 GCA_024633595.2 Lepomis macrochirus
AAAACACAGCAGAGAATTGACTTAAACAGAAATGGTGGTGCCTTGAACACCTTATTGTGTAACGCTTTAATGCCTTTTTTAATACGGCAGTGTTCATACAGCATCTCACAAAAGTGAGTCCACCCCTCACATCTTTGTAAATATTTGATTCTATCTTCTCATGTTTCAACACTGAAGAAATGACACTTTGCTCCAATGTAAAGTAGTGAGTGTGCAGCTCAGTATAGCAGTGTAAAGCAGTGAGCGTGCAGCTCGTATAACAGTGTAAAGTAGTGAGCCTGCAGTTAGTATAACAGTGTAAAGTAGTGAGCGTGCAGCTTCGTTATAACAGTGTAAAGCAGTGAATATACAGCTAGTATAACAGTGTAAAGTAGTAAAGCGTGCAGCTCAGTATAACAGTGTAAAGTAGTGAGCGTACAGCTCGTATAACAGTGTAAAGTAGTGAGCTGCAGCAGGTTAGTATAACAGTGTAAAATAGTGAGCGTGCAGCTCGTATAACAGTGTAAAGTAGTGAGCCTGCAGCTTCGTGATAACAGTGTAAAGTAGTGAGCGTGCAGCTCAGTATAACAGTGTAAAGTAGTGGCGTGACAGCTCAGTATAACAGTGTAAAGTAGTAAGCGTGCAGCTTCGTATAACAGTGTAAAGTAGTGGCGTGCAGCTCAGTATAACAGTGTAAAGTAGTAAGCGTGCAGCTTCGTATAACAGTGTAAAGTAGTGAGCGTACAGCTTCGTTATAACAGTGTAAAGTAGTGGCGTGCAGCAGGTTGTATAACAGTGTAAAGTAGTGAGCGTGCAGCTCATATAACAGTGTAAAGCAGTGAATATACAGCTAGTATAACAGTGTAAAGTAGTAAACGTGCAGCAGGTTGTATAACAGTGTAAAGTAGTGAGCGTGCAGCTTGTATAACAGTGTGAAGTAGTGAATATACAGCTCGTATAACAGTTTAAAGTAGTGAGCGTGCAGCAGCTTGTATAACAGTGTAACGTAGTGAGCGTGCAGCAGCTTGTATAACAGTGTAAAGTAGTGGCGTGCAGCAGCTTGTATAACAGTGTAACGTAGTGAGCGTGCAGCAGCTTAGTATAACAGTGTAAAGTAGTAGTGGCGTGCAGCTTGTATAACACTGTAAAGTAGTGAGCGTGCAGCTTGTATAACACTGTAAAAGCAGTGGCGTGCAGCTTCGTTATAACAGTGTAAAGTAGTGAGCGTACAGCTTCGTTATAACAGTGTAAAGTAGTGAGCGTGCAGTTCGTATAACAGTGTAAAGTAGTGAGCGTGCAGCTTGTATAACAGTGTGTCGCGGGGTTCTCTTCCACAACTCCTCAAAATAGCAAAAACACAGGCGTAGTCGAAAAAATAGTGGCGTGATTTTTTTTTGCCGGCATCCAAAGTGCAAAAAAATGTAAAAATTGGATAAAGAAAACAACAGGAACAACAAAAAAATATTTGGGAAAAAAAATAACTTAAAGTTACAACGAAACCACAATACATACAAATCCCTAGTTACCTCCTCTGTAACCAGATCAAGACTGACCTCACAGGCCCAAAGCTGCTGACTTTTAACCACAGTAGCCCCTCCCACTAGGCTTAACCATTATTTTCACAATATAATAAATCCATTTTTCTACCTTCACAAAGCGATTTACTGTATATCTCTTACAATTCAACATATTTATAACAATAATTGTAATCAACTCCCCAAATATTTTCCTTCCCTGGAACAGTTATTTACATCACCAAACACTACTACAACAAAAAACAAAAATTAGGCAGTTCACATGACCCTGAAAGCGCGAGATCAGGCTATTTGAAAGACGGAAATGTTCAGCTCCTGTTTTGCCAACCTGCCATGCATCGCGACACACAGTAAGTGTTTCAGAGTTTGATGTTTGTTTGAATGTATGTTTGAAGAAGAGTAGAACTATCAAGTGTGCACCCTTGATCGGCTTACGTAAACAGTAAAAGAAAATGCATAATAGCGAGGTTTTATGACCGGTTTAATTAATGCTGAAAGGGAGTGAGGAGTGAGTGAGTGAGTATGTGCGTGTGTGTGTGTGTGTCGTCCCGCACTCAGTGACGGTACCGCTCCGTCACATCATCCCCCTCCTCCCGGAGGTTGGCGATGTGCGGCAACCGCGAAAGGTAATCTGCTACCACATTGGCCTGGCCTGACCTGTGTCGGATGGTGAACCTGAAGGGCTGGAGTGAAAGGTACCATCTGGTAAAGGCGGCTATTGTGGTCCTTCATTGAGTTGATCCAAGTGAGAGCTCGGTGGTCTGTTTCCAGATCAAACTCCCGTCCTAGCAGGTAGTAGCGTAGGCTCTCCAGTGCCCACTTAATGGCCAAGCCCTCTTTTTCCACCGTGAGAATAGCGAGTCTCACTAGGCTGCAGTTTTCGGCTCCAGGTACAGAATGGGATGTTCATTCCCAGGGTCTCCTTGGGCCAAAACTGCTCCAATGCCGACTCGCGGATGCATCCACCTGTACCAGAAATCTTCTTTTGAAATCTGGACTCTTGAGGACAGGGGAAGAGCACATGCATGCTTTTAGTGTGTTGAAGGCGGTTTCACAGTCATCTGTCCAGGTTACTGGGTTCCTCTGGTCCTTCCTGGTAAGAGCGGTGAGGGGTGCGGCAATAGTTGCAAACTGAGGCACAAATCGCCTGTACCAGCCTGTCAAACTTATGAAGGACCGTACTTCCTTCTTGGTGCGGGGGCGAGGGCAGTTCCGGATAGCTTACACCTTATCCACTTGCGGACGCACCTCTCCTCGCCCTAGCTGGTAACCCAAGTACCGTGTCTCCTGCCGTGCCCACTCACATTTGGAGGGTTGGCGTCAACCCGCCTTCTTGATCCTTTCCATTACCAGTGACAGATGTTGGACATGCTCCTCCCATGTGTTGCTGAAGATCACCGCGTCATCGAGGTAAGCTGCGCTACAGTAGTCACAAACCTGAAGGACCCTGTCCATTAACCTCTGAAAGGTGGCTGGTGCTCCGTGCAGTCCAAATGGCATCACAGTGAAATGGAACAGTCCAGCTGGTGTTTGGAGCGCAGTGTATGGTCTGCACGACTCCTCCAATGGCACCTGCCAGTAACCCTTACACAGATCCAGGGTGGTAATGTATTTGGCAGCTCCAATTCTCTCCAGTAAGTCATCGATTCTTGGTATCGGTGGCGTCAAACTCTGAGATGGCATTGAGCTTCCTGAAATCAATGCAGATGCGAGAGAGCCATCCTTCTTGAAGGCGATGACCACTGGACTGCACCACTCTGAGTTAGAAGGTTCAATCACTCCTATCTTCAACATCTCCTCTACCTCCTGCTGTAGTTTTTCCACTAGATGTTGTGGCACCACGATAGGGTCGTTGGCGGATGGAGTCGTCCATCCCTTAGGCGAACCACATGCTCAACAAGTGTGGTTCTCCCAGGACTGGCTGCAAAGAGGGACGGAGTCTTCTGGAAGATTTTGAGGAGCTGTGCGGCTTGCTCTGGTGCCAGATGGCGAGAAGGGGAGGAGCAGTTGCAGTGACAGGTTCCAGTCCAACCTCCTCTTCTGCTTCCATATCCACCTCCCTCACCATCAAAGATTGCTCTGGAGCTGGGTTTGGATACTCCTTCCACTCTTTCAGTAAGTTTACATGGTAGGTCTGTTTGGGTTTCTTCTTATCGGGGTGATGGACCTCATAAGTGACCGGGCCCATCTTGCGGAGGATGATGTATGGCCCTTGCCATTTTGCCAGGAGTTTGCTGTTGGAAGAAGGGAGAAGCAACAGGACTTTTTGGCCAGGTTGGAACTCACGTTGCCGCGCCTGTTGGTCATACCAGATCTTCTGGCTTTTCTGGAGCCGCACGCTAGGTTGACCTCTGCCTCCTCCCGGTATCTTGCCAGCCGATCCCTCATCTCTAACACAAACTGCACCACCCCTCTGTCACTTGAAGTGGTGGATGGGGCCTCCCAGCCCTTGCGGAGCAGGTCCAATGGTCCCTGCACATCCCAACCATATAGCAACTCAAATGGGGAGAACCCCGTAGATGCCTGGGGAACTCCACGGTAGGCAAAGAGCAGAAAGGGCAACCAGCGGTCCCAATCCTTGCCAGTATCATCCACAAACTTCTGCAGCATCTTCTTCAGTGTCTGGTTGAACCGTTCAACCAGACCATCTGTCTGTGGGTGATACGGGTGTGGCTTTGATTGCTGAAATGCCCAGTTGTTTATGGAAGAGTTGCATCAACTTGGAGGTGAAATTAGTTCCCTGGTCTGTCAGAATCTCATCCGGTATCCCCACCCTGGAAAACAGTTGTACCAAAACAAGCAGAACAGTGGGAGCAGTAATGGTACGCAGGGGAAGGCCTCAGGGAAACGAGTGGCATAGTCACACACAACCAAAATATACTGATGACCTCCACTGCTTTTACCAGAGGGCCCACAATGTCCATGGCAATTCTGCTGGAATGGAGTGGCAATAACTGGAAGTGGTTGCAGGAAGGCTCTGTCCGACTTGCTGGGAGTACTGGTTTTCTGACATGTGGGGCATGTGGTGCAGTATCTCTGGGTGTCTGTATACATGGAGGGCCAATACAAATGCTTACTAATGCGAAGATAGGTTTTATGGCGGCCAAGATGCCCGGCCCATGGAAGTGTGTGTGCCAAGTGCATGACCAGACATCTACAGCTAGCAGGGACTACTAGACGTGCATGGTCATCATCAACTGCATACAAAACATCGTTATCAACAATGAAACTTTTCTTTCCCACACAATTCCCCTTTGTACCTTCTACAACCTTAGCAAATAAAGGTTTCAAAGTTTCATCTTCCCTTTGCAGTTCAGAAATATTTTCAGGCACTTCCCACGTTTTATCCGACAGCAAACCTATTTTATCAGGTACTGGTGGCCTTAGCTGCTTCTCAAAGCGGCGCTGTCGGCGGGATTTTCTTGGCGCCTTGGTGCCTCCCTCACACAGACTATCCAAGTCTGGGAGTGGTTGGACACCAGCTTTTGCCATGGCTCGAGTAATCACAGGGCAAGACACATTCACATCAACCTCCCCTTCCTCCCCAGAGTCAATTTTCCCTGGCAGTTCAGTTTCTTGTAATAAGTCCATGAGTACCGGTAAATCCCAACCCAAAATGGCATCTACAGGCAAGTGTTCAACCACCCCAACAGTCAACAGGTACGGCTGTTCATCAATGGTTACAGTTAAATCTGCTTTGGGATAAGGATGCTTATCCCCATGAACACACAAAATGTCAGTTTGTCTACTGTAGTCCACATTGCCAACTGGTAACAAACTGTACTTAACCAGAGACATGAAGCTCCCAGTGTCCAATAGTGCAGTAACCTGTTGCCCATTGATAGTCACAGTTTTATAGCGCTGAACTCTTGCTTCTTTATCCCCGACAGGCCCTCTTTCAGGCCGGGGTGCATAGCAAGCGCCGGTGACCTTAGCTTTGCATATGGGACACACAGAAGCCTTGTGACCTGGCTGCTGGCAATAAAAACAAACAAGTTCCTTACCGGATGCTCGTTGGTTTGGGGCAGTGCTGGGATTACCCGAAGCTCCTGGCTAATCTCTCTCTTACAGACCTGGGCTGGGGTGGCTGGTATGTTAGTCGATGTCCTGCACCGGTGGAATGAGTAGTTGGTCCTCCTCTCCTGGCGTTGAGGTATTGTAGAGCCAGCTTGGCGCTGCAAGGCCCTCCACTGGCTCATGCTCCTTCACCCATGTCCTCACCTCGAAAGGAAGTACCGAAGTAACTGCTCCAAAATGATGGCCTCACCAACCTCCTCCTTGGTGTGCTGCTCTGGCCGGATCCAGCGCCTGTAGAGGCCCTGAAGGCGGTGGTAGGTCTCGGTGGGGTTCTCTCCAGGTGGTATCACCGCAGATCGGAACTGTTGCCGGTACGTCTCTGGGGAGATGTCAAACTTGGTCAGCAGCGCCGCCTTCAGGTCTGTATAGCAGTGGGCTCGCTCCTCATCCATTGCAGTGTAGGCCTCCAATGCCTTTCCAGACAGCAGAGGAACAAGTCTGCATGCCCACTCACTCTCTGGCCATTTCCAAGTTTTGGCAATGCGTTCAAAAC
Organism: Lepomis macrochirus; assembly: GCA_024633595.2. Taxonomy (NCBI): domain Eukaryota; kingdom Metazoa; phylum Chordata; class Actinopteri; order Centrarchiformes; family Centrarchidae; genus Lepomis; species Lepomis macrochirus. The sequence goes on from JALXJV020000002.1 coordinate 47,380,226, forward strand.
GTAGCAAATAATTTTCAATGTCCTCACCCATCTGATATTACGGCATTTTTGGCTCACTATAATGCCTCCATTCTGACCTTGGCTGGTCATTTCTGCCACTTGAGTCATTTAACTGGAGAGAGGATTCCTCCAAGGGCGCACCACGATGCCCCCGCCGGGGGGCGGGTGTGGGAAGTTCCAGCATGGGACTGCTTGCAGTCGCTGTACTTGGAGTTGCTGCAGCATCTGGTGGATTGATGGCAGGAAGTGGTTGAGCAGCAGTTCCACTTGGATGGGTGGAAACTTGAGACACCTGGTGAGTCGATGGAAGAGAGGCTCTCAATCCTCGGAGCTCTGCCAACAGCCCCTCCTCTCTACTTTTCTGGGCTGCCAAAAAGTCTTTCATCATTGTCAGTAACCCAGCCCCTTGTCCACCTGTTGTACGCGTTGCTGGAGCAGCCCAGGAACTGGCCCCTCCTCACCTTCCTCTGATGACGAGCGACAATGGCGGTACTGTCTCCCCAAGCTGGGTCTGCATTACTGGTTGCCATCTCCTCCTGCTGTTCCGCTGCTGGGACCGCAGCCCTGTCGCGCTGCCTTGGAGGGCGAGATACCTTTTCCGACTAGCCATCCCACTTCTGACACCATATGTCGCAGGGTTCTCTTCCACAACTCCTCAAAATAGCAAAAACACAAGCGTAGTCGAAAAAAATTGTGGCGTGATTTTTTATTTGCCGGCATCCAAAGTGCAAAAAAAGGAAAAATTGGATAAAGAAAACAACAGGAACAACAAAAAAAATATTTGGGAAAAAAAAATAACTTAAAGTTACACCGAAACCACAATACATACAAATCCCTAGTTACCTCCTCTGTAACCAGATCAAGACTGACCTCACAGGCCCAAAGCTGCGGCTTTTAACCACAGTAGCCCCTCCCACTAGGCTTAACCATTATTTTCACAATATAATAAATCCATTTTTCTACCTTCACAAAACGATTTATATCTCTTACAATTCAACATATTTATAACAATAATTGTAATCAACTCCCCAAATATTTTCCTTCCCCTGGAACAGTTATTTACATCACCAAACACTACTACAACAAAAAAACAAAAATTAGGCAGTTCACATGACCCTGAAAGCCTGAGATCAGGCTATTTGAAAGAGCGGAAATGTTCAGCTCCTGTTTTGCCAACCTGCCATGCATCGCTGACACACAGTAAGTGTTTCAGAGTTTGATGTTTGTTTGAATGTATGTTTGAAGAAGAGTAGAACTATCAAGTGTGCACCCTTGATCGCGCTACGTAAACAGTAAAAGAAAATGCATAATAGCGAGGTTTTATGACCGGTTTAATTCATGCTGAAAGGGAGTGAGGAGTGAGTGAGTGAGTATGTGCGTGTGTGTGTGTGTGTGTGTGCGTCCCGCACTCAGTGACGGTACCGCTCCGTCACACAGTGTAAAGTAGTGAGCGTGCAGCTCGTATAACAGTGTAAAGTAGTGAATATACAGCTAGTATAACAGTGTAAAGTAGTAAGCCTGCAGCTTGTATAACAGTGTAAAGTAGTGAATATACAGCTAGTATAACAGTGTAAAGTAGTGAATATACAGCTAGTATAACAGTGTAAAGTAGTGAATATACAGCTAGTATAACAGTGTAAAGTAGTAAGCCTGCAGCTTGTATAACAGTGTAAAGCAGTGAATATACAGCTCATTATAACAGTTTAAAGTAGTGAGGTAAAAGCTTGTATAACAGTGTAAAGTAGTGAGCGTGCAGCTTGTATAACAGTGTAAAGTAGTAAGCCTGCAGCTGGTATAACAGTGTAAAGCAGTGAATATACAGCTCGTATAACAGTTTAAAGTAGTGAGGTAAAGCTTGTATAACAGTGTAAAGTAGTGAGCGTGCAGCTTGTATAACAGTGTAAAGTAGTAAGCCTGCAGCTGGTATAACAGTGTAAAGCAGTGAATATACAGCTCGTATAACAGTTTAAAGTAGTGAGGTAAAGCTTGTATAACAGTGTAAAGTAGTGAGCGTGCAGCTTGTATAACAGTGTAAAGTAGTGAATATACAGCTAGTATAACAGTGTAAAGTAGTAAGCCTGCAGCTTGTATAACAGTGTAAAGTAGTGAATATACAGCTAGTATAACAGTGTAAAGTAGTGAATATACAGCTAGTATAACAGTGTAAAGTAGTGAATATACAGCTAGTATAACAGTGTAAAGTAGTAAGCCTGCAGCTTGTATAACAGTGTAAAGCAGTGAATATACAGCTCGTATAACAGTTTAAAGTAGTGAGGTAAAGCTTGTATAACAGTGTAAAGTAGTGAGCGTGCAGCTTGTATAACAGTGTAAAGTAGTAAGCCTGCAGCTGGTATAACAGTGTAAAGCAGTGAATATACAGCTCGTATAACAGTTTAAAGTAGTGAGGTAAAGCTTGTATAACAGTGTAAAGTAGTGAGCGTGCAGCTTGTATAACAGTGTAAAGTAGTGAATATACAGCTAGTATAACAGTGTAAAGTAGTGAATATACAGCTTGTATAACAGTGTAAAGTAGTGAATATACAGCTAGTATAACAGTGTAAAGTAGTAAGCCTGCAGCTTGTATAACAGTGTAAAGTAGTGAATATACAGCTAGTATAACAGTGTAAAGTAGTGAATATACAGCTAGTATAACAGTGTAAAGTAGTGAATATACAGCTAGTATAACAGTGTAAAGTAGTAAGCCTGCAGCTTGTATAACAGTGTAAAGCAGTGAATATACAGCTCGTATAACAGTTTAAAGTAGTGAGGTAAAGCTTGTATAACAGTGTAAAGTAGTGAGCGTGCAGCTTGTATAACAGTGTAAAGTAGTAAGCCTGCAGCTGGTATAACAGTGTAAAGTAGTGAATATACAGCTAGTATAACAGTGTAAAGTAGTAAGCCTGCAGCTTGTATAACAGTGTAAAGTAGTGAATATACAGCTAGTATAACAGTGTAAAGTAGTGAATATACAGCTAGTATAACAGTGTAAAGTAGTGAATATACAGCTAGTATAACAGTGTAAAGTAGTAAGCCTGCAGCTTGTATAACAGTGTAAAGCAGTGAATATACAGCTCGTATAACAGTTTAAAGTAGTGAGGTAAAGCTTGTATAACAGTGTAAAAGTAGTGAGCGTGCAGCTTGTATAACAGTGTAAAGTAGTAAGCCTGCAGCTGGTATAACAGTGTAAAGCAGTGAATATACAGCTCGTATAACAGTTTAAAGTAGTGAGGTAAAGCTTGTATAACAGTGTAAAGTAGTGAGCGTGCAGCTAGTATAACAGTGTAAAGTAGTAAGCGTGCAGCTCGTATAACAGTGTAAAGTAGTAAGCGTACTCACTGTGGTTCGCTGGATTCCCAAAGCTTTGGAAATGGCTTTATAACCCTTTCCAGACTGATAGATCTCAATTACTTTCTTTCTCAATTGTTCCTGAATTTCTTTGGGTCTCGGCATGATGTGTAGCTTTTAAGGATCTTCTGGTGGACCTTACTGTGTCAAGCAGCTCCTATTTAAGTGATGCCTTGATTGTGAACAGGTGTGGCAATAATCAGGCCTGGGTGTGGCTAGAGAAATTGAACTCAGGTGTGGACAACCACAGTTATAGTATGTTTTAACAAGGGGGGGCAATCACTTTTTCACACAGGGCCAAGATGGTTTGGATTTTTTTTCACCTTTAATAATAAACACCTTCATTTACAAATTGCATTTTGTGTTTACTTTTGTTGTCCTTGACTATTGTTTAAATTGGTTTGATGTTCCGAAACACTTAAGTGTGACAAACATGCAAAGGAACAGGAAATGAGGAAGGGGGCAAACACTTTTTCACACCACTGTAAGTGACACCACCGCCACACACGGACCTGCATGTGCAGCCGGCAGAAGCACTTCCCTGTGATGGTGACATCACGCACCGATCCTTGGGCTGATGTTTGAGACTTTGCTGCAGGGGAATAAACACACGAGCGACGGAGTGTCTCTCTCTCTCTCTCTCTCTCTCTCTCTCTGTCTCTGCCATGAATGTTTAGGTTGTTTAGGTTACAACATTAAGAGCACAAAGTCACATATAAACTATAAAAAATATAGAATTAATTGATAATTAATTGATTTAATTAATTAATAATATGATTATTAAGTTACTTCATACAAACAACAATGGTTCTCCGTTTGTTGCATGAGGAAGTACATTTAGCAGCAATGACATGGGCTATGATTTAGCTCTCTCACACACACATTGGAGCAGGTTTTTAGTCTTTCTTCTATTGCTACTGTGGACAGAAGTTGGTTCAATATGCTGTAAACTAGGCCTATGTTGTGTGTGTGAGTGTGTGTATATAAATATTTATATATAAATGACCTAACTATAAACTATTAAAAAATTAAAAGTAGCTTAAATGTAACTAAGCTACTTTTGCCACGTTGCTGTAGCTTAGCTTGCTACATTTCACTGGGGGGCAGCTTCTGTGTAGTGAAGCTTCATTTAATGTAGAGTAGCTAGTAGCTTAGCTCACTACATTTTCCACGTAGCTTGCCCAACACTGACTATTAGCACCATTATCCAAAGGGACGGAGTATTTTTGTTATTTCTGATTGTTTATGACTGGCTGAGTTATTTGTTGAAACCACGCCCTGTTTTGTTGAAGTGTTGTTAATATATTTTCTTGATTTACTTCAAAAGTGATTTCTGTGTGTGAGTTTTCAGTTTCATTGAAACGTGTCAAATTTACTTTTGAGGGTATACTGGCCTACTACATGTACCCTTTGTGGGTGTAAATCTGCGACACAATGATTTGTCAGGTTATCCTGGCTGGCGCCCAAAACAAATAATTAAAAGTTGTTGTGTATATTAAAACCAGAACCGCTACAATGTGACATTTTGAACCACTTTGGAGCAGCGTTTCGAAACATCTGTGCTTCGGGATCTCAACACAGCGTTGACACGTCAGTATCGAGGGTCCCATCACCAGTAAATTTTAAAAACTCCTCATCAGACTGTTGATTGTGGAACCCTGGTCTCCCACCCCAAAGGCATGTGTCTTATCCACTAAAAATCATCATATTAGGGACGTCCTGATTGGGTTTATTTGCCCTCGAATCTGAGTCATTTGAATTTGAGTATCTACCGATACCGAGTCCCAATCTGATACTTCTATAATACTTCAAAAAAGAATAAAGAAGAGCGAAAAAACAGATCCACGATGTTCCCTATTTTTTATTTAATTCACCTTATTTTAACATTCAACAGCTCTGTTAACAAACAGAGCACTTCTGTGAGGTAGCTTCAACAATCAAGTAATAAATAACATAAATTCTTCACTTTTGGACTTTAGTGCAACAGTAAATATAAAAAAAGTCTAAGATAAAAACAAATAGCACCTCAACTTAAAATACCCGGCAGGCATGTAAACAAATACAAAAATAAAAGTGCCACAGTGTTTGCAAAGCACATCTATACATACAGACCAGAGTCCTGATCGGGAGGTAACGTCCGATTCCCGATCGAGTCTGAAACAACGTGATCAGATCTGGACATCCCTACATCATAATACATAAAAAACTTCCTCCCTGCCTAGAATACAAAATATTCAATAAATTTCATGATTTTAAACCTTTAACTGCCAGCTGAACTTCTTGAGAGATTTTTTGAGAGACTCCCTCTGGACACCAAAAAAGGCCTCATTGACTTTCATTCAAACCACACTCTTTAATCTCACTGCCATTCCAGTATAAACCAGGAATTCTGTAATGTAAGTAAGTACTTATATTTAACAGTTTTACTGTTTTCTACCAGATTCCATCTTTTCTTATTTTCAAGTTCTTCTCTGTGTGACTTCATTGACTCTTAAAAAGTCTTCTAGTTTTCTTTTTCACGTACTGTTTTTTAATATTATTCACAGAGACCCGACAAAGGACACTGCCTGCCTCTACCACTGACTGCAGTTACTGATCATGTGACTGAACGTGTTTTCACAGCTGAACCACAGCACCAGTGTGAACCTGTTAAAGATCTTCTGTCGACTCACTTCTGCTTTCCATCCTGTTCTTGTGGTTGTTTTCTCTTGTCAGACCAACAACAGGCCGCTGAGCTTAATAATGCAGCTCCTTCTTAGAAAGACAGAGAGAAGCTGTTCTGTCACATGACCTCGCTCTGCTTGTATGCTCCTTTATGTTATTATATTATTTCAGTTTATGTTTGGACACGGCTCCATTTAACATGTAACTTGGTTCTCGTTAGAGCCCAGAAAAAGATGAGTCATTAAACCATAATAACAATAAGGAACTGAGTAAATTATATTCAGATACAGTCAGTATACAGAGTTTCCTGGCAGGGCGCTTCACCTCTTCACACATTTGTTCAGTAGAATAGAGACACAAAGGAGCCGTTACTCAAACACCAGAATATAACAGACACTACAACAGCTCCTGTCGGTGTGTTTAGCTGCCAGAGGGACTCTATAGCGCCTCCTGGAGCTCTGCAGGACTCTCCTGGCCTTCTTCCTCGTCCTTCCTGTGAAACGCTGAGTTCAGGGCTCTAACACAATCCTAGAAAGTGTGTTCTTAGATCTGCAGGTCAGCAGCAGTTCTGTACTCTAGTTGTGAAATCTGCTGACCAACACTGAGGCCGCTGAGTTTCCTCAGAAGATTCTGTGAAGCTGAAAATATGTTCAGAGCAGCTGGAGTCCACACCTGTACCCAGGTGTTTCCAGTCTCAACATGTGGGCCATCAGGTTAAAGTGGATCTGTCTACAGAGAGAACTATGATGGTTTGTAGCTGGCTGATGTCTGAAGGCCTTAGTGTGGGCAGATAGGCAGCTTCAGCTGACGTTCAGCATACTGAACAGCCTGAGATGCTTCTCCTGGATCATAAAGAGAGGTAACAGCACAGCCTGGTGGACAGCGCCCCCCTCAGTGTAACAGAGGACATTCATGTTTTTGAAGTGAACAGTAACGACAGTCATGATAATGAATCAAAGACTTAAAAACCTGTCTGCCTATAAATGCAGCTATGTCCTACTGTCAGATAAATCCACCCTGAAAATCCACTCTGGGATCTTTATCATATCGTGTTCCAGCAACCTGGTAGAAAGATTGTTTTAAAGGTCGGATCACATCCAGCTGGAGGTGTTCCTGTCCACTGTTGGTACAGTATTAGACTGAACTTCTGTTTGTGTCTGTACTATTGATGCTGTTGGTGCATTGATTGCTACAGTCTGACAGCTGGTGAGTGTGAGTGACCTGGTGATGGTCTCTATATGTTATGTTTAGCAAAATGCTTTTTTGTATTTTGGAGAATTTATGCAACATAAACAGCTTGATAGTTTTACCACCTGGATCTCCAGGGACCGCAGATGTGTGTTTAAAGTGTAAAGTGTTTAATGCTCAAAATGTTAATATGTTCATATACACTGAACAAAATGACAAAGACAACCCTTTTGTTTTTGCCCACATTCATCATGAGCTGAACTCAAAGATCTCAGACTTTCTCTGTGAACACAAAAAGCCTGTTTCTCAAATATTGTTCACAAATCTGCAGAATCTGTGTTAGAGAGCACTTCTCCTTTGCTGCAGAGATAATCCATCCATCTCACAGATGTGGCATATCAAGATTAGTCTGGCCACAGTAAAAGGCCTTAGGCTGGCCACAATAAAAGGCCTCAGGCTAGCCACAATAAAAGGCCTTAGGCTGGCCACAATAAAAGGCCTTACGCTGGCTACAATAAAATGCCTTAGGCTGGCCACAATAAAAGGCCTTCGGCTGGCCATAATAAAAGGCTACAATAAAAGGCCTTAGTCTGGCCACAATAAAAGGCCTTAGTCTGGCCACAATAAAAGGCCTTAGGCTGGCCACAATAAAAGGCCACTCCAAAAGGTGCTAAATCTGTCCACACAATTCTCTGTTGTCTCTGACATTTAAATCTCAGGAGAACAGACTACACGCTACTGAGTTTAGCGACAGGATGTAGCATTGTGACGCACATTTCGGTTAACAAGTGTTAAAACATTTTACAGGCTGCATGTTTTTATTTATTTCATTCTAGGAAGACTTCAGGCTACGGCAGAGAGGGGCTGCAGAGCTGCATTGATGTGGGATGAATATCAGACCGTGAGTCAAAACTGACGAAAAAAAGTTCTGAAAGGTTGAAACTCAAATTTGAAAACATGAAAACATGAAAATTTTGCAAGATTGAAACTAAGTTTTAAACACTTGCGTAGTGTTAAAGTTTTTAAATCTCTGCCAATCCTTCTTCACAGGTGTAGCACTCTTTTCATGATGCTGCGCCGACACATGTTCAGTACTTTTTTTCAGTATCAAATCATGCCGTTGTTTTCATCTCAAATCACAAACCTGTTTCTGGGATGTTGGTCACTCTGAATCTTTCCTCTTGGCTCCCAGGAGCTTTTCCACTTCGCCCACAGTCAGCACGAACACAGTTTCTATGGAACGCAGCTCTTACTAAGTTTGGCTGTGGGTTTCTATGACAACAAGCAGCACTGACCTGCAGGGTGTCACTCAGTCGAGGCGACAGCGACGACCTTTGAACACGGGACTGAGACTAGCTGACAACAGGGAGTCACATGAGTTTGATATATGTTTACTTGATGAAACTTTGGTTATTTATTAAATGTTTCAGTTCACAGAAATTCTGCTGCAAATCACACCCTGGTTGTAACTACGACAACCACAACTGAAAGTCACCAGTTAACAGGGTCACTTGTTAAACCGAAACACCGGCATGTTGGGAAAGGGTTTCACTGAGCAACAAAATAATGAGATAAATAACCAACCTGAGAGAAAAACATCTGGTGCTTCAAACAGGTCAGGTCAAACCTGCAGACGTCAGGAAATGAGTCCCAGCTGAATACAGCAGCTCATCCTACAGCAGATAAACAGACCAGCTGTGAAACAAACTGGACCATAAACTAAAGCACTAACTAGTAACTTTACTTCTGCTTCTTAGTCCATGTCCGTGCTTCTCTGTCAAAGTGTCTCTTTCACTCTGGGATGAATGAGTGAAGCAGCCGAGGCGACTGGTCCTGTCCCACCTCCAGGTGGAGGATTCGATGAGTCTGCGTCTGTTCAGAATCACACTGGGAGGCTCGCCATCACTGTGTCCATAAGATCCAGAGACTCTGAACACTGAGTTCCTCATCATGAAACATCATGGGATGAACCTGGAGCCTGATGCTGCCTCAGCAGCTGCTGCAGAGCTTCCTGTGCAGATGTAGTTTGGTCAGAGTGTGCAGAACGTTTTATCACTGCAGCAGCAGCAGAACAGCGTCCAGCAGGTTGTGGTGAGCTGCTGGTTTCCTGCAGATGTTAGAAAGTCTGAATCTAAATTTCCACGACATCCATGAATCAGGAAATGTTGCCAACTCATAACGTCAGTCTGTGCAGATGTTCACCCTCCCCCAGCCTGCAGGCTTCTGTGAGAGGAGACACTAGGACCGACTGCAGGTGTGAATCCTTCCGTGTCCAATCAGCAGGCTCAGCCAGCCCCACATATGGGCAGAGCTCCCCCTGACCCAGCTGAGGTCGGGCAGCCTGTCCCTCAGAGCAGTGTGCTGGGCCCTGGTTGGTGCTCAGAGGCCTGTGAGCTTTAACAGATGTTGTGGTACCACAGCAGAGACACTAGAGGGCGCCAGAGTCCACTCACAGACACAACTCAGTGTCTCTGGACTGAAACGGAAACTGCAGTCTTTCTGGATGTGAAGCTACAGCAGATGCAGAAAGGATCATGAGACGTGTGTTCTGAAACTGGGATCCCCCCGACGCCACCATGTTGTTAAATCTTTTTTTACAAACGGGGACAGAGGCCCCGGGGCCGACTGAACCCACCACAGGACGTCCTGGCTCCAACAGTTTCCTGACTCCCTCATTTCCCCTGTGTGGTGTCGTGTTACAGTCTCTGTGGCTTCGACCTTCTCAGACTGTTCAGGGTCTGGGCCTTGGGCTCCCAGGGATCCTGTTCTGGACCTGGAATATAAAGCTAGAGTCCAGATCAGGTCAGACAGAATGGATTTGTGGAGTTTAAACCTCAGACAAAGAAGGACTCAGTGTGTTAGGAGGGTTTGTTCTCATCAGTGACCTTAATCTGACCCTCTGTCCTGTCACTTTTCCTTCACAGCCTGTCAGCTGCTTTCAAAGGACAGTTCTTCCTCTGCTGGTTTTTGGACACGTCTGTTTGTCCACCTCTAAACGTGTCCTCAGCTAGGACAGTGGATTCAGACCAAAGCTCCTCTTTGCTGTCCCGTTGAGGTTTCCTGGTTTCACAGCTGCTGGGAGTCATGTTGGAATCTTTTCCCTCTCAGTCTTCACATTTCCCCACATGATGTCCAGCCAGTCTGTCCCCGGAGTCCACACAGAACTTATGGGTCCACTGGGTTCGGTAAAGTCTGAAGGTACAGTGCTGCAAACCTGACATGTCAGCTGGGTCAGCCAAAGACTCTGGGACCCTGAAACCAGGACTCGTCTGTCTGCAGCCTCTTTGATTCAGTCTCATTCTGGATCCACTTACAGGAGGATCCAGGTTCTGCAAAGGTTCTTAGGCTCCAGATCTATTTCCTTCCCTCTGTTCAGTCCAGGACCGGAGCGATGACCAGGACTCAGCTGAAGCAGCCTCTCACCCTCAGGGAGGAATCCAGGATCTCAGGCCCCGCCCACACTGTTTCATTTCAAAGTGAAACAAAGACCTCTTACTGAGTCGGCTCCTCCCGTCCAGACTAAAACAAAGACCTGAAACACAGAAGTCTGGAAACGCTGCCGACCCAGTTTTGCAGCCGCTCACGTTCTGCTCTCTGATTGGCTCTGATCACCACGATGCTGCTGACAGAGTTTTAGTTTGCTGTTTTTATGTGAATAAGCCTTCCAGCTGTACTGAGCATGTCGCCGTTTACTCGTCTGTTTCAGTCACAGTCCAGCTCCTTATTGGTGCACGTAAAATGAATCTGCTCTGATTCTTCGTCTGCATTTCTTTCTTCTTTCACCAAACCTTCTGTAACTACAGAGCAGACCGTCTGCTTCACGTTCACACCTGCTCACGCCCAGGTGTCGTTTTAGACGGAGATCAACTCTGACACGCAGCTGAAACGCTGCTGAGGACGGAGACCGGATTCGTTTTAACTGTAGTGTGGACGGGGCCTCAGTTGGCCTCCGCACTTCATCATCAGAGTCCAGATCCTGGGTCCAGTCCCATCTGGGTCACCATATTGTCCAGGAAATTGTAAATTGCTGGTGAGGGATTGAGCCAATAATTGAGTTCCAACAAATTGTTAAATTAATTAAAAGAGAGAATGAAGGAAATTGAGCTGGTCCAGAGGTCGTGTCTCCTGGGACGTGGGGTCCAGAGCAGAGGACACTTAGACGGTCCAGGTTTCCCAGCTCTGAGCCTCCAGATGTGGACAGACTGATATAATGAGTGTGACAAAGAAACGGGTTGGGGAGGGAAACTAAATATACGAGCTGACAGTAATAATGGAGGGACCTGCCTAAAAGACTCAGGAGACACAGGACTTTAAACTGTATGTTGAACACCAGAGACACTGAAACACAGAGACCAACATTTAGCATCACAGAACACTCAGAGACCACAGAACTGTTTAGTTTGACCTTCAGATCTCAGTATCTGCGTACATGTATGACTGGATCAGATGGTACTGAATCAGAAACAGCCTGAAGAACCAGGCTCCTTCTGTTCCTCTAACAGGAAAGAATCTGTGTTTGCAGTGTGGACAGTCTGGTTAAAACAGCCAAATAAAAACACAATCAGCAGGTCTCAAATACACAGAAATGTTGAAGTCCTTCTCAGAGAGAGACCTGGTCCTTCTGGTCCGGCTCAAAGGGCTGGACAGAAGACATGATGTCCCTGTCATGGTGTCTTTGAGCAGCAGACAGGCAGAAAGGAGCTTCAGTGTTTCCCTGAAATATCATCTTCACTCCTTCACAGCAGGAAACTCTTCACCAGGAGAACTTCTGACTCTCAGGAAGTCCTTTACAAAGAAACATTACTGTTAGGAGATTATTTTCTAACACTGTGATTCAGGATGAGACGTCACATGTTTACCTCCTGTGATTGGTCGATCGTCTCTCTGGTTACCTCCAAAGGCATTTTGGTCTTTTTTATGTAAAATAACAAGTTTGGAGGGAAGGGAGGAATGTGGAGGAGAAGCAGAGCCAGTTCAGACCTGCATGGGGCCCTCAAACCGGACTCGTGGGTAGGAGCCATTATAAGTGAGGGGGCATGCCCCACGTTTCAAAATCGATGTTTTGTCTTCCCACCTTCACTTTTTTCAGGTGTCGGCGCACCTGGCCCTTTAGAGCCCTTTAGAGCCCTTTAGAGCCCTTTAGCGCCCTTTAGCGCCGCTATGAGAAGCACAGAGCTTTCCTCCAATGTAAAGCCGTCTGCGATGCTATTGGACGCCCTGGGCACGGCGAACTTAGTGATGACGTAAACCCCCTTAGTGTCCTCTCTGTCAGTTCTAATGTTTTTATATATAATTATATGAATCTATTTTAATATATTTCAACACAAACATGTGATCCTTCTACAATACAATGTGAAAATGTTCTTTACTTTACAACAGCCTCATGAAGATTGATTGATTTAAAGACGATGTTATCATAAATATGTATATTCAGCCCACCATGATCCACAAACGTCACCATGACAACATTAATAATCAACTGATTTCAGTAAAATCTTTGTCAGAAGAGAACTTCCCATGTTTTTCCTGAAGAAAAAATTAAAATGTAAAGGTTTGAGCAATCACGACCAAGTACATGTCAAAGCCGAGAAACGTTTTTCAAATCAGAATGGAAAATAAACACCAATAATTTAAATAATTAAAAGGACATTTGTTAGTGTGACTGTGAGGATGCTCAAAGAACACGGGGACATCCTGGACGCCACCAGAGACGAGCTCGGCGTAGAGGACGACACACTGCAGCTATGATGTGCAGCGGTGGGCTTATTGATGGCTTCAATCATGTTAGACAGCACAAACTGTACAGCAGCGGTCTGACCATGAAGTCCTGGGAAGGTTATGGGGTCAGACAGCAGAACCGCAGCTTTACCCTGATCACGCTGAGAGAACAACGACTGCTGAAGGTAACAGACTGACTGTGGTTATGTGTTTAATACTCTGATTCAGAAACTGGTCCTGCTGATGGCAGCTAGCAGGCATCATCAAACTGCGACACGGTGACCTATACAGGAGTCCAGAATACTGTAAAAATGACCTGCCTCTCATTCTCCGTCACTCAGTCACTCAGCCTGCAGAATGAACGTAAGCCTGAGGAGGACCCATGTGAGCGGGGTACGAGCAGCTCGTTCCTGCTCCACAGTAGGAGCTGTCACATGACAGATTCACACAAACAGACAGCTGAGAGCCGTGAACTAATCAGTTCTGTTTCCTGTGCTGACGGAGCCCACCCAGCTGCCGTGTGACGAGTGAACATAAGAGTCCAAGATCCTTCACGCATGTGTGAAAATGAACAAATTACTCACTGAGACAACCTGTTCCTCCAACCTGCTTTTTCTGGGGCTTCAGTGTTTCGGGGTTGCCATGGATGCAGCTCTGGATGTTTGGGCTTGATCTTCTGTTTTTCCCAGGTGCTTACTCGTGGTTGGAGGGTGGGGCTGACAGGCGTTATTATGGGGTAGTACTATTACATTATTGTTGTTTTTAAATGGCTCTGTAGTGTGAAGCACACAATGCAGTCAGTTTAACAGCAGGTTCACACCAGCCTTGTTTAGTCAGACTGAGCTGCACATTTGTTTGGGTCGGTGTGAACGCTGGACTCTGGCGTCCAGAGTGTCTGATGTGTCCTCTTGTCTCTGAACAGGAAACTGAAGACGGACAGTTTCATCTTTATTTTACTGGTTAAATGTTTTCTGTCTTTCATATTTTAATGTTCATGTTTTCTTTTTTTAATCACGTTATTTTAGTTCTTATCTTTATTGCTTGTCTCTCTTTGCTGCCCCCCCCCCCCCCAAAATAAATAAATAATAAATTGGCTTCAGTTTTTTGGTGCATAACAATAAACACAGTAGTGAGAGCATCAATAGATTGGGGCTAATAATGTGCACAGCATCATTTGAGTGAAATACCTTGGGAAAGTAAGAGTTAACAGAATAGTGCAATCAATTCAAGACAATTTTGAGAAGATAGAGAGGGCAGTGCATGTTAGAGGTTAGGGGTAGAGGAGTTATCAGATGAAGTGTTCTTTGAAGAGTTTTCTCGTTCCACCATCGTGGTGTCACAGGTGAGAACAGGGACTGGGATCGCTTTGTGTGAAGGGCTGGCAGAGCCAGGCGGTGTTCGTTGGAGGATCGTAGAGGGCGAGAAGGAACGTAGGTTTGTATAATGGAGTTTAGGTAGATGGTGCAGACCATCACTCTGTATGCAGCATTAGGGACTTGAATCTGATTCTGGAGGCCACGGGGAGCCAGTGGAGGTCACTGAGTAATGGAGTGACATGAGTCCTTTTGGGCTGATCAAAGACCAGACGCACTGCTGCGTTCTGAACCATTTGTAAGGGTTTCACAGCACAAGCTGGAAGACCTGCTAGGAGGGCAGAGAGGTAACCATGGCCTGGACCAGAAGCTGGGTGGCGTACTGAGTGAGGTAGGGCCTGATCTTCCTTATGTTGTATAGTAGGGATGAGCCGGATACTCGGCTGAAAGTATCAGGTACGGATAAAGCATTTTTGGCGAGTACGAGTAATACGAGTCAATATCTGTACTCGGATTGAAAAAAAAGTCGTTATTGCGTAGCTGACTGTGCGCCCTCTCTCTCTCTCTCTCTCTCTCTCTCTCTCTCTCTCTCTCTCTCTCTCGGTCATCAGAGATTTTTTTTAAACTGTCAGCTGCTCTAACCAGTTTTTTTTTTACTTCACGCACTGAGTGTCTGACACTTTCTTGCTGTATGTAAAAAAATAAAGGTAGTTGTGGTATAAATGAATTATTTAAAAAAATATTACAAATTAAGCTACACCCCCCCCCCTCTCTGTCTCCCTCTTACTCACTCACACACACACACACACACACACACACACACACACACACACACACACATACCTGTCCTGCTGCACCACGAAGCGGGTTCAACAAACCCAGGATATGTTTTCTTTATCTGGCTTCACTAACCCTAAGAACCGCGATCGGCACCACGAAGCTGGTTATCAACTCGGTAAACTAACCCAGGGTTTCCCGATCCAACCGGGAGCGCGTTCACATAAAAGAGGCGGTGTTAGCAGCAGATGACCAAACAGACATGAACAGGTCCACTGTCAGCAGAGCGTCATATTTTACCATCGAGGATTAAACTGTAACACCACAGAAATACGACAGCAGCACGGCTGAAACTGACACATGCAGGGAGACAGAAAATCACAGACAGTGTGAATGTCTAAAAGAACAGTAGGCTAGTCTATAATAATGTGTTGATAAAAAAATATCAGCCTTATTCATCCAGCTCACCACATTAAGAAAAAAAAATTGAGGATGAAGATTTTTTTTAATTTATTTTGTATTTCATTTTCCAGAGAGCTGATTGGTCAGTAGGCAGCGTTTTCACAGAGTTAATCTGTTTTCTGGAACATAACCTGCTCGGAGCAGGTTAACCGTTCATAAAATAATTTAAAGTTAAAAATAGAAAGTCATGTTGAGAATGAAAACTCTTGTTCATTACATTTTACTTCATAACCACATGTGTTGTATTCATTGTTGCAAAACTTGTTCTGTATATAGTTTGTTTGTTATCGTGATCAAAACCATTGATCTGAAGCTCAGTGCTGATGCTGTCATGTAAATAGTTTTCTAATCAGCAATAAATAGAACAATTTCTGATCAACCCATATCAATTGCATGCTTAAAATAACATACTGTTAAAGCCCCGCCCATTTCAAGACAACCTGAACCACTTTTGGGTTAATTCCCGCCCACTTCCGGGCTAGGCCCCGCCCAATCCGAATACGGATACAGATAATTCATATGGTTAACAGATACAGATAATGCTGTACTCGCTCATCCCTATGACCGAGAGACAGCAGCAACATGGTCTGAAAAGGACAGCTGGTCATCAATCATGACACCCAAGTTTCTCACCACCTTGTGTATCAGTGTTCATGAGGGAGCTGGGGAGAGAGAGAGAGAGAGGTGCTGTGCTACAGCCTCTGCAGTCAAATACAATTTTAAATAGGCATAGTAAAAAAAATCAACATGTGTAGCGTTGATATTGTGGCGGACCACCATGAATAAATGAACGTGTGGGAAACAATGGACTGACAGGCCGCAGTATGTCAGGCTGCACGGCTGCCTGTCAGACGTCGTGGTGAGCAACACTGGCTCACATCAAGGAACTGTCCTGTCACCATTTCTCTTCACGCTCTACACTTCTGACTTTTGCTTCGACTCTGGGACGAGCCACCTCCAGAAGTTCCCAGATGACTCCTTGGCTGTATCAGATGACAGCGAGTACAGAGACCTGATTGAGGGCTTCATTGGATGGTGTGACAGCAACTGACAGACTCTATTCCTGCTTGTACCTCTGTGATTTGTCTGCTTGTAAATTATCTGATGCTAATAATAATAATCATATATTGATGTTTTTTAATAATGTTTTTAAACATCTACATAGAACGTTAATTGTATATTGATCATATATTTTGAGTTTACAGTAGAGCTGTCCCCGACTCCCCCGAGGATTTAGAGTCAAATCAGAATCATAAAGTTATGTCAAGTCCTGCCTGTAGTTACTGAGCCCCTAAGGGGACATGGTGCTCTCCAGAAAGTATCCAGTGCTCACCAGAAAGTATCCAGTGCTCACCAGAAAGTATCCGGTGCTCACCAGAAAGTATCCGGTGCTCACCAGAAAGTATCCGGTGCTCACCAGAAAGTATCCGGTGCTCACCAGAAAGTATCCGGTGCTCACCAGAAAGTATTCGCCGCTCACCAGAAAGTATCCGGTGCTCACCAGAAAGTATCCGGTGCTCACCAGAAAGTATCTGGTGCACATAAGGAACAATCTCGTGCTCACAAAGAATCTGGTGCACACGAGAAGGTGAGCACACAATATCTGTCTGACACCTGAGAACACCCAGCGCTATGTTTCTGTGTGAAATGATTGAGTTAATTGAGTTATATTTCAACTTTGGACTTCATTATAAGGACATTACAGCTTTGCTTGCAAGTCACCACCGTTATATCATCTCTGAATGACATTTAAAACGAATTTTGAAGTGTCGCAGTCTGTTTCGGCGTAAAGGATTCACCAGTCCTGATTTGGTCATTTCTTTCATTTCTGAACAATTACAAACATGGGTATAAATGGATCTACACGAAATGCAAGGAAAATAGATTACATGTTAGGAAAGAAGACGTTCGTTTAATTCTAAAAGAGCTTGATCCAAGGGGTGTGAACTCAGAGGAACCAGAGAACTCCATCGCCGAAACTATTTTGCACAGGGGCCCAATTACATTTGGACTCATATGACAAGTTGAAGCCATTTGGTATCTGTATTAACGGCTGCATTGACGGGTTTTCACAGAAAATCATCTGGATGAACACATTTACTACAAGCAGTGACCCAAAAACTGGGTTTGTTTGATGGTGAACATTTGGACAAAAGTCTAATTCAGTTCTGCTTCATGGCTAACATCCAGGTGAGCTACGAGAGCGTCATGTTGCTGTTGTTAAATCTGTGTAATTAGTTGAACTGCCTGGCTGTTTTGTACAAATATTGTTGAATGTAGGCCTACACAAAATCTACAACAATTTGACACCCCAGAACTTGATGTTGTTTATCTATGATTTATCAAGGTACCCACATTAGTAACTGGGCGATGGTCTAATGTAAATAGTGAAGTAAATGTTATATGAGCCACTCTTCAGTTTAACCTACAGCAATGCATCATAATCTATAAAAGCATGTGAGAAATAGTAGGCCCGTCCTTGAGCTTTTCAGCTTTGTTATTTGGCATTTTAACATAATCCACATGGCTTTTAAGATAATCCACATGGCTTTTAAGATAATCCACATGGCTTTTAAGATAATCCACATGGCTTTTAAGATAATCCACATGGCTTTTAAGATAATCCACATGGCTTTTAAGTGTATTTACCTTAAAAAGTAGAACTGTATCGACTCATAAAGAAATAATCCATCCTTCAGTTTATTAGAAAAAAATCTTGGTTTCCTCCTGACAGGATTGGTGAACAGTTGTAATCTGAAAAGTAACCAGTACTAAAGCTGTCAGACAGAGTAGTGGAGTCAGTACTACAGTACTACAGTACAGTGTAGATGTAGACTCTGCCACTGAGGTCATCACAATACATCACAACTTATTTATGAACTTATTAGTACTTATTTTGTTCTGAAGTTGTGATCAGTAGCAAAAAGCTGATACAGACATATCACTCAAAATCCTGAATTATGAATTTGAATACAGGCTTTGTGAGATATAGTAGAAAAGATATCAGGGTAGGTAGGAATTTGGAGATATTATAGAATATATAATAATATAGAAATATTTAGTATTTCATCAGTGAAAACCTTTCATGTTTACATTTTTGGCCTTTTTGCATATTGTAAATTCATGTTTTTTTAAGCCCTTTCATAACTTATTAAAGGCCTGCATAAGAATTTAAGTAAACTGGTATTTCTTTCTGATATTCTTTATTCCAGGACGAGTTAGATGAGACCACCTGTGTGTCATCAGACCATCAAAGAATGACAGAGTACCCAGAGGTTCGACCCAGAGTCGGTGTACATGTTCCCTGAACTCTACACAACTGAGGACGCGTTTCCCCAGTGGAAAGAGTTGATGTACAGCCATGCTGGAGTAACTGCACATTTCGACCAACAGCACCCGATCTACTGTGAATCCTCCATTCAATGGAAAGAAATTGCAAATAAATTGTACATTCTTATGGTCTGGGTTGTACAATCCACTAACCCAGGTTGTTTAGGTTGCAGAAAAAGCCCATTCAATGGAGCGCCTCCGTAGGCAGTGTTGGCGTCTCAAAACACTACGGCGCGTCGCTAAGAGAAACATGCCAGGTTGCAGAGATTGCACACACGGACCCATTTAATGCTGTGCACTGAGGTATAAAAAGGATTAGCGCGGGTTTGCGGTGGCTAGCTGTCTGCTACCTGTGTTAAGTAGAGGTAAGTGCTAATTTTCTGCTGGCGTTTTGCCGATCACATGGGATAAACCAATGCGAGCTAGCTAGCTAGCATTTCAGTAACACTTTCTTGGCTTTTAAAGGCAATAAGCTAACGTTAGATTCAGAAATGAAATAGCCCAAACTTCATTTAAAAGCCACAAGGCATCATGCCAACAGGAAACCCAGAGATGACAAAGAAAGAGTTATTATTTTGTTATTATATTGAATTAATCTATACTCAAGCTGCTAGAAATCCAAAGACCATTTTTAATTATTGATTACTAATCTATGAAAGGTTGAATTTTCATGGCTCAGTTACAAGTTGCATGTTTCTGCCCCTCACTCCCCACCCTGAGCTTTTCACTTTAGTCATAAGCAATATTCCTTTTTATTAAAAACATCTAATTACTATTATTGACAACACGCTTATTTACACAATTCTTGATGATTTTATTCAACTTAATGATTATATATTCTTATATAAAAATACGACTTATGGGCTGCATATAGAAATAAGTTCTTTACTTATCCCATTCACACTAGGTCTCACTTGCTCTCTCTCTCAATTACGTATAACAAATAATTTTCTATTTCTAATGTTATGTGTTGCAGAGAGATGGTTAAAGTAAGAAAAAAGATATTTCTTAAATGGAAAAGTTTTGTGGCTGGACAAGGGAGCACAGTAAGGAGGCACAATATCCTCCAGTCTCCTTCCAGCTCTGGAGAGGAAAGCATGGCATTTCCCCATTCAAGGGAAGATGGAGCAGAACAAACATCAGTGGCTGAAAGACCTCCAGAAACGGAAGTGGAGGATGGAGCTGGCTTGCCACCTTCTAAGCGTCGAAAGCTTGAGGATGTGCAGGCATGGATAGAAATCCGTGCTAGCCTGCATGTGCCAGCTGTGGAGTCCTTCTGCCCACCCATAAATCCACGCTGCCACATATGCCAGAGTGTTTTAAAAGACTTGGAGATCTGGAAATGCTGTGATTGTGACAGTCAGGCTGTTCTGTGCTCCTCATGTACAATTAGAGAACACAGTAAATACAACCTTATTCATGAAATGGAAGTGTGGGATGTAAGTATTTACACTTTTCCCCCTATGTTATAATCAGTAGAATCTAATATTTTTTATTTAATGCATTTTACTTATACAAGCAATGACTTTATTTTTAAGCACATAAATATTAACATGTAATCTTTGTTGGCATATTTACTATAGGGTAACGCATATGTAAAGAGAGTGCCAAATGGCTTCAGGTGGGAATGGAAAAGGCATGATGGACATACCTGCATGACATCTTACAAAAGACAGCTGAATGTTTTTGATCACAAAGGTATACCACTATGTTTTGGGATTCTATGGCATAACATATTCAAAGTAATGAGAATGTGTGTTCTAAAAAAACTTTTCTGATCTACCTGTTGTGTAAATCTCCAAATGTTTACATACAATTTAAAAGCCAGCATAAAACAGTACTGTCAGAATTTTGTACCCCTAGTCCTATTTAATACTCATCAGTGATGTTGTGCATGGTCTCAATGAAATAGGGGCATCTGTAGCGCATGCACTGAGGTATTTGGGTAGTGCTGTTGGATTTGACGAAAAATTACCCAATTTCCTTTGACTAGACTTAAACATATTTGACTAGACTAGCCAATGAACGCAGAAGGGCAGCGGCTCAAGCCCTGATTAGGGACACCTCTCTATGCCTCTGTGTCAAGAGTCCCTGTTCTGCATAATACATAATACATGTTGCACTTAATACTGGATATCCATCTCATCCTTAGTTAGCCACAAAACACATGTTAAGTAATTGGGCCACTACACAAAATGACACCTCAAAGCAAACACATATGCTTTTGTTTGACTGTGGAGTAGGTTGCCAACTTTTTTCAAGTATTTTTATAGAGAATACGCTCTAATCGGTTGGATTTTATATTTCATTTAATACCTAATTGTTTTTCTGAATGAAAATTGTTGACTTCAACAGTGTGAACAATGTTTTTATTCGTATATTTGTTGGATAGATAATTTGTAAAATAATTTTGTTGCAGCGAGAATGCATGTTGTTCTGTGCACATTTTGCATGTGCGAGTCAGAACATGCTACTCTCGATCCGCTTGGGGTTGTGGCCAGGTTCACCTAGACGCCTACAGTCAGCCATCTCTTTGAGTCTGATGAGAATGATTTCACTTCTACAACTGGAGTGTGGGGTCTCCATGAGGGGAATAATTTCAGCAATTCAAGAAGCATTTCCTTCAAATCAGGTAGATGTTGTGTTACGAATATGGAATGCCTTTTTTTACAACATTATCAGGGCTCACATTACTTGTGTCCTATTAATATTCTAATTCATATGTTTTGTTGCATTTTAGCCGCCGCTTGATCTTTATAGCATTTTGGTAAAGGAATGCTATGAAGAGTTCAGGCACTGGCAGTTTGAGCAGCCTGGACTGGCTGATGGAAGCAGCTGTCCCATGTGTCCAAAGGTAGTATTTGTTGTGTGTGGATGTGTGTTGTCATTAACATTTTATGTGCATATATGGCCCCCTTTACACTTGGCATTATTATGTGTGGCACATTGTGTTTACATAGGATTTTAACCTGATTACATTTACTCCTGGTTTTAATATGATATGAATATTACCATTGAGATCCGGTCCCTCTGTCCAGCTCAAAGAACTTAACAACACATCCTCCTCTCATTTGTCGAAAACAACTACAGACTAATTGATAACCTACTTAACCTTCTCTGTGCCTGCTGACCACCTCTGGAGGTGGTTTGTCCGATCTGATCAGAATCTGTCCTTAATGCATAACACCTGTACTTTCATGAGGTCAAACACTATCCGATTGCAATCTGAAATGCATTTTAATGTCACGTGTGACAGGGTTGCATTTTCTCATTGCTTGTACATTATTAGGAAAACAGAACCCTCTGTGTGGCTGCTGATGCTCTCTTTGGACTTCCACGCTAAAAGTCATCAGGGGAGAGTTTTGAGCCTCCAAAACACGAGGATAGATTTTTCCTCAAACAGAGTGAAGTGGACAGTTTTGTTGAACATGGAAACACACAACCAGAGGTGGGACTACATTTTTTACTCACTCATACCATATTAAAATGTGACAACTTTAAGAAATCTATCTGCTGCATTACTCATGTCAAATCAATATTATTTGTTTTTTCTGTCATCTCTTCAGCGTCACTATCCTGACCTGATGAACAACAAGGACTTTGTTGTCCCAGTTTTCCATTCCTATGGGCACAATCTTGCATGTCAGGTATGGAACATTTACATTTACTCATCTGGCAGACGCTTTTATCCAAAGCGACTTACATTTGAGGACCAAAATACAAGCATCAACAGAGCATAAAATACAGATCTAACAACTGACAATACATACTAGTAAGAGCAGCAATAAGTACTAGTAAGAGCTCATAGTACATATCACATCAATGGGGTAAATAGCTAGGGAAGGAAGTGAGAGTTAACAGAAAGTGCAATCAGAACAAGATAATTGTTAAGGGATAGAAGAAGAGCACAGGAAGTGCATGTTAGAGGTGTTATAAGATTAAGTCTTCTCAGAATAGATGAGTTTTCAAGAGCTTTTTGAAGTCAGAGAGGACGCCCTGCTCTGACGGCGTGGAACAAATATATGTGTGTGTGTGTGTGTATATACACACACACACACACACTCACATAGGATCTGCCACAGTGATGGCGGCCTTGGACAGTGTGAATCCATAATCTCCTTGATACTGCTATTATGGGACATAACAACAATAATCATTGTGGAATGTAATCTTTGCATCACCCAGCCAAGAACGGGCATTATCTTATCAATGGGCAGTATCTAGGAACTAGACAACAACTTCTTACGTCATATTAAAGTTAATGTTTTGTGTTTCCTCTTTACAGTTCCAGTTCAACACACGATTCCACAAGGGAACAGGACTTGCCGATGGGGAGCGGAGCGACGCTTGTGGTCCTACCTACTTAAGATTTGGCAAAATCACTGAAAGAGATGACCCCATCTCATCGCACAGATCTACTTTCAGATGCTCTCCTCCATTACTCTGCAAAAGTGCAAAAAAAGCAAAGTGAGTAACTACCGTAAAACTTAAAAAGCCTGGTCCCAATTAGTCGCCTGTCCATTTTACTGGCCTGGTGTGGCTACACATTTTGCCAGTCTGGTTTTTATAGAAGTAGACTGACGGTATAAAACCTCCTAAACCCCACTGGGTCACCCTGTTGACATAGTTCTGGTTAGAAGCTACTTAGATCATGCATTCAAATATAGATGTTTAAACTTTTGACAGTATTGATTGGTTAGATTTTCCACAATTCAATCAATTAATTAATTTGTGGAACCAGTGAACCCCTTGGTTCTTGAGAAATGGGGGGGAAAAGAAGTGACTCCTGACCTATATAGTCTATGGGGGTCTACCGATCAAAAGAATGTAACCGTTTTTTGTTTGTTTTTTCAAAAACATTAATCCGAGTTGAAATAACTATGGTAAACTTCAGCTTTCGTGCTTTGTAAGGTAGGCTACTATATAACTGTTACAAAATAGCCAGTCCTTCATTCAAAAATTGCCATTGTGCTTTCACTGTGATTGCAAACATCTCTCACCACACAACATTTGAGTTTCTTGTGAAAAGTAATGTGGTTTAATCACCAAAACACAACACATAATATCTTTTACAATGTGATTACAATTTAGTCATTGTAATCACAACTAAATCCAATAACATAGCATGCAAGATAAATTGCCTTAGAAGTGCTGAAATAGTATGCTACAGTACTGAAAACACAGATTACGCATTAGGAAAAACACTTAGATTACCCCACATTAACAGAATCAATCATTTCCATAATATCTATACTATATGTAATCAAGTTGTGAACAATTAAGAAATCTGTAAATACTGTAAAAAAAACTTACTGTGTTTTACAGTATTGCGACAAAGGTTTTTCTAATCCAAGGTAAAAAATAATAGCAATATTATTTATGTATCGTAATACAAACTGTAACCATTGCAGTGGTCCTTTGTGGCTATGTTTTTTTAGAGCACTAAGCTACCAACACTCTGAATCCCACAGAGGTCACATATAGTCAAAATCTGATCGCCATAGGGTGTTAATTCTGTTTTGAATCTAACAATAAATTAAACAATAATACATACCGGTATATGGTTATTACGCACATGTTACAGTAATGATCAATTAGAAATAAACGAGCTTAGTGATGTGTGGTGAAATATTACTACATACTTGTGTTTATCGTACCATAGCAAGAGTCACAGAGGTGCACTGCTGATTTGATCAACATAATTCATTGTTGTGATGAACACGGACATTCTACATGTTCAGGGACTATACCCTACTGTACACTGATATTGATAGAGTTTGACGACTTGATGTACATTTTATAATTACTACAATACCCCTGTCTTTTATAACAATGCGTTGCAATATTTATAGCTGGACATGTATGTTTTGGAGCTGTCACTAACGCAGTCTCTTTTGTAATCTTTTCAATCACAATACTCAATGACCTTGTTCTGGTGTAATTTCAACACAATATTTCTCTTATTGTAGTCACAGGCATTCCCCAGCGACTTCTGAAGGCTGAAAAAATAAAAGTGGAGTCAATGAAAGAGTTGACAGATGTAATTAAGTCTTTGCCAGGTATGTAAACAATGTCTTATTTCATATTTCCACTTTCTATCAATAAATGTTTATGTCTGTAAATGAGTCTTATTAACAGAATGCCTGTTAAGTTATTTCTTTTTTATCATTCAATTGCATTCATTTGTGTTATTTATAGTATTCTCATGACTTTTCATGCCAACCACTATGGCACATTGACACAGGTCGTGGTTGTATGTAATGATGATCATAATTTTTTGGATTACGATAACATGTTGATTTCTGACCAAGATGTTCGCGATGGAATGCTATGAATTAACTACTTGTAAATAGCCTCTGTGAAACCTGTGAGTTTTATCTCTGCTAATCAACATATAATTTCAGTGCAAGACTTGCCCCTTGTGGCTATCAAACTATTTAACTCCTCTCTCAGAGTGTCAAACACACAGCAAAACCTATATGTCAGTGACAAGTACAATACCTGACATATTGTGCAATATCTCTGTTTTAATACTCTGGTTACCCTTTCCCAATACTGTATTTTTTAAGGATTGTATCCATTTTTACCTCAGCTGTACCTGTATTTATTACCATTATGAGTATATTACTGAATTCACTACTACTATTTATCTTGACACTTAATACTGTACATAAACTCTCTCTTTATATTTATTTGGAAAGATATCTATTCATTCCATGTCAACCCTACCAGTACTCATCATTACCATTACTTTCTAATTCACTACTACTATTTATCATGACATTTCTGATAATACTGTTAAAGACTGTACATATCCACACTCTTTTATATTTATATGTTATATTTTATACTTGCCTACTTTCTGTTACTATTTCTATTCATTACACTTTGATATGCAGGTGAGCAATTTTTAACAAATAATTTCCCCCAGTGATCTTTAAAATATTTATGATTTCTGATATCTATTTGATTTTGTTTCCATGCAATTGTCAAGGAACCTCAGTGGAAGACATCCGGCATGAAGGAAGTCTTCTATGACAATTCATTGCTTCAAGATTATACTTGGTTTTGCAGTGAAACTGTGTTATCCTTTTTAGATTACAGCTTGATACTTCTCAAGGGGGAACCCAAGTTGTGGATTTGATCTCAAGAACAGAAAAGTAGGTGTTGCTTTCATAATATCCTATAATATATTATAATTAGGTATTAATGTTGTTATATTGATAAATTAGCTTTACTTTTTGAAAATCTACCTACTGTACTGTATGTGCTACCCAGTGTTTAAAAACGCTTGGATGGTGTACAAAGGCAGGGAAGGAGGAAACAAATCTAGATCTAAATCTTGACTTTTTTTTTTATTATTAATTTGTCTAAACCACATTTTCCGTTGTATTTAACACATTGTTTAAGGTGATTATTTATTTATGTGTTAATTAGGGCTCAGAGAAAGATCCAGGCTATAGAAAAGAGGAACAATGTGGAACAGCGGTGGTCTCTTACCTCCCCTCAGGCCCAGGCATTCCTCATTTCAGCAATGGAGAAGCGAGCAAAAGAGGTCTTGAATAACATCTTTAACCTCACTCTGGAGCGGAAGTTCATGTGTGGCCTCGTGAGAAAATATGCAGGTAACATAATTAGCATGTTCCTGTTGGTCCAAATATGGAATCCTAAATGTCCTAAATCCTAAACAGCATTTCCAGGCAGAGACACAAATCTGGGATTTCTAGATTCACATGAATTTTTACTGAAACAGATTTTCGGTACTTCTGCTGGCCAACTTAATTGCAATTTGAAAATCTAAAGAAAGTAAGAATTTCTCTCTCTCTCTCCCTAACCCCTAACCGGTCGAGGCAGATGGCTGCCCACCTTGAGTCATGGTTCTGCTTGAGGTTTCTGTTTCTTAGAAGAGAGTTTCTCCTTACCTGTGTCGCTAAGTGGTTGATCATGGTGGGAATTGTTGGTTCTCTGTTAATGATAGTACAAAGAGTACGGTTAAGACCTACTCTATATGAAAAGTGCAATGAGATAACTTTTGTTATAAATTGGCGTAATATGAATAAAATTACATTGAATTTGATAATATCCCCCACAATATTAAGCCCTGATATCACAAGGTTTATGAAGAGAGCATCTACCTCATCATTGCTTCTTCCAAAGCTCTCCCAATAGCAATAAAAGTGATGCAGTGTGCAAAGAGAACAATAAGGTATTTTGTGTCTTTTTTTTGTTGTTTGTTTTTTCACAGAGGGACAATCAATTGCTGCAAGGCTTTCTAGACAAATAGTGAAGCTTAACAGCAAAATCAAAGCATCAATCAAGCTCTTCAACCTCAAGAGGCAAGCCATACCATCCACAAACCTAACTTACTTGACTTTTGAGATGGCGATCAATATGGAGGCTGGTGTCTGGAGCCAAAAGGGTGATGATCCAGCATTTTACCTAAAGCAGAGGTTATTTGTACTTATCTGTCTAAGTGATAGAGCCTCTGAGGAGAGAAGCATCATTGAAGAGGATCTTAGGACAGCCAAAACTTTTTTTCACCAAGAGTTGGCAAAAACACAAGAAGCCCTCTGTAACTTCTCAAGTTCCTCCCGCTTTGACTGTGGGGCAGTCACTGCTCTCACTGCGAAGGTCAGGCATTGTCAACATCAGCTTGACTTATGTCACATCATATCCCAAAATTTTCAGGCTGACAGTCTGGGGATAGCTGAAGGGGATCCAGATTGTGATGACAGAGAATAAGATGAAGACGACGACGACGACGACGACGACGACGACGACGAAGAAAATGATCTTGAGGAGCAGGGTGTGAAAGGCATTGACATACTGCACACACCTCATTGCCTGTGACTGTCTAACCAAAGAGGTTGATAGATAGGAGCGAATATGTTGTGGGATTATGCAAATTGCTTCTTCATTGCAATATGTGTTGCTCTCCAAAAATGTCTTGTATTTACTTATCTTACTTAACTTGTATACTCCTCTGCTAACACACACAGATGCACCCCCACACCCCCGTGAACTATATAGTTATGTATGTGTTGTGCAAATAAAGAAAGGAAGTCTTAACATGTGTGATATGTAAATTTCCAAATAAATTCTTTGTGGAGAAAAAAACTATTAGTAAAACTGAAACTCTGTGTTGTCTGTGAAGTTTAGCAATCTCTGACAGAACTAGTTTGTTATGCATTGCACTTTTGCTCAAGTGGATGGTTGAATACTTGTTAGCAGTTAGCCTTCACTTGATAGTCAGTAAATCCACTATCCGAATATATGGAGGTAAATCACGTCAGGAGAGTTAACATGTATGACATGACATTGATAGAGTAAATGACACAGTACAATAGAATTGATAAATAGTAAGTGAAATACAGAGGCTCATAGTATAGTAACTTTATTGTTTTGTAGCCTTTAAAGCCATGAGGGCTGAACAAACATTTTGAAGCACTAATAAAAAATAATACATAGGCCTAGGTGTAAAAGTCCTCAATTACATCTCGAAGCGTTACAGAAGTCCCGACCACAGTGAACGTAACCCCAAGAGGCGTTTGTATACTTGATAACACAGCCTTAATAAATCAGCACATAACGTTATGTTGTTGTTGTTTCTTCAAATAAACCAACTAAATGCAGGGTATTTTAAGTTTCGGCTGCAGTAAAACATTTATATATTCTGTTGATCTAAGGTTTCAGAAACCTATTCATATCGGAAGAAGTAACAACTATGGCGCCGATTTTTTTTTTAATCAAGCTGCTCTAAAATATCTGAAATAAACCAACATCTTAGCTATGTCTTTACATAGAACATCTAAATACAGTATAAGTACAAATTCGGCTGTACTAGCGATGTGATCTATTCAGTAAATATATCTTTTTACGAACCTATTTAAGCCATATCTTTGCAAACCGGAAAAACTACAAATATGATGGCAATTTGTATCAAGCAGCATGGTGCGGCTAGAGGGAAATGTAGTTTTTCAGTAATATTACTGTATATCCTAGATTTGGAAGTTGTAAGTACTAATTGATAATACAGTGAGGGGTTTAATGGAATGGGAATTAAATTTGTGTGATAACATTTTCAATACCTAACTGTTAAATATGTGAAAATCCATTTTGACTATATTTAACAGCACCCCCACTTTGTGACTCTATCCATAAGGTTATGGTCACATAGCAGAAGTCCAAAGCTCTCTATAACAGTTGGTCCCATATCTGTAGCCCCTTTTGTTCCGGAATGGCAAGCCTTTCAACATACACTGAGGTCAGGGTTCAGAGGTCAATATTATAAAGCAGGAGTCATTTACAATCTTCAGACTGACATATGTTACTCTCCGGTTCGAGACCTTTCCAACAATATATTTGGTTCCATCCTACGACAAAGTTTTAATTTTAAGTTTTCATAGACAGCCCTGGCCCAGGCATCGTTTCAGTGAGGCCTTTGGAGACCCAAACTCTATTTTTATATAAATATAATATTTATTACAGTAGTGCACATGTGTACCTTAACCAAAGAAAATATGGACTATTTGGGGGTTTTGGCATGCGTCATGAACTTGTGAGCATCAGCATTAGTCCAAAAAGACAACCAACTGTGTGTCCAAATGGTACATTCGAACGATGTTAGTGGCATATTAACTTCACACAAGTCCTGTATGCATTTACATCCTGTTTGTGTTGACATCTACGTGATTAACACCTCTGATTGAGGACACTATTGAGCCCATGTGTAGCATCCTCTGTCAGGTAACCAAAACCTGTAGAGGAATTTTGGGGAAGAACTGAAAGATAAAGATGACACATCACACAGCAGCAAGCCTTAAAAAGACATCTTCTTTATTTTATCATTCTCACAACTGACAGTTCAAAGTTGTATCTAGCAGAGTTCCATGTGGAGAAGGAATATTTCTTATTTTATTAGAACAGAATGAAATTTGTTTATTTATTTAGACAAAAATCTTTGTGCCAATAGCATTGGTTCTGTATAATGGAAAAAGTTTAAAAAAATATCATTACAAGTGATAAAAATATAATGTGGATGGATAGCTTGTGAAATTGTGACGGTCAAGAATTTCATTTGTGGTTACAACTGAAGAATACCATGGTGCTGGCTGATATCAGTATTCCTTTATATGCTCCACGATAAGTATTGTGATATTTTGGTATTTTCATATTTTTAGTGTATCATCCCATGCATGGCAACAAAAGGGACAATGGTAAATATGCTCCATGTGAATATTGAAAACTGACATTTGTAAAGCCAATGTACTACTGCTATACTATGGACATGGACTAAAAGAACAAGCTAAACTAGCAGTTCATAAATATCATACTATCTTCAAGTCTCTCCCATGGTAGGATGTAGCCCTCTGTGACACCGCAAGCCGACTCGTTGGCAATCTGATTTCCTTCCACTACAGTGTTGTATTACCAAGACCCTAAGCTCTTCAGTACAACCTTGAGCAAAGACTCTCTCAATGTAGAACAAAGAAAACATTTGGACAAGAGATGCAATTAGTCAATGTCATTTTCAACATATAGCTAGCTTCTATTATGTGTAATAAGTCATTAACAGATGTGTGTATTGTAAAGCACATACATGCATTCATTCATACATACAGTGTGTGTGTACATATATATATTATATATATATGTACACACACACACACAGCTGAAACGTGTAAGGCCGGTGTGAAAAACTGCTGTAAGAAAGAATGCTTTCCTAAATAGACATGTTAATAGATTATGTTTATTAGTCACTTACATACTGATGCTGCGACATACACACTGACACAATATAATCAAGTTTTGATAGGACTGTGGGATATGGGATATCAATGTCATACTGCCCACAAGTTCAATTGTTATTTGTCCAATTTGTGTTTAATA
Organism: Lepomis macrochirus; assembly: GCA_024633595.2. Lineage (NCBI taxonomy): Eukaryota > Metazoa > Chordata > Actinopteri > Centrarchiformes > Centrarchidae > Lepomis > Lepomis macrochirus. The sequence continues at coordinate 47,410,912 of JALXJV020000002.1, forward strand.
GAAACTGTGCACAGCATCTGAAGTTCTTCAAATGTAATTACAAAAAACATAAATACAACCTATTCAGAAAACAATATAATAAGCAAGGCTATTGAAACAGCTGAACAGAATTATATGGGGGAAATATTCCTAACACATGTTCCCAACCTGGCAATTTGCTACTTCTACTGCAATATTAGACTAGTCTCGAGTCAGTGCTGCTGAAAATGCTCTGACCATGTTATGATAAACATGTGGCTGGTGTTAACCTGACTACTAATGAAGAAAAGGGAATGGGCTACATGATCAAATCTAACAATGAGCCATTTCCCCACCCAAACATTTTTTGGGATGAAAAAATGTTATGAATAGAAGGAAATACTCACTAAAGCTGCCTGCATAACTTCTAAAGAAGAAAGCTCCCTTACATTTGATTGAGCACATACACTGTATTGTTCTGCATTGCAAGTCCTCATACAAAAAGTCATATTGAACACTTATTGAACTATTGTTCTTATTATTGTTTAAGAGATATCTTCAAATAACAAATAATCTCTTCCATGTTTCAGTGTTGATGGTGGTGGGTGGCTCCTGTAAACAAATGATTTTATCAGAAATCCTGCAGGCTTAAGTTTGTGATATACAGATTTATTTCCTTTAGTACCATACTTACTTACTTTGATCTGAAATATTTTAGGAATGAGGAATTAATGAAAAGAAAAAGTGAATAAGTGACCTGTGCAGGTTGTAGAGGCTCATGTATTTCCCTCATGGCCTCCTGTACTATGTCCTGTGATCTCTACAACAAAAAGACACCGGCAAGACAGTAACAATGTTTTTCAAAAATCACAGTCCTGACCAACCTCCCAAGTGTTTAACAGTAACGTTGGACCCAGCTTTTACACGGAGATCATGTTCAGCCCAGATTTCTTGCACATACATATACTACATGCTTACATTAGTGTGCACAAGTTAGCAAATGAGAATCACTGATTGCAAGCATCCCTTTATCTCATCCATGTCAATATGATGGTCATTGTAAAAATGGATCTATTCTAGGCCAAAATATTTTGTAATTATTTAAACAGTATTGACGTTATTGATTGAAAACCCAATTTGACATATTCCAAAATATAGATTACATAAATTATAATTATTTAATCTCGTCGGAGAGAAATCAAGAGCTAGAAACCTACATGAATTTCATTTAAAAATTTGACATGAACCTTAAACATTTCTGAATGAAACGGATTTACTACTGCAGCACTGTATGTGTGTTTGAGTATGCTAAACAATTAGAAAATGGCTATTTTAGTTATTTTTGGATGCGGATGCATATCACAGAAAAATAATAAATACTTTTATTTGTGCTTGTCCTGTGTCCTTGTCAAGTGTCGTCCGCCATTTGTCCAAATTTCCCTCGCTGCTCCAGAGGCGTGCAACCTCTGACATATATATCAATTGTAAGTTGCTTTGGATAAAAGCGTCAGATAAATGTAAGTGTACTTCTTCTTACTGTACATATTCAACGTAGTGATGAAACACATGTTGAGCAGTTTGTTCATTTGTAGATATAAATGTCTCATTCTAAGGTAATAAAAACCTAAGGGTTCATCATGTAAGGTCTTTATACACCCCAAAAATAGTAGTTATGGATGTTATGTTTCTTTTCTGTCAACAGATCATCCTAAATATTACACACTGGACCTGGTAAATGTAGGAACAATGCACTGTTAAATGTGAACATTCACAAACTCCACAATGAATAAAGACACAGTGAAATCATGGCCTGAACTAATGAAAAACATGCCAGACAAAGGATATCAACCCCAAAAAGTGACATTTGAGATCTCAAGCGATGTTAAGGCAATGTTTTGTAGCAGCTCTACTACTCATCAAAACTAAATGTGCGCTTACGATTCTACAGACGCATATGCCTTGGGTGTGGCTTTGGCAGCTTTTCCCCCCACAATGCTAAATCTCACATTTACCAACTCAATGTCCACATTAACAGCTTAATTTCTATTAAACCTGCAGAGTTGGTGAATGCACAAAATCTCTGTTTTGCAACATTTATAGTTAGTATAGCTACCTGACTTTCTTCTCCAACCAGCACTGGCGCATGTTCTAGAACAGGCAAAAGGAGAGAAAAAATATTGTCATCTCGGTATATATTAACAGTCTACACTGATTTTATTATACCAATAAATACCGATTTGTATAGTGAATCTGTCTCTGTAGTCAAGGATAGCCATCAGCTTTTTGAAGGGCACAGGGAGGCCGATAACTGAGATCATCTTTCCTCGATCTGACGCCGATTTATATGGGAAGCGCGCCCTCTTCCCCCTGCCTCTTCTAAAAACAACAAAACAAAGCAAACCATGCATATGTTTTTATTTTCTTTATTTTTAAAATATAACTGTGTAAATTGAGCTATTGGTAATATGGCAATAACTAAATGTCAAATGATATTTGATCAGCTATGTTTATCCCATTAGCGTGTAATTGCTTGATGCACCAACAAAAGAAAACAATGTAAGCATTATCCGAAGAACGGGGAGTGTGAAAGTCAAGGGCAACTGGACTTGGATGAAGATACTAGAAGACGTTTCGTCCCTCATCCAAGACACTTCTTCAGTTCTAACTGACTTTGACTTTAACCTTCTTTGGATAACTGAGAATCTTCACAGAAATTGTAAACGCTCCGTATTTGTATAGCGCCTTTCTAGTCTTTGCAGCCACTCAAAGTGCTTTTACACTACATGCCATTCACCGTTCACATACACTGGTGGAACAGCCACCAGGGGCAATTCGGGGTTCAGTATCTTGCCCAAGGACACTTCGACATGCAGCCTGGAGGAGCCGGGAATTGAACCGCTGCTCTTTTCGATTAAGAGGCAACCCGCTCTTTTCCAATGACATCTATCTATTTTCTAATATTTCTATGGTAGGCTATCTCCTGTGCTTGCATAATGTAACACTAAGAGTAAGAGGGTATGCATTGATGTCACTTCCCCACCCGGAACACGCTGGACTGAGTGGCAAAACATCTGTCACCATTGCTGCGTTTAGCAAACAGAGAGTAAAATAACTGATTATTTGCTCAAATTAAAGGCAGTCAGACTCGACAGTGATCCTTACTGCTTACCAAAGAACCAGTGATTCAGCTCTTCCCCATTTTAGTTGTTTGTGTTTTAGCTGATTCAAGCTGACACTGCTGCTCGTCTTTCTGCCACTCAGTATCTAACTGCGTTCTATGACGTCACGCGCATACTCTCTATACAGGCCAAATACAATTAGCAGTCAATATGAATGCTGTCTGTGTGCCAGTCTGATAGCAAGTAGGAAACAGAGCAAGGGTTAAAAAAATCTTTCTATTCTTATTAGTCTTCTTATAATGTAACCTTGGAAAAAGACAGGTCCTCACTAACTTTCTACACATTACTGAGTTCATGCCACAACACATAAACTAACATCTGAGAGTATTGTACATCAAGCAAGCCTTTAAGCTTTTTAAATAAACAGTTCACATGAACAAAATACAGTTGTGTTTGTATTAAGTGGATTAGGAATGATACTAGATATATATTTTGGTGAAATTCCTAACTACTAATGACATATTCAAACATACCATATTTTCTATTAAATAGATCCTGGACCTTTTTCAAGAGATCCTGGTGGCTGACCTTTGTGTTCTTCTGTCCTCCTTGCAAGAAATGAAAAGATTACACTTTGCAGTAAAGAGTGCATGAACATACTGTGAGTTTGTCAGTACAAAAGTGTGTAAGAATAACATTACCTTCAAAAAGCTGGGAAAAACCAATCATGCTGCTTTGCATGAAAGCATCTACATCTTTGGTGCACATCATAACCATTACCCCCACCTGCACCCCCTCCTTCTCAAGCATCACCACCTATTCACACACAAATGAAAAATTACCTTTTGTTACAGACTTGTGATATATACCAGTAATTACAGTGTAGATCAATAATGACAAACTTACTTAAATTATGTGACATTCACGCAATGTTATCATTACACAGCACTTTGAAGGTGGTACCATTTTCAGCCACAGACGAGATTTTTTGTCCAAAGCCACACTGATCCATTATGTCTGTCCTGTTGTTGTATCTTTAAAGTCTGTCATGTTTTTAAGCATTTATCAATTACAAGTGTCTGTTTGCTGGACAGAGCTGATGATGCATCAGTCTCCGTGTTTATTTTAACATACATTACACTTTAGAGAGGTTTTACTTTTTGGAACTGAAAAATTAATGTCTGTTTCTCTATACATTTTGTGATGAACAAGTGAGGCCGCTTCCTTTAGATTGAAAAGTGTTACCCCCCCAAATTGTTCAATAAACTGCTGAAGACGGCAGCTTAGATTGTTTCAAGAAATGTATACAATATCTACTCAGCTTTCTGTGTATGCTGAAGCTAAAATTGTCAGGTTTTCCCATTTTGGACCATTGCAGTTTTGCCTAATAGTCACTTCACAGATGCAACTTAGATTTAAATTTCAGAAAAGCTCTCCCTCTATGTCAAGCCGTTTATCTATTAGCTAGACTGGATATTAAATACTAATATCTGCAATGTAAATTTGACTAATTAAAGCTCTTATTACAATGTTCTGTAATGTTAATTCTAGATTTGTTCTAGTCAAATTTTACTAATATGTTGTTAAATCAGCTTGCCATACTCCCTCTCCAGGGAAAGAATGTATAAAAAGGTGTTCTGGTGACAAGTTCTGCACAAATTATCTGTATAGTCAAAGTCATGCCTCCAAGAGAAGTTGAGAAAATTGGGTAGAGGGGATCAGTATGCAACTAGAACTTCTTCACTGAAAGACTACATTTCAAAATGATCTTCCTAAATGATCTTACACAGGCTATTTATAAATTAAAATTAAAAGGTAGGCTTAACATCCTTTTTGGATTCCCAAATACAATAAAAGTAATTCCATACATTAATACATGTGCAGTTATGATCACATTACTTGTGTATACCAAGTTATTATGAATCCATTGTAGTGTATAATTGAACAATAATACACAAGAGGGACTGTGACAGCATGTCATTTGTTGTCTAATGTCACCAACTTTTATCAGCAGCAAAATAATTGTATATCATGAACTTGGGTGGATTATTGCTGCAACTGTCGGGAGTGTAGGAGTGTGACCTGACCATGTTAAATGGTCCCAAGTTTATTGTTAGTGTTCTAAGCTGTAATTCATCATAATTTTCCCCTATCCTTACCCTTATCTTAACCATTCCCACAGTCAACAAAGTAAAATTATTGTACAAACATCCTTCCTGTCTATGGGATCCGACACTGTCACATTCATTTCTTGTTTCAGTGTTTGCTAATATCAATAGCTGACAGGAGACACATGTAGGCCCAAGGTGGCCCAAGCAATTTCTGCATTCCTTTTACATATGACCTGGTTGTTCAGTTGCCGGAGCAGCCTCTTTCTCCTCAGCAGCTTGCTGTCCTCACTGTCTCCACCTACTCTTCCTGCTCTTGCCCTCTCTCTATACTCCTCTTTATCCTTCTCATCCATGACAGCCCAAGCAGCTCCAGCTTCTTTAATGTCCCCTAAATAACAGAAACAAGCATCATGCTATCCATCACTTTCTATGGTGTTGTTCTTTCCCTAAGAAAAACTTGGAAAAACATACACAATATGAGTTATACACCCAACTCAACTTTATTCATAACATAAGCACATTGCAAAACCCAATGAGTGTCCCAAATGTGAAAAAAATGACATATGAAACAAAAAAGGGTTAATGCGGGTTTAACCCCTGAATGCTGATTGTCGTGATTTTGCATCACACCGCTTCCTTTCATACTGCAGCCGAGATAGCTGCGTTACTGGGACTAAAGAAGACGAGATAAAGATTAGTCACTGATCAGATAGATTGATAGGAGGAAACTCAGCCTCATGAGTTTGATCTACCAGATGAGCTAATGGGCAACAGCAAACCCCACCCACCCCTGCGTCCTTCTCTGGATGTGTGACATGATGAAAAAATGTTTGACCATGATCTGCATTTTCTCCCCTTTCAGACTGAGTGAATCAGTCTACCTGCAGTCTGTGGCACAGAGTGGAAAACTATTAGCCTATCCTACTACTTAGAGATTGTATGAGTAAATAAAATCATTTACTCATAACTCTGAAATATTTGGTCCAGATTTATATTGTGTGTAACACGAGTCTCTCATATTTTATTTCAATACTGTAATCTCTGCTCAGAATAAAAAAATCAGAAGAAGCTTTGTAGTGTTTTACACAATTGAGGAATTTGCTTTGGTGACAAGCTGCTACACGTAGACAAACATACAGATGACATAATGTAGAAATATATAAATATAGAAAAGACAATGCAGGTTATATAATAATATTGAACAGAATAGAGAAAAATAATAAAACTATTTACAGAGAAAGGTCATAGATGGCCCACATGTGCTTTATTCTGATTTTGTGTTGTTCAGACGGAGCCTACAACCTGACAGACCAGTTAGTGAGCACAGACCTGCTACATCGTATATTGCCTACACCACCCCTGCTTCCAACTTCTGCGTGTGTTTGCTCAATGAGCGAGTGAAATGAGCGACGGTAAAGCCAGCTGTTGGATCACAAGTTAACCTGAGCACGTACCGTGGCCAAAGCCGACTGCACGCTGTGTTCGGGCGCAGTGTAACTCAGCCTGAACATCCAGACTGTTTCACTTGCGTATGACAAACTGTTAATCTCACATCAACTCGACGTGAGATAAATAACGATACATGATACAAATGTGGACTGGCACGCCAGTGTTGGTAACGATTGCAAAGATAGCGGAATATAAAGGTGATCGATACGAAGCTGTGTCACAGGTTAATCTGGACGCTCTGCTGTGTTTCCACTTAGCCTCCATCTGAGCGTCAAACACCTCAGCCTGTTTCCTTATGGAAGGAAGAACACATTTACACCGACCGTGATCAGACAGACAACATGAACATTTGGACGGTTTATTGAGGTTTTGCAGTGTTTTGAACAGCAACACAGTCTCCTCCATGATCAGCTCACAGTCCTCGCTTTGAACTAATCTGCAGGTGGCAGAGGTCCCTGTAAATCATCGTGCAGCTAACGATGTAGCCTGCGAACTCCACTCAGAGGCAGATATCTACATAACGATACATTACGTAGATAAACAAAGTTATCGGAACGTATTTCCTGGTTTGCAGTCAATGGATCCTGAAGCCACGCCTACGACACATCTGGGACTGTCACCAGTTAATCTGGCCACCAGTTAGACTGTCACACCCGCCTGCTGCAGTAAACCTGGCGCTAGAAAGTTCAAATGAAAACACTGATAAAACGTATTTTAACGGTCAAACTAATACAAAACTGCTACGTGACATAACCATATTGACATCGCACAGTTTGTGTTTAAAGTTATAACGTAAATGGTTCAGTTTCCAAAGAAAACAAAACATAAACCCAGCAGCACTTTTCCACACAGCTTATTACCCTCAGCGGTGCAAAACGCGACTGACGAGCACTACGGAAGCTTAGGAGGTACAAAAGGGTAGTGTGCAGCTAAGGACATTTCCACAGGAAAAAATGGCAAAAATAAATATAAAAAATAAATAACTCAATGAGATAAAATTCACAAATATTCAATAAAATCATTGAATGATAAATAAAATACACAGAAGCAAATTTGTAAATAAGAATTATTAAAGTGTATTTTTAACTCTACGTTACACTGGCACTACATAAATAAAATGTATTAATTTATTACAATGGTGGGATATTTATATTTATGCTGGGGATGTGTAGAATTACATGTGACATCAAAGGCCACATTGGAAATTAGTAGGCTACTGAATATTTGAGTGCAGTGCTTAACGGTAAGGCAGAGGCTAGCTTGTTTATAAATATACTGTCAGCCTATGTACATTATTAAAAAAATTACAAAACATAAAGATACAGCCAGTGCTTTTCCTGTGGGGGCCCTGGAATATTTCCTTAGACATGTTGGGGGGAAATATACATTCTTTATGAGTTGTTGTTTCTTAAAAAGAATGAAAAGGAAAACAGGCTACTGTCCATCAAAAGACAAAGGGATTACACAAAGGGCATCAGACGGAAAAATAATGTAATAAGGAAGGAATGATGCCGCCAAGGAAAAATGTAAACCACCCTGACGAGGTGGAGGAAATTAAGAAATCTCTCGACTTTTTATCAGCGGAGATTACTAAAGTCGCAGCCCAACAAAATAAGATCATGGAGCTGATGGGAGAAATTCAAGCGCTTAAAACGCAGAACAAGGAAAAGGATAAAATCATAGCTCTCCTGGAGAATCGAGTGGCCGATCTTGAGCAATTTACTCGGAGCAATGACCTCATTATCAGCGGCTTGAGGATCAAACACCGGAGCTACGCCAGGGCGGCCATGGCGTCGGAGGATGCCGCTACGGGGAGGAGCGGGGCCGACTCCTTGGAGGAAGACCGTGAGTCGTTGGAGCAACAGGTGCTGCGTTTCTTGGACAGCAAGGGTATTTCAATTAACAGCGGAGACATCGAAGCGTGCCATACCCTGCCCAATAAAACCAAAACGGCTGCACCTGCAATAATAATCCGGTTTACCAACAGGAAGAAAAAACACGCACTCCTTAAACAAGGAAGGAAGCTAAAAGGTACAGACATATACATCAAATGAACACCTCAGAAGAATGCGGAAATTGCAAGAAGAGCACGAATACTAAGAAAACAAAACAAGATCCAAGCAACATGGACTTCCAACTGCAAAATATTTATAAAGTTAAACGGATCCACACCAGAGGCAGCGAAAGTGCCCATTATCAGAGACGTCGTTGAGCTGGACAAGTTTGTGGAATAAAATCGACAGGATGAACACAGGTAACTGAATAAACACTGAACAAAATACTCCAAGAACTTCCACAATGAGCTTGAACAGAAACAACATATTTACAAAGTACGAAAAACTGAACTTAAAATGTTTTGAATTTACTGATCATAAACTAAAAGACATTGAAAATGAAATCGATCCTGAAAATAACTTTTATAAGGACATGCAAAGTCAATGCGAATATTACACAGAAGAACAATATAGGAGAAATGTAATAATGGATGGATCAATATCAATTATACATTTTAATAGTAGGAGCCTTAATTCAAATCTAGCAGGAATTAAGCATTGTTTAAATGAATTAGACAGGAAATTTACAGCTATTGCAACATCAGAAACCTGGCTTGATGAAGAGCAAATTGACACAATAAAAATTGAGGGATATGAAATGTTTTTGTATTCATAGGACCCAGTCTAAGGGAGGGGGGGCTGCACTATTCATTGATAAAATGTATAAATGTAAATTTGTCAGTAACATGTCATTTGCAATGGAAAATATTATGGAGTGTGTCACTGTAGAAATTGAGAGAGAGAAAGAAAGAAATGTTCAGATAAGTTGTATATACAGAAAACCAGGATCCTGTATTGATACATTTAGGGAAAAGATTGAGGAGCTGTATAATAGACATAACAACAAGAAAATTCTGTTTGTCTGTGGTGATCTCAATATAGATTTGCTAAATCCACAACAACATAATTCAACCACAGAATTTATCAATTCAATGTACAGCAACAGTCTATACCCTACAATTACACGACCAACTAGAATAACAACTCACAGTGCCACACTAATTGACAACATATTTACAAACGTTATTGACAGACCGGTTACAAGTGGCCTAATAATAACTGACATAAGCGATCACTTGCCAGTATTTGCAATTATACAAAACTGTATGCAGAAGAATAAAGACATTACTACAATTATGATGAAAAGGGAAAAAACACAAGATGCTGTAAATTCTTTTAAGCAAGATCTCTTGAGACAAGACTGGAAAAATGTTTATGTGAGTGATGTTAATTGGGCCTATGAAACATTTCTGACAATCATATCAGGATTATACAACATTGTCCCCTAGTAAAGAAAATTGTAAAACAAAAATATGTTGAGAAACCATGGATATCAAAAGGAATCATAAATGCATGCAAGAAGAAGAATTTAATATATAAAGAATTCTTAAGGAGAAGAACAATGGAAGCAGAACAAAAATATAAATTATATAAAAATAAATTAACAAAAATCATAAGATGCTGTAAAGTTAATTATTATAGTAATTTACTAGAAGATAATAAAAATAATATTAAAAAAACATGGGATGTCCTAAATGCTATCATTAAAAACAATGGGAAAAAGAATATCCAAGTTACTTCCTAGCATCGAATGATACAGAAATCACTGACAGGGCTTCAGTTGCTGGGGAATTCAACAAATACTTTGTCAGTGTTGGTCCAAGACTGGCAAGGGATATTCCAAAGACGGGTAGTAGTGATGGAGTAGAAAGTAAGAAATTATTTGTTGAAGAAACAATGTTTATAAGAGGGACAGATGAAAAAGAACTTATTGATATTGTAAAAAAACTGAAGAGTAAGAGGTCTACTGACTGCCATGATATTGATATGTGTACAGTCAAAAGTATTATTGAATCCATAGCAAGACCCCTAACTCACATTTGCAATCAGTCCCTTCAAACTGGTGTCTTTCCAGATAAAATGAAAATAGCTAAAGTAATACCAATATATAAAACTGGAGACAGACATATACTACACAACTACAGACCCATTTCATTGCTTCCACAGTTCTCCAAAATGTTGGAAAAAATGTTCTTCATGAGGCTGGATGATTTCATCGCCAAACATAGTATTCTATGTGAGCAACAATATGGGTTTAGAGCTGACAGATCAACTTCTCTTGCAATGATAGAATTTATAGAAAAAGTTACAAATGCAATAGATAGGAAACAATATGCAGTGGGGATATTTCTAGATCTCAAAAAAGCTTTTGAAACTGTAGATCACAAATTATTGATTAAAAAACTACAAAGATATGGCATTAGAGGAATTGCATTGACATGGTTATCCAGCTACCTGGAGAACAGAAAACAGTATGTTGAAATACAAAACAATAAATCACAACTGCTGCAGGTTACATGTGGGGTGCCACAGGGTTCAGTGTTAGGACCATTATTATTTAACCTCTATATAAATAATATATTGAATTCAATTCAATTTTATTTATATAGCGCCAAATCACAACAACAGTTATCTCATAGCGCTTTTCATAAAGAGCAGGTCTAGACCATACTCTGAAGTTATTTACAGAAGCCCAACAATTCCCACCAAGAGCAGCACTAGGCTGACACAGGCAAGGAAAAACTTCCTTTAAGAGGCAGAAACCTCGAGCAGAACCATGGCTCAGGGTGGGTGACCATCTGCCTCGACCGAGGTGAGAGAGAGAGAGAGAGAGCAAGAGAGAGAGAGCAGAGGGAGGCAGCCTACACAGTATACACACAGAGGTACAGACAGTAAAGGTAATGTTGCTATAGACTGAATGAAAAATGGTACAGATATTTATAGTAATGTTAATGATAATAATAATAACAGTAATAATAGCAATAGGACTAGTAATAGCAATTGCAACTGTAGCAGAGGGCGTCGAGCAGGAACACGGGGCAGCAGGAGACTCCCAACCACAGATCCAGACTCCACAGCTCCAGAGCCAGCAACACCCGCAGGAAGCGACAGGAGGGGAAGCACACGACCACGGGAGAGGGAGAAAAATCGAGTTAGTAACATGCATTAATGGGATGAGGTTGCACTCAGAGAGAGAGAGAAGAGGAGAGAGGAGCTCAGTGCATCATGGGAAATCCCCGGCAGTCTAGCCTATAGCAGCATAATTAAGGGATGGTTCAGGACTCACCGAGCCAGCCCTAACTATAAGCTTTATCAAAAGGAAAGTCTTAAGCCTACTCTTAAATGTAGAGACGGTGTCTGCCTCCCGAACCCAAACTGGAACCTGGTTCCACAGGAGAGAGCCTGATAGCTGAACAGCTCTGGCTCCCATTCTACTTTTGGAGACTCTAGGAACCACAGGTGCATTCTGGGAGCGCAGTGCTCTGGTGGGGTAGTAAGGTACTATGAGCTCTTTAAGATAAGATGGTGCCTGACCATTAAGAGCTTTGTATGTGAGAAGAAGGATTTTAAATTCTATTCTGGATTTTACAGGAAGCCAATGCAGAGAAGCTATCGCAAATTGTAGAAAGCATTCTTTTTTCTGATGATACAAATTTATTATGCTGTGGTGAAAATTTGGAGAAGCTACTGGATACCATGGAAAAGGAAGTGAGTAGGATGAAGATTTGGTTTGATGAAAATAAACTAACACTGAATTTGAGTAAAACAAAATTTATAATATTTGGGAACCGATCAACTGATACAGATAAGAAACTAATGATAAATGGTATAGAATTAGAGCGAGTATCTGAAATAAAATTCCTTGGGGTAGTTATTGATGAGAAATTAAGCTGGAAACCTCACATAAATTATATTAAAACCAAAATATCTAAGTCATTGGCAATATTAAATAAAGCCAAAGACCTATTGAATCAGGCTTCTCTAAATATGCTGTACTGCTCCTTCATACTCCCATACATGACTTATTGTGTGGAGGTATGGGGGAACACTTATAAAACAAATACATACCCAATCTTCATCTTACAGAAAAGAGCCATTCGAATCATACATAAAACTACATACAGAGAACCAACAAACCCATTGTTCATTAAACTCAAAACATTAAAGTTCAAAGATCTGATTGACTATAAAACTATTCAAATTGTTTTCAGAGCACACAATAACCAATTGCCTAAAAATATCCAAGAGCTTTTCCAAGTACGAGAAAACACATACAATTTCAGAGGCATATCAATGTTTAGTAGACCACTGACTCGCACAAACACTAAGTTTCACTGTGTAACAACCCAGGGTGTTATCCTGTGGAACAACAGCAACAATGACTTAAAATTATGTAAAAACTTATTGCAATTGAAATTTATGTTTAAAAAAAGAATCCTTGATGGATATGAGCTGGAACAGTGATTTACTTTTTTTGATCTTTATTAAATTAACTTTAGGTAAGTTAGAGAGTTTAAGTAGTTAAAATATCAGTGAAGTGGGGATAGGACAAGAAAAGTTATTCTAACTTCTTCCTACCCCCTTTGAACATGACTGTTATTTGGACCATCTATAGATGATCTTTTTTGTTGTTGTTTGTTTATTAATTATTTATTTTTATTATTCAGTTTCTGCTGTTGTCTTTTTTTAACATGTTCAATAAAGAATTAAAAAAAAAAAAAAAGAGAGTTTATAAAACCTCTTAAGAACCATACTGGGCTGAGCTGGTTCTTTACATGCTAGCGCCTCAACCACCCCAAAGAACCGCTGAAGAACCAAAATGTTTCCTCGAGGCTACAGCCAGGGTCCAAACTACAGGGGAGCCTTGGCTCCTCTTAATAAGACGTGAGCTCTCCTGCTGCGTGCACACACATATATATATATATACGTAACACACTCCCTTCCAGCCTTAATTAAGCCGGCCATAAACCTCGTTGTTATGCATTTTTCTTCTACTGTTATTAATTCTCCGACAGCCCCGGAGCCCCCCTCCTCCCCTGCAGCCTCCGATGCTGGTGAGCGGCGCGTCGGCTTTAACCAGGCTGTACTTTTCAACTCGAGCGAAGAAGGGGGGCGGGCCAAGATGGCGCTGTGAGTAGACGTGTTTTCTACCGCCGAGGCTTGGCGTTTTGGAATTTTTGCTAAAAAATTGCAATTTGCACAGCGGAATACAAAATACACACCGTATAACGTGAAAACTTCAAGAAAGAACAAGAACGATTGTCACTTTATCCCTTTGACCAACGTTACCGAAGTAAGTCGGCATGCTAGCACGAGGTCCACTTTGTCCACCCAAGAATCTGTCTCCGTAGCAGAAGGTATGGATGTTGATTTCATAGAAGAAAAGAGAAGGATTGCTGATACCCACTCCTATGCCTGCAAAGGAAAAACTGGAGGAGAGTGTGAATCAACCCCAAACACACCAACTAAGGCTGCTAAAAAATCAAGAAAAGCGCCGACAACAACTACAGAAGAAAATCTGACATTAATTCAAGTGCAAGAAAAGATCATCAACATCCTGTCTGGAAAAATCAATGAGAGAGCAGACCAACTCGAGAAGATGGTCAAGAAAAACTCTGCAGAGATTGTGAGCATGTCTGAGGCTCTTTACTCAATCCACTAAGATGTCATGAATCTTGAAAAAGAAAGCAACAAGTTAAGGGCAGAAAATGCAGAACTAATACAAAAGATGGCGGGTTTGGAAGAAAGAATTAATGAACAAGAACGATACAGTCGACGGTGGTGCCTGCGCTTACTTGGGGAAGCGGAAAATCAAACAGAGAAGGTTAAAGCGACAGTCAAAGATCTGCAAAGCTGTGATTCCTGGTGAGGAGAAAGACGAGGTGGATGTCGCACACCGGCTGGGTCGCCTTAAGGCAGGAGAAGACAAGAACGTGAAACCACGGCCGGTTATCATCAGGTTTGCATCAAGATCAGCGAGGGATCTGACGTGGAAGCATCTTCAGAATCATCAATACCACTTCAAGGAGGATCTCAGCACTACCGACAGAGCAGCGAGGAATCTCCTGTGGCCGGTGGTGGAGAAGGTGTGAAAGGCGTACTTCAGAGGGGCCAGAGCATACATAAATGGTAAAGAAGTGAAGATGTGAAGTGGATCGGTGTGAAGGTGGAGAATCTAGTGGAACATTTTTGTGCCCTCCTCAAAATTTGGACCCTCTGGACACCTTCGTGGCAAAAGTGTACATGCACAAATAAACTCCTTTTAAATCACTATACATCAATATTTGTTTCTGCTTTTTTTCCATAAATCACTTAAACAACTTCTCTCCTGCTCAAAAAAACCAAACATTTAATAATTTGCATGAATTTAACCCTTTCAATGCCAGTTGAATTATTTGAGGCACTTGCAAAATACTCCCACTGGACAAACAGACTTCCATTCAAACCAACCTTTTTGATCTCACTGCCATTACATTATAAAATCATGCATTCTGTAATAAAAGCATTTCATTTAGAAGAAAAGTAGTTAAATTTGACATTTTTACTGTATTCTATAAGATTCAGTCTTTTCCCATTGTAGGCCGATGGTTGAAATTATTGCATTTTGCCAGACAGCTTATGGAGTTATGTGACCACCAGGGGGCGCCATTTTTTGTGTTTGTGTGAGCGTGTGCATGTACGCGCACACCCATGCATCGCGTGTGCATGTGCGCGTGCGTGCACGTGCGTGCACACGTGTATGTAAAGACACAAACTACGACGGGGAGTCTGACATGAAATGCTCACTGGAGTCCTCTCTGCGTGTCTCTGAACCGTCTTCTGAAAGTGGAGATCCTGCGCACCCAGTACTGTAGTCTACGTGATACGCAGGTATACGCCGTATACCCACTAGGAACGGTCAAAGATTTGCGTATACCCACTTAAAATAGCGAGATGATACGTAACATCGTTTTGTGGCAGAACTTTCACACGTTCATTCATAAATTCACCCCGTTTGTGTTGTGAAGCTCTGAACTGACGTTTGAGCTTCCGTGGCCTGTGACCGGGATCTGACGTCAGCTACCAAACAGCTGTGTGGCGGTCACTCTGCGCACGTTTGAAATGAACTAATGTGAGTCACTGAAGGAGATGTGAAACGCGAGCAAACTCAAACTAAACTCTTTTAGTATTTTCGTAAGCCTGCAGGAGCTGCTGCCCGCTCCGAGTGACACCATGACAGGAACGTTAAAGTTACTGAAACGCAAAAACGAGCCAGATGATGCTGATGTCATCGTAACGTTACCTGGTGAGTGAAAATAGCTTATAGGCCTGTGTTATCATTAACGCTATCAGTAACGGAACTGTAACAGCATTGTTGGTCTATTGGTTTGAATCTAGTTAACTAACCTTAGTGTGTGTGTGTGTGTGTGTGTGTGTGTACAGTAGCAGGTCCTGGATGCTTGCTCATGCATTTAAGCTGATAAAGTACATAACTTACGTTTGACAATGGTTTTTTGGAAGATAAGTGAGCTTCAGGGGATGTGGACCCTTCTGGTGTCCTCAGTGCAAATATTCTGTATGAATGAGTTTTGGTGATAGAACTGCACACAGGCCTGTGTTCTTTGTTATTACTGCTACTGAAAAGCCTCAGCTTTCCATTATTGTTAATAATAGTTGCATCTTGCTCTGTGAAATGTGCATTGAAAATTACCAGCTGATAAAACAAGATTCATGTAACATCTAAGGCTAAATGTAGCTGAGTTAGATGGTGATTAACACTGAACATTAGACATTTCCACCATAAATTGGTGCAGAAAATGTCTCCAGAATGCAGGAAATTAAATGTTTAATGCTCAAAATCTTCTGGTGGAGGAGCCCCAGACCCCCCCAATCAGGTATTCATCAACGAATATTTTTAACATACTATTGAAATATCTTCCAGTCTTGATCTCGTGACCCCAATATTCTGGATTATCAGATCTCATATGCTAAATGTTTTGTTGCAACTCTAATCTGAACCCTAAACACGTCCCCACCACGTCTGAAGACAAAGTGACCGCCCTTTCCCACCTGTAACTGTCATTGGCTGTTAAAGTCTTTGCGTTGTTGGTAACACACAGCCTAAGCAGTCCTTCAGAGTGCTCTCTATTACATGTACATGCATACTGTAAGTATTAGTGAGTGTAGTGGTGCTCATGGGATGTCGCTCTGGAATGGGTGAGTTTGAGGCTGGGATGTAAAAATCACAGTATACTCACTAGAAAAATCTAGACTCCACCACTGCGTGTATGCATGTCCAGGGGGGCGTCGCTAGTAGTGCAAATGATCCAGGGCTTGCCCTGCATGTTGAATCTTTTATTTTAACGGGGGTCCAGGGATTTCTCCCCCGGGAAATTTAGAAACTTGGGCTGTTTAAGATGCAGTTAGTTTGTTTGAGAAGAAAGGGAAGATACGCTTAGATACGTTTTTTCGTTGTTGTTCTATGTGGATAATGCGGTCATTTTCAAGAGGTTCATAGGCCAAGGCCCAAGGGCGACATCTGTTGGTGAAACTGCAATTAGAAAAAAACAAAAACACAATCTCAGTGTTTGTATATTTTCATATTCACAGAGTTGTCAAATTATTCGGGCTGGGAAAAGATTAATCGCATCCAAAATAAAAGTTTGTGTCTATTTGTGTTTGTACTGTGTATAATTATTTTGTATATAAATACACACGCACATGCACGTATATATTTAAGAAATATTTGCATGTATATACTGTATGTATTCATATATAATTTATATTATATATAAATGTAAATATTTTATAAAGAAATAACAAATATTTCTGAAATACATACATGCAAATGTGTATTTATTTTGTGTGTGTGTATATATATGCATACAAATACAAAATAATTATACACAGTACACACAAATATCATTAATGTAGACACAAACCTTTATTTTGGATGCGATTAATATCTTCCCAGCCCTACAAATTATGTACAAAATTATTATATTGTGCCTCATCAGACCTCTTTTTAAAGGTAAAATAGAGTTTTGAATTTTAAATGTTCCAGTGACAAATAGGCCTATATAAAAGACTAATGTGTGTGTGCATAATTTTGTATGATGGTTATTGATGGTTGGGGGGCACCACCAAGCATTTGTGCTTAGGGCACCCAAATGGCTAGTGCCGGCCCTGTCACCACTTCACTATGCTGGTGCAAGCTGCTCTGTCCGCTCCGTCCTGGAGGTTCAGCACTTTGGACAGTGACTTTTGAGAGACATTTATTACCTAATCTAGTTTGGCTGGTTTGAAGGTTTAAGTTTCCGATTTCAGGAAAGTAAGCAGACATTTTCCCCTTTCAGTAGAGGAATGTGAGAAACCTCTGGTGACAAAATCTGCACAGATACAAATTAGTAAAGTCCAGCTCTGATATTTCAGGAGACACAGACTTTGAGTGGATCAGTAAAAAAACTAAACCTGAGCTTACAGTTTGAGGAGAGGGATCCAGCATCAGAGATCGAGCCTTCAGTCCAGTGCTGCTGCATCTCTTTACAGAGAATCACTTCCTCCATCAGGCGTCGCACAGCCATAACCTTCTCCAACACTGTTCTTCTGGTGTGAAGGTCTGCAGCAGCTTCAGTTCATCAACATCCAAACAGAAGACATGAGAGTTAGAAGATTTGTTCTTTGGATTAATACAAGTAACATTATCAGCTCAGATACAGATTGTATTTAATGGAGAACTTACTTTCACTTATGTTGTTCCAAGGCCACGCATCAGTCAGGACACGATGTGTTCAGATGGTTCAGCAAGCGTTTTTTCTCATCAAGTATGTATTTAGAATGGAATCCCAATTTTAACACTTTTTTAAATGTGCGTTTTATTTGTCTAAACGACCTGTATTACATTTTTTACAGTGTTCTGGACTCCCGTATAGGTCATTTTTTACAGTGTTCTGGACTCCCGTATAGGTCACCGTGTCACAGTTTGATGATGCCTGCTAGCTGCCATCAGCAGGACCAGTTTCTGAATCAGAGTATTAAACACATAACCAAAGTCGGTCTGTTACCTTCAGCAGTCGTTGTTCTCTCAGCGTGATCAGGGTAAAGCTGCGGTTCTGCTGTGTGACCCCATAACCTTCCCAGGACTTCGTGGTCAGACCGCTGCTGTACAGGTTGTGCTCTCTGAACCGTGTCGTCCTCTACGCCGAGCTCGTCTCTGGTGGCGTCCAGGATGTCCCTGTGTTCTTTGAGCATCCTCACAGTCACACTAACAAATGTCCTTTTAATTATTTAAATTATTGGTGTTTATTTTCCACTCTGATTTGAAAAACGTTCCTCGGCTTTGACATGTACTTGGTCGTGATTGCTCAAACATTTACATTTTAATTCTTTCCTTCAGGAAAAACGTGGGCAGTTCTCTTCTGACAAAGATTTTACTGAAATCAGTTGATTATTAATGTTGTCATGGTGACGTTTGTGGATCATGGTGGGCTGAATATACATATTTATAATAACATCATCTTTAAATCTATCAATCTTTATGAGGCTGTATTGTAGAATTATCACATGTTTGTGTTGAAATATATTAAAATAAATGGATTCATATAATTATATATAAAAAAAACATTACAATTGACAGAGAGGACACTAAGGGGGTTTACGTCATAACTAAGTTGGCGATGCCCAGGGCGTCCAATAGCATCGCAGACGGCTTTACATTGGAGGAAAGCTCTGTGCTTCTCATAGCGGCGCTAAAGGGCACCAGGTGCGCCGACACCTGAAAAAAGTGAAGGGGGACAAAACATCGATTTTGAAACGTGGGGGGGGCATGCCCCCCTCAATTATAATGGCTCCTACCCACAAGTCCGGTTTTAGGGCCCCATGCAGGTCTGAACTGGCTCTGCTTCTCCTCCACAACAATAATGTTTCTTTGTAAAGGACTTCCTGAGAGTCAGAAGTTCTCCTGGTGAAGAGTTTCCTGCTGTGAAGGAGTGAAGATGATATTTCAGGGAAACACTGAAGCTCCTTTCTGCCTGTCTGCTGCTCAAAGACACCATGACAGGGACATCATGTCTTCTGTCCAGCCCTTTGAGCCGGACCAGAAGGATCAGGTCTCTCTTCAACATTTCTGTGTATTTGAGACCTGCTGATTGTGTTTTTATTTGGCTGTTTTAACCAGACTATCCACACTGCAAACCCAGTTTCTTTCCTGTCAGAGGAACAGAAGGAGCCTGGTTCTTCAGCCTGTTTCTGATTCAGTACCATGTGATCCAGTCAGACATGCACGCAGATACTGAGATCTGAAGTTCAAACTAAACAGTTCTGTGGTCTCTGAGTGTTCTGTGATGCTAAATGTTGGTCTCTGTGTTTCAGTGTCTCTGGTGTTCAACATACAGTTTAAAGTCCTGTGTCTCCTGAGTCTTTTAGGCAGGTCCCTCCATTATTACTGTCAGCTCTTATATTTAGTTTCTCTCTCTAACCCTTTCTCTTTGTCACACTCATTATATCAGTCTGTCCACATCTGGAGGCTCAGAGCTGGGAAACCTGGACCGTCTTGTGTCCTTTGCTCTGGACCCCATGTCCCAGGAGACACGACCTCTGGACCAGCTCAATTTCCTTCATTCTCTTTTTATTAATAAATTCTTCAAACAGTTTTTTGGATCTCAGTTATTGGCTCAATCCCTCACCAGCAATTTACAATTTCCTGGACAATTTGGTGACCCAGATGGGACTGGACCCAGGATCTGGACTCTGATGATGAAGTGCGGAGGCCAACTGAGGCCCCTCCACACTACAGTTAAAACGAATCCGGTCTCCGTCCTCAGCAGCGTCTTAGCTGCGTGTCAGAGTTGATCTCCGTCTAAAACGACACCTGGGCGTGAGCAGGTGTGAACGTGAAGCAGACGGTCTGTTCTGTAGTTACAGAAGGTTTGGTGAAAGAAGAAAGAAATGCAGAAGAAGAATCAGAGCAGATTAATTTTACATGCACCAATAAGGAGCTGGACTGTGACCGAACTGTTACGGCGGGAAACAGACGGGTAAACGGCGACATGCTCAGCACAGCTGGAAGGCTTATTCACATAAAAACAGCAAACTAAAACTCTGTCAGCAGCATCGTGTTTCTGCTTTGCAGGACAGAAATGAACAGTGTGGACGGGGCCTGAGATCCTGGATTCCTCCCTGAGGGTGAGAGGCTGCTTCAGCTGAGTCCTGGTCATCGCCTCCGGTCCTGGATCAGAAATGAATGAGTGAAATATAAAGAGAGAGACTGAACAGTGAAGGAAAGACATCTGGGGCCGTATTACAGAAACTTCCTAACCGGCAGATCCTATCCTAACTGCTCGGTAACCATGGTTATAAGAGTTAGGAACTCATTTAGGAAAAAGGCCATTACAGATTAACAGTTCCTAAGTCAATATTCCTTTCCTAACTTTAGATAGGAAAAGTGTATTACAGAAGCATCCTAACTTCGTAAAATCTTAAATTAACTCTCCTAACTTTAGGATAGCTGTTCAGCTGTCCTAACTAACATTTTCACTGTTTGCTAACTTCTTCCCTATGGCTGCTCTTTTATTGCTTTTGCGAAACCAACACAATGTCAACAGGCGGAACTTATTCATTGAAAGACTTATGGCAGATCCTAACGATGTGTTGCGATTTGACGACAAAACGCTCATTAGTATATACAGGCTACCCCGAGTAATGATCCTTCAGTTAGCCGAGCAACTACGACCAGCATTGGAGAGGCCGACCCGACGCCACGGGGCTCTACCGGTTGTGGTGCAACTGACAAACACGCTCCGTTTTTTTGCAAAAGGAGATTTTCAAAGTGAAGTAGCTGACATAGCCAAAGTATCACAGCCCGCTATATCGGTCGGTTACGTTGTAACCTTGGTTCTCTGAGTGGAGAGACTATCTCTCCACCGTTACATATTCCATATGTACGGGGATGATCCCCTGAGATCAGGTACGTGGAAACCTCTTTAAGACACACCGGCTTGCCCGCCACTCTATAGGTCACCTATAAAGCACCTGCGTCGGCGTGAAATCACTGATAGTTTGATCGAACCGTCTCCGAAGCGGCCTGCAGTTGGAGAGATAGTCTCTCCACTCAGAGAACCAAGGTTACAACGTAACCGACCGTTCTCTATCGTGTTGAGACTATCTCTCCACCGTTACATATTCCATATGTACGGGAACTCTTTAAGACACCCCGTGAGGAGACCGTGCTACCCAAGCCCATATAGTGAAACAAACGAACTATTTACAAATGCACACTATTTACACACCAACCAGGTCAAGGCCCCGCAAGTCGCAAAGGCCAAGCCTGAGAGGCAGAGGGGCTGCTGGAGAGTCCGCAAGACGCAAGACCACCCCAAGGAATGCATGGAGGCCACTCAGGGCAGCCCGCAAGGCGCAAGGCTGACCACAGAGACGACTATCAGCGTAATGACCAACCAGCCCAGGCCGCAGTCATTTACTGATGAGATACGCCCAGCATTCGCTCACCAAAGGCCGGCTGCCACATTCAGACGGTAGAATCTGGTGAAAGTGGACTGAGACGACCATGTAGCTGCTGCACATATAGCCGCAAGGGAGGCTCCCCGCCCCAAGGCCCATGAGGTAGCAATGCCACGGGTTGAGTGTGCTCGCACCCCCGAAGATATATACGCCTGCTTAGTAGCGTCTACAACCCAGTGGGACAGCCTCGATTTTGACAGAGGCCTGCCCTGGCTCCGGGACTCAAAGCAAATGAAGAGCTGGTCCGTCAGCCTGAGAGCCCGAGTGCGCCTGACATACTCCGTCAGCGCTCTGACAGGGCACAACATGGACTGGGTTGGCTCGTCCTCCTGTCCCTCCACGGGACAGAAGAAAGACCGAAGCTCGATTGGCTGGGTCAGATGGAATTCGGACGAAATCTTAGGCAGGAAAGCTGGATTGGGGCGAAGGACTACGCCTGCCCCATCAGGCAGGAACCTGCAGCACCGTCGTGAACAGACAGTGCATGGAGCTCACCTATTCTTCTTGCTGAGGTTATAGCCAAGAGGAATAAAGTTTTGAGGGAGAGCCACTTCAGATCAGCTGACCCAAGGGGCTCAAAGGGAGATTGTCCCAAGGACCACGTCCAAATCCCACAGAGGGACTGAAGGTCTGGTCTTATGAACCGCCAGCCTCTGAGAGCCTCTGAGAAACCGGGAAATAAGGGAACAGTCCTGCTCTTTCAGTGTGGAAGCACCTACACGGACTGCCGTAATAGCCGCCACCATCCCTCGCAGGGTTACGGCTGACTTCCCTGCCTCTAGCTGGGTTTGCAGGAATGACAGGATGTCCTGTGCTCTCGCAGAGTAAGGATCCACCTGTCGAGTGCCGCACCATG
This sequence comes from Lepomis macrochirus, assembly GCA_024633595.2. Classification (NCBI taxonomy): domain Eukaryota; kingdom Metazoa; phylum Chordata; class Actinopteri; order Centrarchiformes; family Centrarchidae; genus Lepomis; species Lepomis macrochirus. The sequence goes on from JALXJV020000002.1 coordinate 47,433,797, forward strand.
TGGCAAATACCCCCCCAGCGGTAAGAGTAGGCAGCCCTAGTAGAAGGAGCCCATGCCTCTTGCCTCTGTCCTCTTTTAGCGTTCTCATCACGGGCTCTGGCAAGCCGAGGGCCCGGAGGCCGTCCCTTCAGGGGCCAGGCCACCAGCCGGAGTCCCGCCGGGAATGGATGAAACAGGGTGCCACCCGCCTGTGACAGCAGGACCCTCCTGTGCGGGAGCTCCCATGGCGTCCCGTCTAAGAGGGGCGGGATCGCTGAGAACCATGCCATGTGAGGCCAAAGAGGCGCCACCAGAATAGCCTCACGGCATCCACCATCACTCTTCGGAGAAGAGGCTGGAGGAGAGTGAAGGGAGGAAAGGCGTAAAGGAGACCTCGGGGCCACGGGTGGGCCAGAGCGTCCCAGCCCAGAGGCGGATTGTCGCCCTTCATGGAGAAGAAGAGGCGACAATGTGCCGATTCCCTGCATGCAAACAGGTCGACTTCCGCCCTGCCGAAGCGGTGCCATACTGGCAGGAAAACAGGTGTCTGACTCGTCTGTTAGCCGACTTGATGTCTGCGCTCAGCTCGGACCCCACCGGGCGCGTCAGCTCACGAGACTGCGAGCAATACGCCAGAAAAGGGGGACACACACAACCGGGAGGCTGCCCTCCTGGCGGACCCGCAGCCGCTGTTACCGGACTCCCGGAGACAGCTTACTGCCACAGCCATCGTGCATGGCGCCCCAGCCTGACTGGGACGCGTCTGTGAATACCAGTCGGCGATACACTACCGGTCCCAGTGTACTTCCTCTCTGTATATTGGTCGGGTCCCGCCACCAGCAAAGGGCTCGGTACAGCCTGCGGGAGACCAAGACCCTGACTTGGTGGGAACCCTGTGGACAAAGACCCAGGCTCAGCAGGCACCTTTGGACGGGTCTCATGTAGAGGAGGGCAAGGGGAAATACCTGCACTGTGGTGGCCATTAAGCCCATTAGGGGGAGGCAGAGCCCCCAGTTGACCTGTGAGTGCAGCTGAAACTGGCAAACGCAAGCTGTGAGGGCTAGCTGTCTCCTGGGTGTCAGGACTAGCGTAGCCCTCCTTGAATCCAGAACCATGCCCAGAAAGGTGATCACCTGGGAAGGCTGGAGCCTGCTCTTCTCGACGTTGTGACGAAGGCCCAGGCCCTGAATGTGCTCCAGGAGCAGAGCTATATGACAGCGACATAGCTCCTCCGAGTCCGCACAAACCAGCCAATCGTCGAGGTAATTGAGGATCCTGAGCCCCCGCTGCCTTATGAGTGCAATGACCGCATCCATGCAGCGGGCGAAGGTCCGGGGAGCCAGCGAAATGCCGAAAGGCAGAACCTGAAACTCGAACACCCGACCGTTGAAGCCTGTGGATCCCCAGACTCCACCTCCCATATGGCGCCTTTTGCCAAGAGGGTGGATATCTCTTTCTGCAGTACCTCTGCGTGACCAGGGTCGTTCACCGAGGTAAAGGTGGGGGACCTTGTCACGGGAGGTCTGCGGCAAAACTGTATCCGGTAACCGTGGGTCACGTGACCCACGGGTCCGCACCCAAAGCCAACCATGCTGCCGTGAACAGGGCTGTCGGAGCGTACTGGCTGGCTGGGTCCCAGTAACTGTCAGGAAGGAGGGGGCTGCCTTGAGAGCGCCCCCGACCGCTTCCCCTTGGTAGCTGCCCCTCCCCCACGCCCCAGACGGCGGTCGCTACGCCTCCGCATATCCTCGGGCTGGGGCCGGAGGTCTCCTGGACCCCATGTTGGGGCCGGCGTCGGTGGTGGTACAGGGTTTTTTTTTTTTTTGCCTCCCTGTAGCCCCTGGAGCGCCTGGAGAAGCTACCAGAAATCACCTGTGCGCAGTGGCGACTTTCCTGTGCCCGCTGCAACAGTTTAGCTGCCTCCAGTCCAAACATAGCCGTAGGCCCTACTGGCAGTCTCAGCAAACAGTCACGATCCGCTTGTTGGAGCTGGGACTGAGGCAGCCACAGGTGGCGTCTTGCAACTGTGAAAGATGCTAAGGCCCTGCCTGCAGCCACTGCCTGCTCCTTCATAATGGAGGCAAGGTAAGAGGAAGCCTCCTGAAGCTCCCCTGTAGGGCTGGGGCTGACAGGACACTCCGTCACCTGATGAGACAGGTGGCGCAGGTAGAGAGACATAATGGCCGCAGAATTAGCCAAGCAGGTCTGCGTAGCCATAGCTCTATGCAGCTTAGCCAGCAAACCATCCATAACCCTACAGTTCTTGCTAGGGCAGGTGGCCTTGCAAAGCACCGAGCTGGAGGGAGAGACCAGAGAGGAAAGGGCTTGATCCATTGGGGGGGGAGAGGCCCGCAGGCAACACGCTCCCTGCCTTGCACATTTGCAAACCTCCTACAGAATCTAGACCACTTGTGTGTGGCTGCCGGTGAGACAAACTGATTACACACCAGGTCCTTAAAGTCAGGCAGAAGAGGGACCTGTACCGGTGTGGAGCGTACCTCCGTACTCTCATCAAACCGAGAGGGGGGCGCTGTCAGAGTTTCAGGGGGGGCAATACCCAGGGCTGCGACCGCCCTGCTGAGAAGCTGGTCAAAGCCCTGAACCGTTGAGTCACCACCTACATGCGCTGCCTCGTTCTGCCCACAGGACATGTCACCGTCCTCGTAGGAGAGCACAGTTTCCACATCCACATCCACATCCTCCTCCTCCTCTTCCTCCAGCATTGAGGTGGGGGGAGGAGGGGGGTTACGAAACAGGCCTGCTGAAGATCTAAGAGCAGAGGGAGGAAGGGAAACCTGCCAGGACCCTGAACACTCCCCTCTGTCTGACTTAGCGTCAGCCTTTCTGCGCACTTTCAACCGGGGGCTCCTCAGAAAGAGAGGGGCATACTCGCTTTCTTTCAAAGAAGCAGCAGCGGGCCTCCCTAGTATGTGCTGGCAATATAAAACAGTCCATGCACGACTGAGGGTTTTCCCTGGACAATATGGCGTGTTGGTGACCCAAACACAGTACACACTGGTCATGGCCATCTTCAACCGGCAAAGGAATGCTACAGCCCACACAATTATGTCGCTGTCGGCTTTCCATATCGACCATCTCACGGTGAGAGCGGAGGGGGCCGGGCCGGCAAGGGGAGCACCCTCCGTCTTACTTCCGTGTGTACCTGTAGCTTCTGAGAGGCTAATAGCTCGGCGTGCTAGCACAGCTATGCCTCTGTTCTCCTCTCTGTCTTCTTTCACTCTTGTGTCAGGTGTTAGCCGACAGCGCCGGCATGCACGCAGACTATGTTCTTCCCAGAGCGCGTGAGCCGAGAGCACCGGCAATACGCTCGAGGGAGTTGGCTTCCGCCGCAAACCAGGGCTCTCACCCCGAGGCAGCGTGGAGAAGCCGGTTCGGCAGGAAAACAGGTGTCTGTCTCGTCTGTCAGCCGACTTGATGTCTGCGCTCAGCACGGACCCCACCGGGCGTGTCAGCTCACGAGACCGCAAGCAATACGCCGGAAAGGGGGACACACACAACCGGGAGGCTGCTCTCCTGGCGGACCCGCAGCCGCTGTCACCGGACTCCCGGAGACAGCTACTGCGCTTCTTGTTGGAACAAGGGAAACAGCAATCCAAGGAGGCTGCCCGGAGACAGGCTCCCAAACTACAACAGGTAAGATCTTTTCCCTGTGAGCTCGGACTCTGCTGTAACCCACTTGCTGTTCTTTTTTGTCTTTGTAATGGAGATTGTCTTCACGCACGTACCCTAACTCAGGTGGAGATCAAACAATCAGTGATTTCACGCCGACGCAGGTGCTTTATAGGTGACCTATGGGGCGTGGCCGGGCAAGCCGGTGTGTCTTAAAGAGGTTTCCACGTACCTGATCTCAGGGGATCATCCCCGTACATATGGAATATGTAACGGTGGAGAGATAGTCTCAACACGATAGAGAACACGCAATTTAACAGAGGTGGCAACAGCAATTAGCAATTTGGCTGATCGGTACATACAATTTCCAATACGGGATGAACTCACCGCAATCAAGGCTGCTTTCTACCATGAGTATCGGATGCCCGGTGTAATTGGACTGGTTGATGGGTCTTTGTTTCCCATCAAAGCCCCCAGTGGGGAGGATGAGGCAACATATGTGTGCCGCAAAGGATACCATGCTATCAACATCCAAGCCATAGGGGATCATAACATGATGATTAGGCATTTGATAGCGAAGTGGCCTGGCTCAACTCATGATGCTTTCATCTTCAACACAAGGTAGGCTATAGCCTACAGTATTTTCGGTAAATTAAACAGTGTTAATGTAAATTATAACTGTAAATTATTCAAATCAGGGGCAATTTGATTTATAGGCCTAAGTCCCATGAAGTCTCCTGAAACATTAGCCTACCAGAACACATTCTTCACAATATTTTTAATCTCTTTGTTTGCAAAATAAGGAATAGGGTGATTCATTTGGCAAAATATTTTACTAACTAAACTAAAAATAAATTCAGGCCAATAGGTATGCAAATATAAAATATAAATTTGCAAGGAATAATTTTGTTTCATCCATCCTTTTAGTGTTTTATTTCTAACACTTAAGCATGTCTACAGTGAAATCAGTGCTTATCTGGAAGAAAGAGAACAGAGTGGCTGGCTGCTTGGTGACTCTGCACCCTTAAAGTCATTCCTAATGACACCAATGGGAAGCGAACGCACAGCAGCAGATATGCGGTAATTTGGAAAAATCTTTGTGTCATCTAAATAGTTGGACTACTATAATTTTGTTGGTAGACTGCTTTCAATTTATCTATTAGGTACAACCAGGCTCACAGAAAATGCGGGGCGAGACAGGAGCGTCTGTTTGGAATCTGGAAGAGCAGGTATTAGCCGTTCAACTTTATTGAACTGACAGGAGGCTAAACATCTCAACATGGGCCTAATCTTGTAAATATTGTTCAAATAACAGATGGAGATGCCATGATACAAGTGGAGGTTACCTCCAGTATTTACCAGAGAAAGTGATCTTATTCATCAAAGCCACAGCAGTGCTTCACAACCTATGTAGATTGGCAAACCTCCCGGACCCTGAGATGGACGCAGACCCAGCAGAAGGCGATGAAGCTGAAGAAATGCAGCCACAGGGAGTTAACACTGGACTCCACACAAGAAATCAACTAATCCAGGATTTCTTTGCAAGATAATAAGATAAATAATATACGGAAGGATAACATAAAATAATTTATTGTAGATTCACAACATAGATCTGTTTTAAAAATAAATTGATACTAGAAGTACATTAAATAAATAAAAATAAAAATGGCTTGCTTATATTTCATTATTACACTTTTTGCACAGCAGTTTTGCTCTGCACTTCTCTAGTGTGAACTTCTCCCTTTCCAGCATCAGTCGCTCTCTTTCAATGGCTAGTCTATCTTTGAACAGCTCCAGCTTCTCCTTTTCTATCTCCAGCAAGGCCAGGGTGTCTGATGACATGCTGGATGGCTTCCATTTGTTTGCTGCAAAATAAAATTAGACAGTCCAGTTATAATTAGGGTAATACTAAACCTATAAGCATGTTAGCCTAGTTAGTTGGTTAATTATAGGTCTACTAGCCTAGTTATTGTTAGTTTAACTTACCAGGGGGGTGTTGTCAGTGTGACCACAGCTGGTGGTGATTGAGGACTGCTCTGCTCCTCCAAAACCACATCTTCGTCAGTTAGGTCAGACAGCTAGATATCTATGTCGGCAAACACCACACTGTCCACTCCTAGGCCAACTTCATACCCACCAGGTATGCCTGTATGAATATGCAACGATGTAAAGGCTGAGACTATGTAACACTAGATAATGTATTTTATGGGCTGATGATGTAGGCAATTTTGGCCTAACAAAAGTATTGTAATGGAAGTCTACGATAGGAGATCGGTTAAAAAACAGCCGTTATTACCTTCGTAATTAACTTTCCCGAGGAGACCCACAATGCGGGTTTCTGCCGGGGTCAGTGAGGGAGCACAGGAGGAGCCACCACCGGTCTTCTTCTGCTCTCTGGACGCAAGAGCTGCCTTCCTCTTCGTATCACTAGTCAGTGTACTCATTTTCTTTTTGACAGCTTTAACACTCCGCTGGATGCCGGATACGGCGGAGACTGTGTCCGCTATCTTAGCCCACTCTCTTTCTTTTATCTCCCGAGTTAGCGTTGATGTAAATTTCCCAAAAAGAACATCCTTCGATTTCTCGACAGAGCTTACCAACACTTCTAACTCATCTGGCTTGAAGTTAAATGATCTTCGTTGTTTTTGCTCCATTTTCTATGTTTGTTTCAGTAAAACACTATCAAAAAACAGCGATTAAAAGCCGGCGAGATGAGAAAAGCGTCATCGGTTGCTAGGTAACAGACATGAAAGTTGATAACCGATGTTGGATTGCGTATTTAGGATTTCCTAACCTTGAGATAAGACGGATGAAGTAATATAAGATAGGATTCCTAAAGTTAGTTAGGATTTGCTTCTGTAATACCAAACTGAGAAAAATCCTATCTAGACCACTCCTATCTTAACTTAAGACTTAAGATAGGAAACTTTCTGTAATACGGCCCCTGGAGCCTAAGAACCTTTGCAGAACCTGGATCCTCCTGTAAGTGGATCCAGAGTGAGACTGAATCAAAGAGGCTGCAGACAGACGTGTCCTGGTTTCAGGGTCCCAGAGTCTTTGGCTGACCCAGCTGACATGTCAGGTTTGCAGCGCTGTACCTTCCGACTTTACCAAACCCAGTGGACCCATAAGTTCTGTGTGGACTCCGGGGACAGACTGGCTGGACATCATGTGGGGAAATGTGAAGACTGAGAGGGAAAAGATTCCAACATGGCTTCTAGCAGCTGTGAAACCATGAAACCTCAACGGGACAGCAAAGAGGAGCTTTGGTCTGAATCCACTGTCCCGGCTGAGGACACGTTTAGAGCTGGACAAACTGACTTGTCCAACGACCAGCAAAGGAAGAACTGTCCTTTGAAAGCAGCTGACAGGCTGTGAAGGACAAGTGACAGGACAGAGGGTCAGATTAAGGCCAGTGATGAGAAGAATGATAAGAAAGATGAATCCTGATCTGGACTCTGTCTCTACAGTCCAGCTCCAGGTCCAGACCAGGATCCCCGGGAGCCCAAGGCCCAGACCCTGAACAGTCTGAGGAGGTTGAAGTCACAGAGACTGTAACACGACACCACGCAGGGGAAATGAGGGAGTCAGGAAACTGCCGGAGCCAGGACGTCCTGTGGTGGGTTCAGTCGACCCCGGGGCCTCTGTCCCCATTTGTAAAAAAAGATATTACAACATGGTGGCGTCGGGGGGATCACAGTTTCAGAACACACGTCTCATGATCCTTTCTGCATCTGCTGTAGCTTCACATCCAGAAAGACTGCAGTTTCCGTTTGAGTCCAGAGACGCTGAGTTGTGTCTGTGAGTGGACTCTGGCGCCCTCTAGTGTCTCTGCTGTGATACCACAACATCTGCTAAAGCTCACAGGCCTCTGAGCACCAACCAGGGCCCAGCACGCTGCTCTGAGGGACAGGCTGCCCGACCTCAGCTGGGTCAGGAGGAGCTCTGCCCACATGTGGGGCTGGCTGAGCCTGCTGATTGGACACGGAAGGATTCACACCTGCAGTCGGTCCTAGTGTCTCCTCTCACAGAAGCCTGCAGGCCGGGGAGGGTGAACATCTGCACAGACTGACGTTACGTGTGGGCAACATTTCCTGATTCATGGAGATTTTCTAACATCTGCAGGAAACCAGCAGCTCACCACAACCTGCTGGACGCTGTTCTGCTGCTGCTGCAGTGATAAAACGTTCTGCTCACTTTGACCAAACTACATCTGCACAGGAAGCTCTGCAGCAGCTGCTGAGGCAGCATCAGGCTCCAGGTTCATCCCATGATGTTTCATGATGAGGAACTCAGTGTTCAGAGTCTCTGGATCTTACACAGTGATGGCGAGTCTCCCAGTGTGATTCTGAACAGACGCAGACTCACTCATTCATCTCAGAGTGAAAGAGACACTTTGACAGAGAAGCGTGGACATGGACTAAGAAGCAGAAGTAAAGTTACTAGTTAGTGCTTTAGTTTATGGTCCAGTTTGTGTCACAGCTGGTCTGTTTATCTGCTGTAGGATGAGCTGCTGTATTCAGCTGGGACTCATTTCCTGACGTCTGCAGGTTTGACCTGACCTGTTTGAAGCTCCAGATGTTTTTCAGGTTGGTTATTTATCTCATTATGTTGTTGCTCAGTGAAACCCTTTCCCAGCATGCCGGTGTTAACTGGTGACTTTCAGAAAGCGTCTGTGGTTGTCATCATTTAATAAAGTTTCATCAAGTAAAAATAAATCAGACTAATTAAAGAGTCCCTGTTGTCAGCTGAGTCTCAGCACAGCTCCGCAGTGAGCTGGCTGAACAGGGCCTGTTTTAAACTGATCATCATGATGCCCAGGTACAACGACATGACCTGAAGACTGTAAACAGTGTCAGGACAGCACTGTGCATTACTAACAGTGAGACAGGTCTTTCTGTCTGACTGTGGGCGAAGTGGAAAAGCTCCTGGGAGCCAAAGATTCAGAGTGACCAACAGGAAGTTTGTTCCTGTAACAGAGAGCCTTTCAGAGGCCGTCAGAATCATTTCAGTGTTTGTGTTGTTTTTTAAGCAAACGTCTCAGATTGTATGGGATGAAAACAACGGCATGATTCAAAACTGAAAAAAGTACTGAACATGTGTCAGCACTTGATGCTCTGTTGATACTTGTTATTCCTCAAATGTAAGTCGCTTTGGATAAAAGCGTCTGCCAAATGAGTAAATGTAACCTTTTGGAGTGATATTTTACTGTGGCCAGCCTAAGGCCTTTTATTGTGGCCAGCCTAAGGCCTTTCACTGTGGCCAGCCTAGGGCCTTTTATTGTGGCCAGACTAAGGCACACCTGTGCAATCCCCATGCTTTCTGATCAGCATCTTGATATGCCACCTGTGAGGTGGATGGATTAAGCAGAAGTGCTCACTAACACAGATTCTGACAGATTTGTGAACAATATTTGAGAGAAACAGGCCTTTTGTGTTCATAGAGAAAGTCTGAGATCTTTGAGTTCAGCTCATGATGGATTGGGGGAAAAAACAAAAGGGTTGTCTTTATCATTTTGTTCAGTATGTATGAACATTTTGAGCATTAAACACTTTATTTCCTACATTCAGTGTATTTGTATAGCAGAATAACGATAACTGAGATACAACATAGTATTTCCCCCCCAGGATTATTTGACAATAAATAACACATAAATAAGAATCTGTTTCCGCCTGCAGTACCTGGAGGTCCTGGTGGTAAAACTGTCACCCTAAAAGGATTAAGCTGTATATGTTACCTACATAATACAGACCATCACCAGGTCGCTCACACTTACCAGCTGTCAGACTGTAGCAATGCAGATGATACTCAGTTATATCTATCGATCAAGCCAGATGAAACTCATCAGTTAGCTAAGCTTCAAATGTGTCTTCAGGATGTTAAAACCTGGATGACCTGCAATTTTCTAATGTTAAACTCAGATAAAACTGAAGTTATTGTTCTAGGGCCTAAGCACCTCCGTGACGCATTATCTAAAGATATAGTTTCCCTGGATGGCATCGCCCTGGCCTCCAGCACCACTGTGAGAAATCTTGGAGTTATCTTTGACCAGGACATGTCGCTTCAACTCTCACATTAAGCAAATTTCAAGGACCGCCTTTTTTCACCTACGTAATATTGCAAAAATCAGGAACATCCTGTCTAAAAATGATGCAGAAAAACTAGTCCATGCATTTGTTACTTCTAGACTGGATTACTGCAATTCCTTATTATCAGGCTCTTCGAAAAAGTCCATTAAGACTCTTCAGCTGATCCAGAATGCTGCAGCACGTGTTCTGACAGGAACCAGTAAAAGAGATCATATCTCTCCTGTCTTAGCTTCTCTGCATTGGCTTCCTGTAAAATCCAGAATAGAATATAAAATCTTCTAACATACAAAGCTCTTAATGGTCAGGCACCATCTTATCTTAAAGAGCTCATAGTACCTTACTACCCCACCAGAGCACTGCTCTCCCAGAATGCAGGATTACTTGTAGTTCCTAGAGTCTCCAAAAGTAGAATGGGAGCCAGAGCATTCAGCTATCAGGCTCCTCTCCTGTGGAACCAGGTTCCAGTTTGGGTTCGGGAGGCAGACACCGTCTCTACATTTAAGAGTAGGCTTAAGACTTTCCTTTTTGATAAAGCTTATAGTTAGGGCTGGCTCAGGTGAGTCCTGAACCATCCCTTAATTATGCTGCTATAGGCTAGACTGCTGGGGATTTCCCATGATGCACTGAGCTCCTCTCTCCTCTCTCTCTCTCTCTCTGAGTGCAACCTCATCCCATTAATGCATGTTACTAACTCGACTTCTTCCCTCTCCCGTGGTCGTGTGCTTCCTCCTCCTGTCACTTCCTGCGGGTGTTGCTGGCTCTGGAGCTGTGGAGTCTGGATCTGTGGTTGGGAGTCTCCTGCTGCCCCCGTGTTCCTGCTCGACGCCCTCTGCTACAGTTGCAACTACTGTTACTAGTCCTATTGCTATTATTACTGTTATTATTATTATCATTAACATTACTATAAATATCTGTACCATTTTTCATTCAGTCTATAGCAACATTACCTTTATTGTCTGTACCTCTGTGTGTAAACTGTGTAGGTTGCCTCCCTCTGCTCTCTCCCTCTGCTCTCTCTCTCTCTCTCTCCCCTCACCCCAACCGGTCGAGGCAGATGCCCCCCCACCCTGAGCCATGGTTCTGCTCGAGGTTTCTGCCTCTTAAAGGAAGTTTTTCCTTGCCTGTGTCACCTAGTGCTGCTCTTGGTGGGAATTGTTGGGCTTCTGTAAATAACTTCAGAGTTCGGTCTAGACCTGCTCTTTATGAAAAGCGCTGTGAGATAACTGTTGTGGTGATTTGGCGCTATATAAATAAAATTGAAATAGCAATCAATGCACCAACAGCATCAATAGTACAGACACAAACAGGAGTTCAGTCTAATACTGTACCAACAGTGGACAGGAACACCTCCAGCTGGATGTGATCCGACCTTTAAAACAATCTTTCTACCAGGTTGCTGGAACACGATATGATAAAGATCCCAGAGTGGATTTTCAGGGTGGATTTATCTGACAGTAGGACATAGCTGCATTTATAGGCAGACAGGTTTTTAAGTCTTTGATTCATTATCATGACTGTCGTTACTGCTCACTTCAAAAACATGAATGTCCTCTGTTACACAGAGGGGGGCGCTGTCCACCAGGCTGTGCTGTTACCTCTCTTTATGATCCAGGAGAAGCATCTCAGGCTGTTCAGTATGCTGAACGTCAGCTGAAGCTGCCTATCTGCCCACACTAAGGCCTTCAGACATCAGCCAGCTACAAACCATCATAGTTCTCTGTAGACAGATCCACTTTAACCTGATGGCCCACATGTTGAGACTGGAAACACCTGGGTACAGGTGTGGACTCCAGCTGCTCTGAACATATTTTCAGCTTCACAGAATCTTCTGAGGAAACTCAGCGGCCTCAGTGTTGGTCAGCAGATTTCACAACTAGAGTACTGAACTGCTGCTGACCTGCAGATCTAAGAACACACTTTCTAGGATTGTGTTAGAGCCCTGAACTCAGCGTTTCACAGGAAGGACGAGGAAGAAGGCCAGGAGAGTCCTGCAGAGCTCCAGGAGGCTCTATAGAGTCCCTCTGGCAGCTAAACACACCGACAGGAGCTGTTGTAGTGTCTGTTATATTCTGGTGTTTTAGTAACGGCTCCTTTGTGTCTCTGTTCTACTGAACAAATGTGTGAAGAGGTGAAGCGCCCTGCCAGGAAACTCTGTATACTGACTGTATCTGAATATAATTTACTCAGTTCCTTATTGTTATTATGGTTTAATGGCTCATCTTTCTCTGGGCTCTAACGAGAACCAAGTTACATTTTAAATGGAGCCGTGTCCAAATTTACATTCAAATGTTGAAATAACAGAGGAAGATACAAGCAGAGTGAGGTCATGTGACAGAACAGCTTCTCTCTGTCTTTCTAAGAAGGAGCTGCATTATTAAGCTCAGCGGCCTGTTGTTGGTCTGACGTGAGAAAATAACCACAAGGACAGGATGGAAAGCTGAAGTGAGTCAACACAAGGTGTTTATCAGGTTCACACTCGCGCTGTGGTTTAGCTGTGAAAACACGCTCAGTCACATGATCAGTAACTGCAGTCAGTGGTAGAGGCAGGCAGTGTCCTTTGTCGGGTCTCTGTCAATAATGTTAAAAGCAGTACGTGAAAAAGAAAACTAGAAGGCTTTTTAAGAGTCAATGTAGTCACACAGAAAAAACCTTGGGGGCCTCTGGTGGTCACATAATCCATAATGTCTGGCAAAAAAATTCAAGCATCAGCCTACAGTGGGAAAAGATTGAATCTGGCAGAATTCAGTAAACATGTCCAATAACAGTACTTTTACATTACAGAATGCATGTTTATACTGGAATGTCAGTGAGATTAAAGAGTGAGGTTTGAATGGAAGTCAATGAGGCCTTTTTTAGTCCAGCTGGCAGTTAAAGGGTTAAAAACCTATCCTGAAATTTTCTGAATACTTGGTGTTTTTAAGCAGGAAAGAAGTTTTTTATTTATATAGATTAAAAATATTCATGTATAATGATATTATAGCAAGTTTTTTGTGCATGTACATTTTTGCCACTAGTTAACTAGTAAGGTCCAAAAGACCTCAAGTAGTTAACTAGTAAAGAGGAAAGATTCAGAGTGACCAACATCCCAGAAACAGGTTTGTGCTGAAGTTTGTTTCTGTTACAGAGAGCCTTTCAGAGGCCGTCAGAATCATTTCAGTGTAAATGTTTGTGTTGTTTTGTAAGCAAACGTCTCAGATTCATGATCTGAAAGTATGAGATAAAAACAACGCCATGATTTGAAACTGGAAAAAAGTATTGAACATGTGTCGGCACAGCATCGTGAAAACAGTGCTACACCTGTGAAGAAGGATTGGCAGAGATTTAAAAACTTTAACACTAGGCGAGTGTTTAAAACTTAGTTTCAATCTTGCAAAATTTTCATGTTTTCACGTTTTCAAATTTGAGTTTCAATCTTTCAGAACTTTTTTCTTCAGTTTTGACTCACGGTCTGATATTCATCCCACATTGATGCAGCTCTGCAGCCCCTCTCTGTCGTAGCCTGAAGTCTTCCTAGAATTAAATAAATAAAAACATACAGCCTGTAAAATGTTTTAACACTTGTTAACTGAAATGTGTGTCAAAATGCTACATCCTGTCGCTAAACTCATTAGCGTGTAGTCTTTTCTCCTGAGATTTAAATCTCAGAGACAACAGAGAATTGTGTGGACAGATTTAGCACCTTATTGTGGCCAGCCAAAGGCCTTTTACTGTGGCCAAACTAAGGCATTTTATTGTGGTCAGCCTAGGGCCTTTATTGTGGCCAGCCTAAGGCCTTTTATTGTGGCCAGCCTAAGGCCTTTTACTGTGGCCAAACTAAGGCATTTTATTGTGGTCAGCCTAGGGCCTTTTACTGTGGCCAAACTAAGGCATTTTATTGTGGTCAGCCTAGGGCCTTTTACTGTGGCCAAACTAAGGCATGTTATTGTGGCCAGCCTAAGGCCTTTTACTGTGGCCAGACTAAGGCATTTTATTGTGGTCAGCCTAGGGCCTTTTACTGTGGCCAAACTAAGGCATGTTATTGTGGCCAGCCTAAGGCCTTTTACTGTGGCCAGCCTAAGGCCTTTTACTTCACTAGTTAACTAGTGAACATTTTAGCTCTTACTAGTTAACTAGTAAAACATGTTTAGCCTCACTAGTTAACTAGTAAGGCAAGGCAAGGCAAGGCAAGTTTATTTATATAGCACATTTCAACAACAAGGCAATTCAAAGTGCTTTACACAAAACATAAAAACAATAAAAACGTTTGAAAGCAACATAAAAAGCTAAAAAAGAAAAAAGAAAACAGGATAGTAAAAGTTACAGTGCAGTGTAAGTTATCAATAAAAGAAAAATCTTAAATATTTAATTAAAAGCAGAGGTAAAAAGAAAGGTCTTCAGTCTTGATTTAAAAGAACTGACAGTTTCAGCAGACCTGCAGTTATCTGGGAGTTTGTTCCAGATATACGGAGCATAATAACTGAACGCTGCTTCTCCTTGTTTAGTTTTGACTCTGGGGACAGAAAGCAGACCTGATCCCAGACGACCTGAGAGGTCTGGATGGTTCATAACGAAGCAGAAGATCAGAAATATATTTTGGCCCTAATCCATTTAGTGCTTTATAAACTAACAGCAGGATTTTGAAATCAATTCTTTGACATACAGGAAGCCAATGTAAAGACCTCAGAACTGGACTGATGTGATCCACCTTTTTGGACTTAGTGAGGACTCGAGCAGCAGCGTTCTGAATCAGCTGCAGCTGTCTGATGGATTTCTTTGGGAGTCCTGTAAGGACACTGTTACAGTAGTCAAGTCGACTGAAGATAAATGCATGGATAAGCTTTTCCAGGTCCTGCTGAGACATAAGGCCTCTTATCCTTGATATATTCTTCAGGTGATAGTAGGCTGACTTTGTAATTGTCTTAATATGGCTCCTCAAATTCAGGTCTGAGTCCATGACTACACCAAGATTTCTGGCTTGATCCGTGGTTCTTAACATTACAGATTGAAGTCGAGCACTGACTTTCAATCGTTCCTCCCTGGCTCCAAAAACAATAACTTCAGTCTTATCCTTGTTTAATTGGAGAAAATTCTGACACATCCAGTCGTTGACCTGCTCAATACAGTTACTCAGCACCTGTATGGGATCATAGTCTCCTGGTGAAATGGTTATGTAGATCTGTGTGTCATCTGCATAATTATGGTAACGTATTTTGTTGTTTTTCATAATCTGAGCCAGTGGAAGCATGTAAATGTTAAACAAAAGAGGTCCCAGAATGGAGCCTTGGGGAACCCACATGTCATTTTGTCAGCTCAGATGTGTAGTTACCTATAGACACAAAGTAGTCCCTGTCCTTTAAGTAGGATTCAAACCAGTTTAGTACTGTGCCAGAGAGTCCAACCCAGTTTTCAAGTCTGTCTAGTAATATGTTGTGGTCTACCGTGTCGAATGCAGCACTGAGATCCAGTAATACTAAGACTGAAATTCTGCCACTGTCAGTGTTTAAATGGATGTCATTGAAGACCTTAACTAGAGCCGTCTCAGTGCTGTGGTGTGGTCGAAAACCTGACTGGAAGACATCAAAACAGTTATTTAGTGCCAAGAAAGCACTAAGCTGTTGAAAAACAGCCTTTTCAATTATTTTACTTAAAAATGGGAGATTTGATATGGGCCTGTAATTGCTCATTAGTGAACTGTCTAGATTGCTCTTTTTTAAGAGTGGCTTAATGACTGCAGTTTTCAGGGCATGTGGGAAAAAACCTGAGAGGAGAGACATGTTGACAATTTGTAGTAAATCTGAGGCCATGCATTTAGACACCTTTTTGAAAAACCCTGTTGGCAGAATATCAAGGCAGCATGAGGAGGATTTCAGATGTTGTATTATGTCCTCCAGGTTTTTATGGTTAATAGAATCAAATTGTCTCATGCTATAAGAATTATTTTTAAGTGGACATAGGGATAAGACATATCCTGTTACTGACATGGAGCCGCTGATTGCTTGTCTAATTGTTTGAATTTTGTCTGCGAAGAAGGAAGCAAATTCATTGCAGGCCCTGGTGGATAGAAGGTCAGAGGCTACAGACACAGGAGGGTTGGTTAGCCTGTCGACAGTAGCAAACAGGGCACGTGCATTATTAGTATTTGGTGATGATGTCAGAGAAGAAGGACCGCCTTGCATTTCTCAGCTCTAAATTATAAATGCGAAGTCTCTCTTTGTAGATGTCATAATGAACCTGGAGATTTGTTTTCCTCCACCTGCGTTCAGCTTTTCGACACTCTCTTTTTGAGTTCTAACCAGCGTGGCATTTCTCCATGGAGATCTTCTCTTACCAGAGACCACCTTCACCTTGGC
Source organism: Lepomis macrochirus (assembly GCA_024633595.2). NCBI lineage: Eukaryota > Metazoa > Chordata > Actinopteri > Centrarchiformes > Centrarchidae > Lepomis > Lepomis macrochirus. The sequence goes on from JALXJV020000002.1 coordinate 47,449,824, forward strand.
TGGTGCAATGGCATCAATAACATTTGTAATTTTTGAACTGAAATCATCCACAAGCTCATTGACTGAGACCTGTGGAAGGGCAGGTGTCGGGGAGAAAGCCTCAATAAATTCTTCACTAGTGTTTTCAGTGATATGCCGTTTTGTGATGACCTCTGTTTTAACATTTGTGTGCACGCAGATAGCACTCTCAAAGAAAACACAGGAATGATCAGAGAGAGCAACATCAGTCACCACAACCTTGGGAATGTTTAGACCCTTGGAGATGACCAAGTCCAAAGTGTGCCCCTTATTGTGCGTGGGCTCCGTCACATGTTGGGTCAGTCCATAATTTTCAAGAACACAGAACAGTTCTTTAGTCCCTCTGTCCTGGGGGTTGTCAACATGGATGTTAAAATCACCAACAATAACCACACAGTCAAAGTCAACACAGATTATAGACAGCAGTTCACCAAAGTCATCAAAAAAGTTTGCACAGTATTTAGGGGGCCTGTAGATGTTTAGAAAAATAGCTCTAGAAGGGGAGTTCAGCTGAAGAGCCACATATTCAAAAGAAGTAAAATTCCCATAAGACATCTTTTTTGCATTGGAGGGAGTCATTAAACAAAATGGCAACTCCACCTCCTCTCTTATGCACTCTGGCTTCACTCATAAAACTGAAGTTGGGAGGGTGGACTCGATAAGGACAGCTGCACTGTTATCTTGGTCCAACCAAGTTTCAGTTAAAAACATGAAATTAAGATTGTGAGTTATTATAAAATCATTGATTAAAAATGTTTTTCCTGCCAAAGACCTAACGTTTAACAAAGCTAATTTTAGTGAGTTAAAAACATTATCTGGCCCACTTTTTTCAACAGGCTGCGGCTGACGAGGAATTAATACTAAACTTGGTGGCTTCCTGTTTTTTAACACATTCACCACACTTTTTCTGTTACCTATCAAGACAGGGATGGAGAAGACTACCAGCACATTGGGCCCCGGCTTGTCCTGGGAAGAGTCATGAGTGCTATATTCCTTGTAGCCTGGACCCAGCACATATCAGACAGAGCTTACTGGGCTTTTTCGCCATTGCGGAGCGGGAGGGCGGGTTGGGCGTTGTATTTGTGACACGTGTGTCAAACCTGGAGGACTTAGAGCCAGTGGTGGAGGTGGGACGGTGAGGGGGGTTTAGGGTAGAGAAAATGGGAGTGGAGCGAGGGAAGGTGCTTGGAGTGAATTTGGTCCCAGCTCTAACCAGGTCTTCCATGTGATCAGTGAAGTCCAGATGAGGGGAGAGGGGAGAAAGTGTGTCTGGAGATGGGGATTTGGGGGGGTAGAGATGTTGAATCCTCACTGTTGGTTTTCTGTGAGAGAGGTGGAGGCTCTTCCTCTTGGCTCAGATGTCTCCCGTGATCACAGCTCTCTTCCGGCGGGGGCTGGGGTGGCTCTCCTTCAAGGTTTCTGGCTTGTTGTGTTTTGTCTTCTTCTTGTTTTGATTCCTCTTGTCTCTTGTCCTTGGCAGAGGGAACAGATGAGTGACGCAGAAAGTAAAACAGGTTGGAGCTAAACAATCTTACTCCTGACTTGTTCAGGCGAAGTCCATCTGCCTTAAAAAGATGTCTGCGGTCCCACAGAATAAAGTTCTCAATGAAATGCACTGAATGGACAGCACATGCCGCTGAGAGCCACCTGTTCAGTGCCATCAGTCTGCTGAATCTCTCAGCTCCTCTTTGGACTGGCGGTATAGGGCCACTGATAAACACCTCAGCATTCAAAGAGCTGACTGTGTTCAACAGATTATTAAAGTCCTCTTTCAACACTTCAGACTGTTGCTTCACAACATCATTGGTCCCAATGTGCAGTATGATGGTTTTCACAGTAGGATGTTCAGCCACAATATGCAGGATTCTTTCTGCCAAGTCAGACACCGTATCCTTTGGAAAGCAGAGTACTTTGGTGTTCTTACTGCACATGCTTCTTACATCGTTTACAGCAGCGTCACCCACAATCAGAGTTTGAGGCCCAGCTTTCGCTGCAGCCTTTTACAGTCTGATTTACTCTCAGTCCTTACCCTTCTGTGTGAGGATGGGATGTTCTCCAGGTCATCAGACGGAGATCCAGGGTCCTGCAATAGTGGTGAAAATCTGTTCTGCTGTTGCACACTCGGTTGTTGGGGAGGTTTGTTGCTAACTCTCCCTTTCGCGGCTGTCCACGGCTGTGTCCTACCAAGAACAGGGGTTGAAGAGGCTCTGCCTGGATGATAATGCAGGCCAGCCAGTCGCATCACAAATCTCAGGGCTGTGTTCTGCCTGTTACTCGTCCTCCCATTTCCCAAGGAAATGATTTACTCTTAGGCTTTGCACCCAGAGCGTTCCAGGGAGGACTCCCACTTTTAGATTTATTACCCAGTACACAGTCCTCCTGCTTCTTGGTAGTCTTGTTGGTGCTAATTAGCCGTGTGTTAGCATGCTCTTGTCCACTGTTTTGGCTCCATAGGAAAGTGGTGTCATTCCCACATAATCCATTCACTTCCACATTCACTTCTAACCTTTGGATCTTGGTTTCCAGCACTGTAATTTTCTGTAGAAGTTTGTAGAAGTCATCCGTGGAGAAGGGGGCATCTTGTTGCTAATTAGCATTAGCTATAGCTCCAGTCACTGAGGTACAGGCTAGTGCTATTGATAGGCCGCACTCGCGTAGCACTAAGATCATAAAAAGTTTTTAAAGTATGGCAGGAGCCTACTTTATCTGACAGTCCCAGTGATTTAAAAGTATCCAAGAGCTGCTGGCTTCTAGCAGGGTAAAAAAAAAGGAGACTTTAAGCGAAAATAAAGCAAAAGAATGCAAGGAGAGGCAAGAGCAAGCAGCAAAGCGTCTGCACTGTAAGAAAGCGTCTGCACTGTAAGAAAGCAGGAAGTATTGTAAGGACCAAAATGTGTCAACTAGTTAACTAGTGGACATTTTAGCTCTTACTAGTTAACATGTAAACTGCTTCATGCGGTCCACTAGTACTACTAGTACTACTAGTGGACCGCATGCAAATAGAGCAGGCGGGACAAGGCTTTTCATTGGTCATTGTTCAAACTGTGTGCTGGAGAGCCTTAAAGGGGCAGCTCTAAATTGTGATGACTTAACAGCATTCTTTAACTGCTTCAGGGGGATATTTTAGCAGCTTACCATGAATGAAATGTTATGTTTGATGAAAGGCAGAGTCATTAGGCTATATTATATCATTCAGGTCTTTCAGAACCATCATCAGAACAATCATAAAACAGATCTATTTATTGCAGATTAAAGGGATCGGGTATTGAGGAGGTGAAGAGCGGCGCAGAGTGAAAATAGATGCGTGCCCAACCGGGTTGGTGGCTACAGAGCAGGGGGAACCGTAACTGAGAGTCCAGAGGGACCCTGATCCGAGCAGAACTAAATCTAAACTGTTATTAGCCTATGCAAAATTTAACTGTTATTATAGTGACTAAATGCTCTTCTACAATTGGCCTACTGTTGTTGTTTAGGCTGCTGCAGGTTAGGCCTAATTCAATTGTTCATTTTAAAATGTAAGAAATTGGACTGTTTTGATCTGTAATGACAACCACTTAACTCCTTAGAACCTATTTTTAGGAAAAACGCCTAAAAAAACATATCCAAAATAAATCAGTAATATCTCCTCAACCATTAGGCCTAGATGCATAATTCTGGTCTCCTATGAAATGTCAGAAGCAAAGGAATATAAATCCATTGTATATTAACATATTTATTTTACCATTACAGACTACATGGAGATTAAATACAGAAAAAATATGCTATTTTCATTTTCGCCTGGTAAAAAAAGCTCTATTTTAATGCAATAAACCCTCAAAACCAACATAAGGTAGATTATAATGCACCCGGATATCTTCTAATACACCTGGAACACAACTGCAACTGTAAAATTGATGAAAATAAACTAATATACACCAGTTATTACACAATTTTTAAAAAATATACCTGGCAAATGTCCATAGTTTTGAAATATTTACTGTTAATATGTTCACTTTTATTGGGAGTTATCTTTAAAACACTATTTCTCTTCATACAACCACATTCCACAAAACATAAATCTTCCAAAACATTGAAATGTTGATAAAACCAGTCATTACAGATGAGCAAAAGCATTCCCATGCTTTAAAGGCCCACAGCTTGAGAACAGAACATCCTACAGGGCAAAATAAAGGTCTGATTCTCCTCTAAAAATCGCTATATTGCATGAGGTCGTACCTCCTACGGATCGACAGCAGAGACCGACAAAGTCCGCCTCTACCGAACACGCTCTTCTTCTATGAGAGAATTTGAGGTAGTAGGCCGCCGGCAAGATGGCGACGCGACGAACGATCTATCCGAACCCGAATCGCCGCTGTTTCTGGACGGAATCTAGCTATAAAAACACAAATAGATTACGGACCCGGTACCGGGGGCTCTCGGGACGATGTGGTTTTAAGCATTTGTAAAAAAAAAACTTTAAAAAAAACTGTCATCGCTCAGTTTAAAGTGATCGATGCGGAAAAACCCCCAAACATATATATATAAATATACAAATATATATATACTCTCTCTCTCTATATGCGTTTCTGTTTCACCAACGATGCAAAAGGAAAAAAAACCTGGGTGTTTCATTGTTAAAAAGGCAGAAAAGTAAAATGAATCAAGCATTAATAAAGATCCATCTGACAGTACACAGGTTTCACACATTTTTCTGCATAGATATTAATCAAGGAGCTGGCAGTTAACAAAATTAAAACTTCATCCGGCTTTAAAGGGTTAAATTTTGCCAGGAGGGAATTCTTGCTAGACAGCCAATAGGAAGGTTTAAAATATGCTCTGCTACCACCCCCTTATTAGCATTTTGTGCAACTAGTTAACTAGTCAGCATTTTAGCTTTCACTAGTACTACTAGTAGAATCTTTAGTGTCACTAGTTAACTAGTAAAGTCAAAAACAGTCCAACTAGTTAACTAGTGGACATTTTGGCTTTCACTAGTTCACTAGTAAAATATTTTAAACCTTACTAGTTAACTAGTAAGGTCTAAATAGCATCAACTAGTTAACTAGTAGACATTTTAGCTCTTACTAGTTAACCAGTAAAACATTTTTAGCCTTACTAGTTGACTAGTACGAACAAAATAGGCTTTAACTAGTTAACTAGTGGACATTTTAGATTTACTAGTTAACTAGTGAGCATTTTGGCTCTCACTAGTTAACTAGTGCAGAAAATTGTCGTCCACTATTTAACTAGTAAGCCGAATTTACGGCCCAACTAGTTAACATGTTAAAGCTTTTGCTGCTCACTAGTTAACTAGTAACGCTCTTTGGGCTTTACTAGTTCGGTGCAGATGGCCACTAGTTCAGCTAAAAGCCAACTAGTTGAGACTTTTGGTCTACTAGTTCGACAATTGGCTTAACTAGTTCCGCCAAAGACCGAAACTAGTCAAGGAAAATAAAGTTTGATATCCAGGATATGGAATAAATGTTCAAAGGGCTTTCCATAGGGCTTTCCATAACTGTCATACATGTTAACTACTACAATTTTATTCCATCACTAGTTGTACTAGTCGCGCTTGGAGCAGGTTAGCCGTTCATAAAATAATTTAAAGTTAAAAAAGAAAGTTATGTTGAGTATGAAAACTCTTGTTCATTACATTTTACTTCATAATTGCAACCGCATGAGTTGTATTCATTGTTGCAAAAGATGTTCTGTATATATTTTGTTATCGTGATCAAAACCATTGATCTGAAGCTCAGTGCTGATGCTGTCATGTAAATAGTTTTCTAATCAGCAATAAATATAACAATTTCTGATCAACCCATACAAAATAACAAACTGTTAAAGCCCCGCCCATTTCAAGACACCTGACCCCCCTTCCGGGTTAAACCCCGCCCACTTCCAGGCTAGGCCCTGCCCAATCCGAGTACGGATACGGATACAGATAATTCATATGGTTAACAGATGCAGATACAGATAATGCTGTACTCGCTCATCCCTAGTTCATAGCGTTGAGGGCGGGGCTACCTGGTTAAAGCGGACAGCAGCTTCCTGAAGCACCAATCATGAGCAGCAGGGTATCATGCAGCGCAGCCAATAATGCTGAGTGTGTTAATAAGGAAGTGAAGCTGAAGGCGTCACTCTGCTGCTCAAACTGACTGACAGTCGACATCCAGACAACATGAAGGCTTCACCTGTGTCTCTGCTGCTCGGTGAGTCCAACACTCAGCTGCTATTCATCTGTCCATTTATTCATCCATTCATTCTATCACTCATTCATTTCTTCATCCGTTCAGAGTTAGAAATTAGAAAACCAAAGTTAGAAATAGAAAACCTAGAAACTATCAGACAGTTTAATGTGTTTATATGAAGTTAGAAGCTACATATTTTAAACATAGATAAACCTGATGTACAGTGAGCGAGTTTGTGTCAAACTGACTCATCAGCCACAGAGAAGAATCCTCGTGTAACAGATGAACCATGTGACTGCAGCACTCAGCTAAAACATTCTTCTTTCACAAATATTAATAAACATCCATCATCATAAATCATGCCATGTCCTTAAACATGCTAGTCAGCTCCAGCCCTTAATGAATCAACAGCAGGACGATGAGGCCAGATACTGAATGGAGGTGGAGTCAGAAACATCAGTTCAGATCTCACATTCAGTCCTGTTCATGTCGACAACGTTCCAGCAGCTGATGCTTCAGAATCAGATTCATATCAGCTCTTTGTTGATCAGCAGCAGGCGGAGAGCTGCTGTTTGTGGATGTATTGGTGTTTGTTGATCAGCAGCAGGCAGAGAGCTGCTGTTTGTGGATGTATTGGTGTTTGTTGATCAGCAGCAGGCAGAGAGCTGCTGTTTGTGGATGTATTGGTGTTTGTTGATCAGCAGCAGGCAGAGAGCTGCTGTTTGTGGATGTATTGGTGTTTGTTGATCAGCCGCAGGCAGAGAGCTGCTGTTTGTGGATGTATTGGTGTTTGTTGATCAGCAGCAGGCAGAGAGCTGCTGTTTGTGGATGTATTGGTGTTTGTTGATCAGCAGCAGGCAGAGAGCTGCTGTTTGTGGGATGTATTGGTGTTTGTTGATCAGCAGCAGGCAGAGAGCTGCTGTTTGTGGATGTATTGGTGTTTGTTGATCAGCAGCAGGCAGAGAGCTGCTGTTTGTGGATGTATTGGTGTTTGTTGATCAGCAGCAGGCAGAGAGCTGCTGTTTGTGGATGTATTGGTGTTTGTTGATCAGCAGCAGGCAGAGAGCTGCTGTTTGTGGATGTATTGGTGTTTGTTGATCAGCAGCAGGCAGAGAGCTGCTGTTTGTGGATGTATTGGTGTTTGTTGATCAGCAGCAGGCAGAGAGCTGCTGTTTGTGGATGTATTGGTGTTTGTTGATCAGCAGCAGGCAGAGAGCTGCTGTTTGTGGATGTATTGGTGTTTGTTGATCAGCAGCAGGCAGAGAGCTGCTGTTTGTGGATGTATTGGTGTTTGTTGATCAGCAGCAGGCAGAGAGCTGCTGTTTGTGGATGTATTGGTGTTTGTTGATCAGCAGCAGGCAGAGAGCTGCTGTTTGTGGATGTATTGGTGTTTGTTGATCAGCAGCAGGCAGAGAGCTGCTGTTTGTGGATGTATTGGTGTTTGTTGATCAGCAGCAGGCAGAGAGCTGCTGTTTGTGGATGTATTGGTGTTTGTTGATCAGCAGCAGGCAGAGAGCTGCTGTTTGTGGATGTATTGCTGTTTGTTGATCAGCAGCAGGCAGAGAGCTGCTGTTTGTGGAGATGCTGTTTGTGGATGTATTGGTGTTTGTTGATCAGCAGCAGGCAGAGAGCTGCTGTTTGTGGATGTATTGCTGTTTGTTGATCAGCTGTGGGCTTGATTGTGTTCGGATGATGATGAAATGACTCCCTGACATTAAGAGGAAACCCGTCATCTCTCAGATATTGCAGAAAGGAAACTTTGTTCCTCACTCTTTCCTCTCCGTCCCTCCTCTGACTCGGCCAAGAAAAACAGGAAACACGTTTGTGGTAAAATGTTCTAAATAAAGTCCAGTCTGCTCTGTGAGCATGAACACGAAGCAGCTGGTGAAAGTGAAGCTGCTGCTGCAGTTAAACTGATCCACTTATAACGAGGTGCTGAATCAAAGAAAGGAAAATACTGCAGCACATGTAAAAGTCCCTCAGAGTCCTGGTAAAGTACTGAAAGTATCAGCAGTAAAATCACTCGCTGCCCTCTGACTGACAGTTATTTCATGTGGAGTGCAAGAAATGAAACGGCTCCCAAGCTTTAAACACAAGCTTCTAATCAGCCTTCTGTTAAACCTCAGACCTCATCTACTGCACTGAGATTTAGTTTACAGACGGAGAATTAAAATGAATACGATCTCCGTCCACAGCAGCGTTTTAGACGAGTTGATCTCCGTCTACATAAAAAGTGGCCGTTCACGCACACTGGCCATGTGCCTGCCGTGCAAACATGAAGCAGATGGTCGACTCCGTAGTTACAGAAGATTTAGTTTTTTGCTCCTGTTGCATTTGAATTAGATCCTCGACGGGGTGAACTCAGAGTGAAGAAGGTGGTTTGTGCAGTCTGATATAGACCCGGCCTGTGTAACACTGTACCCATCAGTCAGTTAGATGTATTTACTTTCAGTCAGACAGTGTGCTTGTTAGTGTGCTGAACACAGAAGGTGCAGGTCATTTTGGTTTTTGGTTTTATTCATCAAATTATTGTGTAAGAAAAATGCACGAGGGTTCAAAGTCAGGGTGTGACGAAACACTTGGTTTTATTTTGAAGAAATATCCAGTGCAGATTGTGAGGTGGGGTCTGGGGGTCCTGCACCAGTTTATGGTGGAATAAACCTGTTGCTTGTTTTGTGGGACATGTTTGATATGTTGAGAGGAAGAGAAGTCAGTCCTGCTCTGAGTCTACTGGTTTGTATCAGATGTGAGGAAATGTCCTTAGAAGTTGCTGTTGGTGTTCTATGATGTGACAGAGGAACATCAGAAGGTTTCTTCTTCTGAATTAATCCAAGAAAGGTTAATCTCAAGGACAACTGGACTTGGTTGAAGAAGATCTTCAGGGCAGGGCATCCTGGGCCTTAACATCTTATTGGTTTATTGTTTGCTTGTGTTAATAAAACTGCCCAAAACCTGATCTTTAAATTTTCATGTTTCATAAATCACCTTTCCAGTTCAAACACATGTCTCTTGTAAAGAAATGTTCTGTAAAAAAATAAATCCCCTGGCTTAAAATGAGAGATTATATCTCGTTTCCTAGACTTGCTTAGTTGCTTGTACGTTTCTTCTAAGGAGGACAGGAGTCCAAAAATGTTCCAGTAGCACAGAATGAATTTATAAAAATGTATTAAACATAATCTGCCTGAGCTCCTTGTTGTGTGCAATGATTGTTATATAATGTGAAGACTTTTGGATCTGAACGCTCCACATGGGCTTTTTAACTAAATCTGTTCACAGCAGAGGCTCAAACCAAAACCTGGAGGAGGAACTATAGTATAAATGACTGTTGGTATAATATAACCTAAAGATTATTTACAGCAGGTTTTAGTCTTCACTAACTCACTGTGCTCATGTGAGTGAAAGAGTTGCACTGCAGAGCCCTGCTTCACTGTGCTGTTGTACAGAGCCTGATGTGTAAAATACAAATGTGTATTAGAAGACAGAAGTTGACATCATCATTATTTACAAAGGCAGAGCCACAGTTCCAGGTGTTGTTTCCATAAATCATGATGTAAATATGTGACAGTGCCAACAGGGCCCTTCTCTGGTGCTGGAGGAAGGAGTGGTGTCCTGCTTTGTCCTGACAGTCCAGCATTTATCTGAACAGAGTGATGGTAGGTGATGAGGCCTTGATGCTATCATCAGTCCTCAAACCTGCACAGACTCACATCACCTGTCTGGGACTCAGTTTCACTATTATTTTCCTTCACACAGGTTCAAACAGAGCAGAGCTTCCCCTGGTGGCTCATCAAGCAGAATTAAACCAAGTAAGGCAGTAAAAGTCTTGAAGCCCAGAGCCAGAGGAGCTTTGTGACTGTCAGTGATGCTCAGCAGGTTTCACACATCAGTCTGCTACAGAACTAAAGACAACTACAGGCTGCATCAGACAGATTTACTCTACTTAACTAACATAAGAAGGATTTTACACTGGAGGAAAATAAAAAGTTTAACTGCACAGAGTTTTGTTCCGACTCATAACAGCAGATGGAGGAAGCTGAGAGTTTTCAGCAGCACCATAGAAAGAGAAGCTGGAGGCAGGTGAAGTTCTGCACAGAAGGTCAGAAGCTTGTTGGGGCAGAGCGCCCTCTGCTGGTGGAGCTCACACACAGCAGGAAGGCCTGTAAACATGTGAGGAAACTAAAACATGGATTAAATGATAGAAACTTTAATAAACAGGCTAACTGTGATGCTAAGCTACATGTAACATTAGTTAAATTGTCCTAATCTGAAGTTACAGGTCACCAAAGGTCTTACAGTCATTCTTTTATTAGTTTTATTTAAGTGAACTAAAGTGTTTTTTTCACCCAGTTTTAGCTTAGCTTTATAGCACCTTTCTAACTGCATGGTACATGGGCTACTTTTATTTTGAAGGCTTTACTACGTTACTGTCCCTTCCAAAAAAGGAACAGACCACACTGAATTTCTTTCTTCACTAAGGTAGTAATTCATCAGGTAAAGTGTGTTTAACACCTTTAAGGTTCTTAGAGGTTGTTCTAGCCAACAAAATTAACTTATCCTTGGGGCATCTTTTCCTGGCCACTAAACACAATCCTAGCAACTTTACCAAGTGCACTGATCAATGAGAAGAGAGCTGTCGTTAACGGGCGTGGCTGAGGTGGTATTTGGCTCTAGGGCTGTTCAGTCAGGTGCCATTTCAGGGTCTGCAGGGTAGACGTTCGGAAGAAGACAGAAGCCAGGCGAATCTCTTCTACACCAGCTCAAACAGTCCTCAGTAAATACCTAATAGGGCAGTGTTTCTCAACGGGGGGCCCAGGGGGCGTTCCAAGGACGATGGGGGGCGCTGGAAGCAATATTTTAGAAAGGGGGGCGCTGAGCTGCTTTTTGGGGGCGCTTGTTGGATGGAAATTCTAAGGTGAGTTTACACTTAAGATTCACAACAATACGAGTTTAAACTTTGAACTACTTGCTAAAAACTGTGGTCTGCAACATTAAAACCTGCCAGTTTAGTCCACTGCGACTGGATGAGACTGTGCATTTTTTTCTCCATCAGCCACTTGTGGTGCAGCCTCGTGCTGCCTTCAGGGGAACAGGGAAGTCAGAGTATCAGCTCTAAAATTTTACCCACATGGCGTTTACTGTGTAAACTCTAGAAAACTGACGCTCTCTTTCTAGGTGGGAAAGTGTTTATTTCTCTGAGGAAAACACCGTGAACGCCTTCTTATCGCAGTGGTTACACATTTACAAGAGGGATATTCTGCTGTCGGACTCACCCTGAAAGCAACTTCGCTGCGACTGTTGTCGACCCTCCTCGCGCTGTGCGTTGCAGACAGTTTGTGCCAAAGCGGACATATAGGTAGTTTAATTCGGCTATAAAAATGTAACGTTAAAAACTGAAGCCCTGTCTCGCTCTGTTGGGGTCTGTTAGCAGCACTTTATCAGAGGTGCTGAAGGTAAGGTGTGTGGAATTAGTCGTGTGTCGGTTAGTTTCGTTTTCCTTCAGTTTTGTCTGCCAGACGGCGAGGGGAAGCGAATCAGTAACATAATAGCATAGCTACCCAATCCACTGAGGATATTAGGAAAAAATCATTTTTCACATTTTTCTGATAAAAAATAAAGGGTGCATACATTAAATGGCCACAATTTTTTTTCGCGATATTTCCGGCAGAGCAGACCCTCCAATTATTGGTTCTTAGGGTCAAAGTTAACAGAAAAAACACAAATAAAAGTATGACAGACCATGTCAGGTTCAACCCATTTTATTGAGCTTTTGAGACTTTGGCTCCCCGACTATAATGTAGTGAAATATTATGAATCCTCTTTAAATAGGCTAATGGCGTTTGTCTCCTTTAACGTCTTTTTTTCTTTACATGTCAGAGAACACAAATCTGTGGGAGAGATTCTGAATGTGCAGAAAGTTTTGAACATGTGCAGATAAGTTACAGTGTTTCCCATACGCTCATTTATTTGTGGCGCCACAATATCAACGCTGACGGCAACATATTGATTTTTTTTACCAGGCCTAATCGTATCTGACTGCAGAGCTGCAGGCAGAGCTCATTCTCTCGGCCGTCCCTCTCTCTCTCTCCCTCGTGAACACAGGTGCACAGCCAATGTCGGAGACCCAGCTAATAGAAGTTATTAGTAAGCATGTAAGGGGCCTGTCTAATAAGGAGAGTTAAGTTAATGTTAAAATACAGCTGGGTTTTCGAGGTTAGCTGTGTACAGCTGCAGCACAGCTACACTGTCATTCTGTGGGAAACACTGACAGGAGCTGAAGTTCAGTCAGTTACTGAATTAAAACAGATTCATTTATCACTGAGATGAAAAGGGGCCACAAACACATTTAAATAAGTTACTTCCCCACAAAAGAGGAGGTAAGACTGAATCATGTGTGCTGACTCAGCAGGGATGATATTAAATAAGTTGATCTACAGGAGAAAAATATTTCAAAGCAAGAAAAATGCCTGAGAGCCTCACTACATTGTATTCTATTATAATTATATATTTTGAATTGTCACCTGAATTTTTAGACATTTACACCCTATATTGGTGCAGAAATTAGAGGAGAAATCTTCACCAGAATGCAGGAAATTAAGTCTTTAATACTCAAAATCTTCTGGGGGAGGACCCCCATACCCCCCACTTATTAAGTGCCCCATCCAAGAAAACAGTATTTTGCTTCACACACAGTTTCTGTGAGGAACATTTACTTATTAGTTAAATATAATTACTTTTCACATGTTTTTGTTACCTTTTCCATGTTTTTAATAACAAATAGTAACAATATAAAAATCTAAATATATTCAGGGCAAATAGTCAACATCATTTTTGGTGTCAGTGGGGGGGGTAAGGGATCTGGATAGTGGTTAGGGGGGCGCTGGCCCAAAAAAGGTTGAGAACCACTGTGATAGCTGAACGCTCTGGCTCCCATTCTACTTTTGGAGACTCTAGGAACCACAAGTAACCCTGCATTCTGGGAGCGCAGTGCTCTGGTGGGGTAGTAAGGTACTATGAGCTCTTTAAGATAAGATGGTGCCTGACCATTAAGAGCTTTGTATGTTAGAAGATTTTATATTCTATTCTGGATTTTACAGGAAGCCAATGCAGAGAAGCTAAGACAGGAGAGATATGATCTCTTTTACTGGTTCCTGTCAGAACACGTGCTGCAGCATTCTGGATCAGCTGAAGAGTCTTAATGGACTTTTTCGAAGAGCCTGATTATAATGAATTGCAGTAATCCAGTCTAGAAGTAACAAATGCATGGACTAGTTTTTCTGCATCATTTTTAGACAGGATGTTCCTGATTTTTGCAATATTACGTAGGTGAAAAAAGGCGGTCCTTGAAATTTGCTTAATGTGAGAGTTAAACGACATGTCCTGGTCAGTTAGTTGTTGAAAAGGAGTTTTCCTCATCACACAGGTTTGTGTTGAAACAGAGCAAAGAAGCACTGAATATCCAGCTGTGTCTCCTTCGTGTCGTTTCAGTGTTTCTAACGCTGTCATTAATGCTGTTATTAACGTGTTATTGATGCTTCGTTATCTGCTCTGTGTTATTAATGCTGTGTTATCATGGCGTCCCATCAGCCCCTGTGAACAGGCACTGCACCAGTATGTAGAATGACAAAATAAAAATCCTTCATATTTCAGTACTGATTAGTTTTTAAACTACGATCAGTAGAACATCTTTCTGTGAGCAGCACTAAAGTTCAGCAGCTACAGGAAGTGACAATGGCAGCGAGTCGAGTTTACAGGTGTGTAGAACTGAATGGTGTCAGCAGGGAGTGCATACAGCTACGGTAAGCCCAGAGGGACAAACAGGTCAAGGGTCAATTTTCCCCAAGTGGTCGTACAGCCAGCAGTGACTACACAATCATCAGACAGACGATACAGTAAATCTAAAATCACACTGTTATTCAAAGGGCAGCTGGGACAGTGAGTCCTTCAGTCTGTGGCAGGTTGGATCTGCTGTAGACCGGCTGGATCAGCCAGGACGGACTGGGCTTCCCTCAGAGTCCTAACTCTGTGATGATGATGATGAAGGTCATGCACATGTATCGTCCAATCACTTAGTGACTCTGCTTCCATTGTGACTGCAGGTAGTTTGGTTCCATGTAAAAGGAGAAAGCTGTGTTCAGAGGACGGTCGTGTTTCCTGGAGGCGGTTTGAACCAGTTTTTAGCTGAACTGTCCTCACACAGGAAAACTGAAATGCTGCTCTGATCTTATCTCAGTTTCATGAGTCACTTCTTCTCTAAGTGTGAAATTTCTGTGGAGCTCGTGGATTAGGAGCCCCCCCCTCCTCCCCACCACTCACCCCTGACCTTCAGTAACCTCTGTCCTCCTGTTGCAGGTGTGTCTGTGCTGCTGCTGCAGTCTGGGCTGACTGTTTCTGCAGGTGAGCTGAAGTGAAAACATTCAGAATGTCATTTTGATCTGACCAGGTACAGTCAAGTTACAACTCCTTCCTGTTTTATGGCGATTCATCGATTTTTGACGCAACGTCACGCAACACTGACAGCAGTATGTCCTGCAACTGGCTCTGGTCTGATGGTCTAACTCTGTATGTGGCTCTGGTCTGATGGTCTAACTCTGTATGTGGCTCTGGTCTGATGGTCTAACTCTGTATGTGGCTCTGGTCTGATGGTCTAACTCTGTATGTGGCTCTGGTCTGATGGTCTAACTCTGTATGTGGCTCTGGTCTGATGGTCTAACTCTGTATGTGGCTCTGGTCTGATGGTCTAACTCTGTATGTGGCTCTGGTCTGATGGTCTAACTCTCTATGTGGCTCTGGTCTGATGGTCTAACTCTGTATGTGGCTCTGGTCTGATGGTCTAACTCTGTATGTGGCTCTGGTCTGATGGTCTAACTCTGTATGTGGCTCTGGTCTGATGGTCTAACTCTGTATGTGGCTCTGGTCTGATGGTCTAACTCTGTATGTGGCTCTGGTCTGATGGTCTAACTCTGTATGTGGCTCTGGTCTGATGGTCTAACTCTGTATGTGGCTCTGGTCTGATGGTCTAACTCTGTATGTGGCTCTGGTCTGATGGTCTAACTCTGTATGTGGCTCTGGTCTGATGGTCTAACTCTGTATGTGGCTCTGGTCTGATGGTCTAACTCTGTATGTGGCTCTGGTCTGATGGTCTAACTCTGTATGTGGCTCTGGTCTGATGGTCTAACTCTGTATGTGGCTCTGGTCTGATGGTCTAACTCTGTATGTGGCTCTGGTCTGATGGTCTAACTCTGTATGTGGCTCTGGTCTGATGGTCTAACTCTGTATGTGGCTCTGGTCTGATGGTCTAACTCTGTATGTGGCTCTGGTCTGATGGTCTAACTGTTTTCTTCTTCTTCAGATTCTCAGGTTATTCTGCAGATTCCTGAACTTCCTGTGGTGGCAGGAAGTGATGTCAATCTGTGCTGTAGTATCAAAGGTCAGACCCCAGTCTTAGCCTTCTTCTTCAGGGATGGTTCTGAACTTGGATCTGGTCCTGGACAGTTCACCATCAGGAACATCAATCAGTCTGATGAAGGTCTCTACTGGTGTTATTTTGATCAGACTGAACAATCTCCTCGAATGTGGCTGAGCGTCAGAGGTCAGGACACTGACATCACTTCCTGTTTACAGATATGAACTAACCTGCTGACCTGATGATAAACTGGTCCAGGTTCTACTGAATCCTCCTGCAGGTTCTGGTCTGATGGTCTGTGTTTTCTTTCTTTAGATGATGCTGCTCAGGTTAATCTGGAGATCCAAGCTCTTCCTCTGATGGCAGGAAATGATGTCACTCTGCGCTGTAGAAACAAAGATCAGGTCTCACTCGAAGCCTTTTTCATCAGGGATGGTTCTGAACTTGGATCTGGACCTGAAGAACAGTTCACCATCAGGAACTTCCAGCAGACTGATGAAGGTCTCTACTGGTGTTATAACAATCAGTCTGCTGAATCTCCTCGGAGACGGCTGAGGGTCACAGGTCAGGACAATGACATCACTTCCTCTTTAAAGATATGAACTCACCTGCTGACCTGATGATAAACTGATCCAGGTTCTGTGTGTATGTGGTTCTAGTCTGATGGTCTAACTCTGTATGTGGTTCTAGTCTGATGGTTTAACTCTGTATGTGGTTCTGGTCTGATGGTCTAACTCTGTATGTGGCTCTGGTCTGATGGTCTAACTCTGTATGTGGATCTGGTCTGATGGTCTAACTCTCTATGTGGCTCTGGTCTGATGGTCTAACTCTGTATGTGGCTCTGGTCTGATGGTCTAACTCTGTATGCGGCTCTGGTCTGATGGTCTAACTCTGTATGTGGCTCTGGTCTGATGGTCTAACTCTGTATGTGGCTCTGGTCTGATGGTCTAACTCTGTATGTGGCTCTGGTCTGATGGTCTAACTGTTTTCTTCTTCTTCAGATTCTCAGGTTATTCTGCAGATTCCTGGACTTCCTGTGGTGGCAGGAAGTGATGTGACTCTGTGCTGTAGAATCAAAGATCAGACCCCAGTCTTAGCCTTCTTCTTCAGGGATGGTTCTGAACTTGGATCTGGACCTGGACAGTTCACCATCAGGAACATCAATCAGTCTGATGAAGGTCTCTACTGGTGTTACTTTGATAAGACTGAAGAATCTCCTCGAATGTGGCTGAGCGTCACAGGTCAGGACACTGACATCACTTCCTGTGAACTCACCTGCTGACCTGATGATAAACTGATCACTGCACTGATCCAGGTTCTGCTGATTCCTCCTCCAGGTCCTCCTCCTCTTCCTTCTGCTCCTTCTACTCCTCCTCTTCCTCCTTCTTCTCTTCCTCCCCTTCTTTCTGCTGCTTCTTCTCATCCTCCTCCTTCTCCAGCCTCCCCCCTCTCTCCCTCCCCTCCTTGTTGGAGCAGCTGTGGGTTCTGTGGTTCTCCTGGTTCTGGTCCTGGTTGGAGTTCTGTGGCTCTGCAGGACTCAAACAGGTAAGAAATCTTTCAGACTCACCTGAAATGAACAGACTGATCTGGTGAGCAGGTCTGTGCTGAACTACTACCTGCAGAGTTACAGGTTCAGATCCTCAACAGAGACTCAAGAAGAACTGCAGAATAATATATGATCTTTTATTATTTATGGATAATAATTATTTTAATTAGTTGATGAGTTTATATATTGTGTCAAACAAAGAAAGGTCCAGAGCAGACAAGTTAAACAGCCTTTATTCAGACGGTTAATTCATGGTGAGATTGTTAGACAGCACAGAAATTCATTAGAATTAGAAATTCATTCAAATTGTTCGCTGGAGATGCAGTTACTAAAAAGTCTGAATCTGGTCTCAGCTGTGCCCCAGAAAATGTTCCTGGGGTGGCCAGAGGGGGGTCACTGGAAATTCTGGGGGGCCACTAAAACCAAAAGCCATAACTGAATTGCAGGAATTCTGTTTTTCAGTATGCAGACTGTCTGAATATTACATTAAAATATGAGTTAAGGAATCACAGAGTGAATCACTGTGGTTTCCTTTCTTACAGTTAATGTTACTAACTGTCTCATGTCCTCAGACTAAAACCAGTTCAGTTAACATGTTCCATAAAAATCCTGTTTTAATGTGTGTCTGTTTGTGTTTGGCAATTAGTTGCTCTTGTACTCTAGTTGACCTTTTCCTTAAAAAGACAAACACAGATTTTATTTGTAGGAGAGCACCGACTGCAAAGAAGAAAACTGTTACTTACCTACTAAAGATTACAGCTTAAATATTTTTCTTTCATATTAGACTATAATAATTTAATTTAACCATACAAAATGTGTCTGTCCAGAGTTGTTTAATTATTTATTAACCATAATATTCAATTAGTTTGATTAGTTTTTCTTGAAACATCCCACTTTTAAACCAGTGTCGTCTTGTAAAAACAGTTGGGGGCTCTAACCATTTCAAATACATAGACACAAGTAAAAACAGAGAGAAATGCATTCACACAAGTTACATCATTTAAACAAACTAGAAAAGCAATTTCTGAAGAAATTGCGGTGTGAATCCGTCTGCTGAATGGCTTGCTCTACACTGAAATGCTGGCTTGAAAAGTTGAACAGTACAACTGGAAAGATGCGAAGGTTTTGGACTGTTGAAAGCTGACACACACTGCTGCCTTGAACAAATCTGAATAGTACAAATGTATGAAAGATGTGGAAGGCTTTAAGGACTGTTGAAAAGCTGACACTACACTGCATTGCTGGCTTTAATGTGCAGAAAGTAGCTGAAGGACTATGAAATCTTAGAAACATCTTGGAAATGTTCTAAAGAATATGAATACAATTTAAAAGTTGAATATGTAGAACATTTTACAGTTTGAATGTAGTTTTTAGCTGAAAGCTATGAAGAAGTTGAAGAAATGTGAGAAATTCCCCAAGTGTTGAGAAGATATGACCTGAAATATTTAGAAAGGGGTATGAAAGGTGACATAAGCGTATCAACTCCAACTGGAGGTCCTGGGTGAGCAGAATGACTCCACAGTGTGGAGACTAATGGACTGACTGGAATACCGGCCCATCTCCACTGTCTTCATATCATTGAGGTCCAGATTGATCTGGCTGCTCCACCATTTCCAACCTGTGGGCAGACTGATCCACACAAGAGATGTGCCCAGTGAGGCGTGGTGTCCTCTGCACACTGCAGGAGCTCTGTGGTTTGGTGACTGGAGGTGCAGCTGTTGGTGTTAGGGGCAGAGATCAGAGGGGAAAGAACACGGCCCTGAAGGGAACCACTGAGTGATGGTCCTGGAGTCAGAAACGTGTTTTCCCAGGTTCACGTGGCGCTTGCTGCTGGACAGTAAGTCTGTGATACACCTGCAGGCATGATCAGTTGGGAGAACTTGTCCTGGAGCAGAGCTGGAATAATGTTGTTGAAGGCAGAGTCCACTAACAGGATCCTGGTGTAGTCTCCTGGAGAGTCCAGGTGCTGGAGGATGTAGTGAAGGGCCTTGTTTAATGAGTTGTCTGCATTACATCATCTCAATCAGCTGTGTGCTGAGCCAGCATTCCCAGGTTTCCATGGCGACACTAAAAGCTGTCTGACTGACAGGCTTAGGCCCCGTGTCCACCAAAGCGTTTTTTGCCAGCTGAAAACGCCACCTGCTGTTCTGAAAACGCGAGAAGCTGTGGTTGCTATGATACATAATTTCCGTGGAGGCGATGTGCTACAAGTAGAGTAGCCTACTTAATTTACTGAATGTAAAAATGTCACCACAAAGTACATAGGCCTACTTGCTCTGGCCCTCGCTCTGCATGAGAAGAAGGCTGAAACATGAGAATACAGACTTTCCCGTACGTGTATTTATGAGATTTTGCGGCCGAGGAAACAACTCGGCGACTAGGCACATTGTTTCGTTCAAGATCGGATGTGCTCGGTGCGGTGTTTGTCCTGCCCCTCCTGCACTGTGATTGGACGGCTGGGTAAAAAGTGACAGTGACGAGCGCAGCGTTTTCCCCAAAGTTGAAAATTTTTCAACTCTCGGTGACGTGAAAAAAACGCTCAGCGCTTGGCGCCCGGCGCAAAAAAAAGACCATTCCATTGGAATGAATTGAAAAAAGACGCTGGCGTCAGAAAAAAAACACTTTGGTGGACACGGGGCCTTAGACAGCTGATCTCATTGAGTTTTAACCTGGAGCACAGCTCTGCTTTTCCTGCTCCTAGCTAACAGACCGTAACGCTCAGTGCCAAAGTAAATGTATTGTTAGAGAGATAAGATCCTCATGATGATGATGTCCGAGATTTGTGCATCTACTGTCAAAAATAGCTTCACAGCAGCAGTACAGATATGTCCATTACGTATGTAGAGTGAAAATTGTGGAAAATACAGCAAGTTGAAGACAAAGTTTTCAGATGATTTTGAAGTGTATTCGCCCTCTGTCAGTTGGTCCTCTCACTCTAGCTGCCAACATTCTGTCCCATAGAAACCCATTATAAACTCAAAATTCAGGCTGATAACGACATGGTACTTGAATCGAAATTGTGTAAAAAGTATAAGAGATCTGAAAAAGTTAAATTCACTGGAAAGAGTCGAAAGGTTTGTGAACATTTTAAAGGTGGAATGGCGTTTCTACGTGAATGTATGAATGAGTGGGAAGAGGTTGAAGATCAGTGAATTTGAATGATTTTCTCATTGACTTTTATTGTAACAAAGTTTCAAGGAAAGTTGAATAGAGTTTGAATGGGATTTGAAAGTTGAATAATATGAAGAAAGAAGGAAAGATGTGAAATCTATTACATTTTGAATGAAGTTTCTAGCTGAAAGTATGAATGAGAAGTTAACAGTTGAAAAACCTTGAAAAAGTGTTAAAATGGGGACATTTTGAACATTCCGTCCATTCATTTGAATGGGGAAAAATTCCTGGAAAACCTTGAATATCTTGAAAAGTATGAAGGTTATGAAAATTCTGTATACAAGCGCTTGATTCCAAATTGAGAGGAATATTTTAAGCTTTGAAAGACGTTTCTATGTTGAAAACTGTGGAACTAGTTAGGTTGCAAAAAAACAGGCGGCATAATAATAAATACAAAGAATTCCGAAACTCACAGAAGAACATATGACCCTACAGGACCATAAGCAAACAGCAGTGAGCTCAACACCACTGATGTTAACAATGACACAAACACGTAGTTTTAGGGATCCAGACCCTTTCTATAGTCGCTTTCCACATCCTGCAATCAAAAAGGAAAGAATGTCCTCCAAAATATGTCCCATTACCCGTACCTTCTGTACCTTTCATACAGCGCAGTGAGACGGCACATTGGCTAATAATCCCTGATAATAAAGCAGCATGAAAGCTGCTATATGACAAAATCATGACATGCCCTGTAGGGGCAAGGAAGGGAGACTGATGGACTGCTTCTGCAACCTGTTTGTTGTGCTCTTGAGAACTTTGTGCACGTCTTTGAATGGCATAGATTGCACAGCAGGGGCTGCAGGTTGTGCCAAACGGCAGTACTTGCCATTATACACGCTTGGAGGGTCCGGTCTTTCCAGGTCACGCCACAGGAATCTTAACAATGGTCGGTCCTCTGGTAGGAGTCTTATTTGGTGGAACATTGATTTAATGTCCCCACTGATTGCCACTTTATGCTGTTGAAAGCGGAGCAGCACACCTAGCAGTGAAGGTCCAAGGATTGGTCCTGGGAGAAGTTGATCATTCAGGGCTTGGCCTTGGTAGGGGAATGAACAGTTGAAGACTATGCGGTGTTTACCATTGTGTTCCACGATGTGATGGGGGATGTACCAAGACTCTAATGATTTGGATACTTGCTCTTAATTTAGTTTGACTACATAACCCACTTGCACCAACTTAACAATCTCTCTGGTGTATGTTTGGGCTAACTCTCTCTTTAAGGGGAGGGCATCCATCTGCCATAATTTCTCCACATGACGACTGAGTTCTGCAAAGGGAGTACAAGGTGAGCTTGGGTGGCATCTGAGTGCTCCCGGAGGAACGTTAGCCCTTGAAGTGTCCAACCTAGCTGAGTGTGGATGGCTACCGGTGCTCCTGGTGGGCCTGAGCAGACTCTATTTGATGCCGTTACAAGGTGAGAGTTATCTGCACCTATTAAAAGAAGAGGCTTCACCTTTAAGAAGGAGTGAAGGGGAAGGCCTTGTAAGTGGCAATAGCGTTTTGGAGCTTATCCACTGGGTAACTCTGGTCAACAAGCGATAGCTTGTCTGAGATGAAGGCATCTTTGATGGAGAATATTTTCTGTGGATTTAGGGAGGGTGAAATCTCAAAACTAACTGAAGCTCTGTCTAAGGCTTCACTTTCTTGCCTGATTGTGCGTACTACAAGGTGTTCTGTGGACCCTTCAAGTCCTAGCTGTTTACATGCTGCTGGTAGGAGCATTGTACACTGGGACGTCATCCAAAATGGCATAGGTATATAGGGTATGTTGTTTATTCCGTAGGATCACTTTGACCACCTTTAAGAGGACTTTGGGAGAGCTGGACTGGGGATTTAAATATAGGACCTTGGAGTCTGTCTCTCTTCGGTTTACATGGTGGAGAATGCCCAGGTGTTTTCCACTGCAAATGGGACATGGCCTTTTCAGATTACAGTTTGTTGCCATATGTCATCCTGAACACCTCTAACATTTCTTTTCCCGTTTAATCCAGGCTATTACATCCTCTGTCCTCAGATCCTTCAGCTCTTCGCATTTGATAATAGAATGGTCAGGTGCGTTAGAGTATTGGTATGTTCTGGGTGTGGTATCCAGTTTACCTGATGGGGAGGGGATATGGGGTTTGATGTTGGTACCGTGCAATATGGTGGCTGTTGTGGGGGCAGAACTCAGTGCTGACCTCCTGCTCTGAATGGAGGGTTCTGGAGTCAGATGTCGGACTTGAGCAGCCACAGACTGACACTCAGCTTCAACTTTGAGCCATGTAGCGAAATCGACCAGGGTGTAGTGGGTTCCTGGCCGGACTAAACGGATATACCGTATAAAGTTGGCTACAGATTCAGCTGGTAGCTTGCTTAGGAGGTGTTGTACATGAGAGGAACAGGCAAGTTCGGCTGCTCCCTCACTCTGCCCCATAGCTTGCAGCATTCCTACTAAGGATTGGACTCTAACTGCAAAGTTGTGGAAAGCCTGAGAATCACCAGGTTGAACTTTTGGGAGACCTATAATAGTGGTTATCTCTTTTAAGGCTAGATGGTGGGACTGCCCATACTGTTGGTCTAGAGCGGCTAAGGATTTCGTATAAGGCAGTGGGTCGTGAGCATAGGCCAATGCAATATGACGTGCAGGGGGTAGCTTGAGATGGTCTAGCAGGATATGATACTTTTAGGTTTCCCACGCTGGCAAAAGGTTAGTTAAAGCCATCTTAACATAGTATATTCATGGGCGTCTTCCTTATAGAGATTGGGGAAAGTGGGTCCTTCCACACGTGATTTGTACCCATGGGTGTGGGATGCATACAGTTGCAGATTCTGTATGAGACTTGAGGGCCGTTGAGGGGGAAGAAAATTACTATAGTTTTGGTAAGCTTGGTTAGGATCATAAGGATACTGGGGCTGCATAGCAGGGTTTAGCCAGCCTGAAGGCACAGGGGGCACCTGAGGAGGTGCTAATGATACCTGAGATGGAGGAAACATTTGTTGGGGAGGAGGTACCAAGGCCCACTGGGGTTGAGGGGGTCCTGGACGCACATGGGGGGGTACTAGTAGTGCATGGAGAGGAAGCTGCGCTGGTGGTGCCTGGAGAGGAGGGTGTGCTTGCCGAGGTGGAGGCACTAAGGTTCCAGTAGAGAATGCCTTTTCTGGGAGGTTGGGCTTATAATTGTAATGTTTGTGGATTGGCAATTGACATGCACTGTGTGCACGTACTTGAGTGTGCATGCACTGTGTTTGGGTGGGCCTAGTAACTTCACAGTCTTCAGAATCATCACCACAATCACTTGATGGATAGGATTTATAGGAACCCTGCTGCCTCTCTAATGCATCCTGTCTACTAAGAAGCTGCATGACCATGTGTCTGATTTGCTCAATTTGAGCATGTGTCGTGGTTGGGCAAGGCTGTCCTTCATAACTGGACTCAGACCCACGTAAATGCTCTATGGTGGATGTTGAGGGGCTTGATAATGCTCATAATCCTTGAGATATGAGGGCATATATATCTCTGTCGTGCTCCCAGCCTGGGTCTCTCTTCATCATGCTGCTTTCCCTGGGTCCCTCTTCATCAACCTGGTCTCCCTCATCCATACCCAATGCCTATGCGATCCAGATCGAAGGACCATGTAGAAAGTTGGGGTTTTAGTGGCTGGATAATGTATAGAGCTTCTGCATTGGTACACCAGTTAAAGTATGAGGACCAGAGATGAGAGCTGTTCAACAGTTTATTATCCTTAGTTTCCCACTTCAGCAGTTGACTGACAGATGATTGAACAGTCAAGTAATGCATCCAGTAACACAGTCAACTGGGAAGGATTAGCATGGCTTCATGCTAACCCACATGCTGCAGCAAACAAATGGAAAAGCACTGAACAAGTCCTCATCAGGCCTTTTATCAGTTCAGGTGTGGCCTGACAGGTTGTGGCTAAGCCCCGCCTCCC
This sequence comes from Lepomis macrochirus, assembly GCA_024633595.2. Classification (NCBI taxonomy): domain Eukaryota; kingdom Metazoa; phylum Chordata; class Actinopteri; order Centrarchiformes; family Centrarchidae; genus Lepomis; species Lepomis macrochirus. Next base: position 47,474,061 of record JALXJV020000002.1, read on the forward strand.
TGGAACTTGTCAGGAAGGAGGATTTTCTACAGGCTGTATATTAACTTATTGGGAGAAAACTGGTAGTTCTATATAAAATCAGATGTTGAGCACCTCCATATCGCCAAAATGGCATGATCCTTGTTTCACTGTGAAACTTAGACTGTGAGATTTGACAGTATAATCAGGCTTCAGCCATCGAAGCATCCAATCTTCGATTATTTGGGGTCAGCCCTAGCGGAAGGCAAACGCTGGGCTGTGCTCTTGCCATGTGTGCAGGGACGTAAGAGCGACTTTGAACCCGGACGCTGAAATGCTAGGGGAGTTCGGGGGTAAGCAAGAAACCCCTCTTTAACTCTCCTAAAGTAAGAAATCACCTCAGCTGAGCCCTTCAATCAGTGGTGGTTCTAGACCAATTTTATTGAGGGGGCCAGACTGGGGCCAGTTGTTTTGCCAGAGGGGCCCATTCAATCAGAGACAAATGAGACAAGGGAAAAGTTCACGCTTTCAAAATGTCCCGTTTAGTATATAATGTAATGTTTTAGTATGTTTCAGTAACTTACAGTTATTTGTTTCAGTAACAGGATCTTTTCAGTAACTTAGTTATATATTTATTACATTACACAAAACAAAACATTCCTGTCAGACCAGCAGGCTGCTGTTATGGCTTTGTGTGTATGAAAAATGCTGTTTAAATGCAAAGCATTATTAAATTGTTGTGATAATAATTAAAATTTCCAGCAACATCCAAAGGCTGTCCATGCAATGGAAACATGGATTACAAGGACAAAATATTGTCTACAATGCTGCATTCAGTTTAATTTTGTCACAAGAAGATACGTTACTATTATTACTGTAGACCAGGGCTGTTCAATTATAAATTTAATTGGGACAGATATTAAAACCAGGACACAGAGATGGGCCGGACATTTTCTCAGGAGTTGGGATCATTAAGGTTTTATTGACACACTTGTATTGGTAATCCTTATTGGTTCAGTTCTTTATTGATGCTCTTATCAGTCCTATTTATTACTAAATAATTAAATATATTATTTAAATTTTTTGTTGTTTCTAGAGCAGCAACAGGATTTACAGCAACAAACAAATTTAACATGTCAGTAAAATAAATATTACATGTTCCTAACATCAACATACCGTGTGAAGTTTAGAAATGATGAACAGCTCAGTCCCTCCTGTCCTCCTCCTGTCCTCCTCCTCCTCCTCCTGCTGCTGCTGCTGGTTTGTCTCAGCCACCAGCTGAGTTTATAATGTGCCATATTTTAATGTACAGGCAAACTAAGCTGAACAGTTACTAAAGACAGCTGCAGCAACTGGCAAAGGTTTTATTCAACCACATACGTGCACTAACGAGAGGAGTAGTCATCGATGTCATAATGTCCACTGATCAGCTGACTTGGTTCCCTGAGGCCTCTGCAGACACACAGAGGAGCGGAGAGGCTGCAGGTCCGACAGTAAGTGTTGAGCCTTGATTGGCGGTGATCGGTACAGCGCATGTGAAACTCAACAGAGATGAGAAGGAATGGTTCAGCCTACAGCAGCTCACTCTTTGTTCATACACTATGCATGTAGTGTACTTTTGTTGTCCTATGTTAGATCATATACTGGGCCACATGGAGGTTGCTGTGGGGCTTCGGGGCGGCCGCGGCCGCTAATTCATTGGGACTGCCGTAGACTTTTCGTTCAGAGCACTGGCCCCTGCTGCACCCCCCCAAAACCGCCACAGCCTTCAATACAATAAATAAATACACTACATCATTATCAATCTTACCATAAACTGGTGCTTTGGTCTGTGCTGGCTTTGACTCTGTTCTGTTATAGACCTCATTTCTATGTCTATGTCATGTTCACCATGTCAGTGCTACTATTGGGGCCGCTGGCCAGTGGCAGATAGAGTACTCAAAATCTTTACTCAAGAAAAAGTAAAATTACTCCCATAAAAGTTCAAGAAAACTATATTTAATAATTTATTTAATCTGCTGAGCATCAGGTTATTTCTAGGGAATTTCTGTGATATTTTCTTTAATTTGCGAGTTTCAGTATTATACCATGGGGCTAACCGTCTTTGTTTTAGTATTTTCTTTTGTAGAGGGGCTACAGAGTCGAGTGTTGTTCGCAGCGAGCCTGCAGCACTATCAACAAGATGATCGACTTGGGAGGGACTGAAATTCGCGTAAGAGTCCTCTGTTAATTTGATACCTGATAGTGAATTTAGAGCCGATGGGATCGCATCCTTAAATTTAGCTATAGCACTATCAGAAAATTTTGCCCAATGGAGGGTAGTTCAGCAGTACAAGCTCAAAAGTTATCAAACAGTGATCAGATAAAGAGGGATTCTGTGGGAACACTATTAAATGTTCAATTTCAATACCATATACCAGAACAAGGTCGAGGGTGTGATTAAAACAGTGAGTCGGTTCATGAACACTCTGAGAGAAGCCAATTGAATCTAATAGAGAGATAAGCGCAGTACTAAAGCTGTCATTCTCTACATCCACATGAATATTAAAATCCCCTACAATAATAACTTTGTCCGTTTTAAGGACTAAAGTTGACAAAAACTCTGCAAATTCAGATAAGAATTCAGAGTATGGCCCAGGTGCTCGGTACACTATAACAAATAGAATTGGTTGCAACGATTTCCAGCTTGGGTGTGAAAGACTCAGAACAAGGCTTTCAAATGAGTTATAATTTAGTTTAGGTTTAGAGCTGATTACTAGGCTAGAGTCAAAGATAGCTGCAACTCCACCTCCTCGGCCTGTGCTTCGAGGAATGTGAGTATTAATATGACTGGGAGTGGTGGATTCATTTAGGCTCACATATTCTCCATCACCCAGCCAGGTTTCAGTAAGACAGAATAAATCAATTTCATAATCTGATATTAGTTCATTTACTAGTACACCTTTAGAAGAGATAGATCTGATGTTCAAGAGTCCACATTTTACTCTCCTATTCGTTTGCACTATTGCTCCTGTGGTTTTAATTTTTATGAGGTTTTTATGCACAGCTCCTCTTCTGTTTACCTTTGATTTAAATAATTTCAATGGTCGGGGACAGACACCGTCACTATAGGGTTTTCACTAAGTAACTCCTGGAACGGAGGAGCAGAGAAGTGTGTTAAACTGCGACTCTGCGTAGGGTTTTGGGTGGGTAACTGCTGAATTAGAAGGGCAGAGAAGTGTGTTAGACTGCGACTCTGCCTCCTGGTCTCAACTCTGGGTTGTCATGGATTTGGTCCGCTAATAAAGTTGGCCAGATTTCTAGAAATGAGAGCTGCTCCTTCCCAAGAGGGATGGATGCCGTCTCTCGAATCAGACCAGGTCTTCCCAGAAAGTCTGCCAATGATCTACAAAGCCCACATCGTTGGCTGGACACCACCTCGATAACCAGCGGCGGAATGACGACATGCGGCTATACATGTCATCACTGGTCAGATTGGGCAGGGGTCCAGAGAAAACTACGGTGTCCGACATTGTTTTTGCGTATGAACACACCGACTCAACATTAATCTTAGTGACCTCCGATTGCGTAACCGGGAGTCATTACCGCCGACGTGAATAACAATCTTACTGTATTTACGTTTATCCTTAGCCAGCAGTTTCAAATAGGACTCGATGTCGCCCGCTCTGGCCCCTGGGATGCATTTGACTATGGTTGCTGGTTTCGCTAACTTCACGTTTCGCAAAATGGAACTGCCAATTATCAGAGTTGGTTTCTCAGCGGGTGTGTCGCTGAGTGGGGAGAATCTATTAGAAACGGGAAGCGAATGGTGGTGTCCTGAGGGCTTTGAATGCTTACGACTATTCCTCCTTCGGACAGTCACCCAGCCACCCTTTCCTGGCTGCTCAGGAAATGCCGGGGGAACGGCTACCAGAGGCTAACTCAGGCCGGTCCGCACCGACTACCGGGGACTGGCTAGCTACAGTAGGCTGAGCTACCAAGGTGCGGAGCCGGACTTCTAACTCACTGAGCCTCGCCTCCATGTCTAAAAATAAACTACACTTGTTACACGTACCATTACCGCTAAAGGAGGCAGAGGAGTAACTGAACATCTGACACACCGAGCAGGAGAAAGCAGGAGAGCGAGAGGGAGAAGGAGAAGCCATCGTTAGCTGCTAAGCTAAAGTCGCTAACGGCTAAGCTAAAGTACAGTAGCGTTGGCTACCAGCTTTTGAAAACAATGAGATTGAACGGCAGTCACTAAAGATGGAAAGAACTGTGAGTGCTTAGGCAAACTTACTGTAAGAATAAGTGTTTAGCGGACAATTGGCCGCTGTAATGATAATCTAACAATTTTCAACAATTGGTCTTGTTTAATAAACGCCATAACTTCCACACTACTGCTGTCATCACTCAGTTTAAAGTGATCGATGCGGGGAAAAAACCCAAATATATATATTCTCTCTCTCTCTCTCTCTCTATATATATATATATACATATATATATTTATACATATATTTAAATATATATACTTTCTCTCTGTCTATATATATATATATAAACATATATAGAGTATAGCCTTCTCCATGGAGCAGAGAACCTGCGTTTCTGTTTTACTCACCAACGATGCAAAAGGAAAAAAACCTTGGTGTTTCATTGTTAAAAAGGCAGAAAAGTAAAATGAATCAAGCATTAATAAAGATCCATCTGACAGTACACAGGTTTCACACATTTTTCTGCATAGATATTAATCAAGGAGCTGGCAGTTAACAAAATTAAAAGTTCATCAGGCTTTAAAGGGTTAAATTTTGCCAGAAGGGAATACTTGCTAGACAGCCAATAGGAAGGTTTAAAATATGCTCTGCTACCACCCCCTTATTAGCATTTTGTGCAACTAGTTAACTAGTCAGCATTTTAGCTTTCACTAGTACTACTAGTAGAATCTTTAGTGTCACTAGTTAACTAGTAAAGTCAAAAACAGTCCAACTAGTTAACTAGTGGGCATTTTGGCTTTCACTAGTTAACTAGTAAAACATTTTAAACCTTACTAGTTAACTAGTAAGGTCTAAATAGCATCAACTAGTTAACTAGTAGACATTTTAGCTCTTACTAGTTAACTAGTCAGCATTTTAGCTTTCACTAGTACTACTAGTAGAATCGTTAGTGTCACTAGTTAACTAGTAAAGTCAAAAACAGTCCAACTAGTTCACTAGTGGGCATTTTGGCTTTCACTAGTTAACTAGTAAAACATTTTCAACCTTACTAGTTAACTAGTAAGGTCTAAATAGCATCAACTAGTTAACTAGTAGACATTTTAGCTCTTACTAGTTAACCAGTAAAACATTTTTAGCCTTACTAGTTGACTAATAATATCAAAATAGGCTTTAACTAGTTAACTAGTGGACATTTGGGGATTTACTAATTAACTAGTAAGCATTTTGGCTCTCACTAGTTAACTAGTGCAGAAAATTGTTGTCCACTAGTTAACTAGTAAGCCGAATTTATGGTCAACTAGTTAACATGCTAAACCTTTTGCTGCTCACTAGTTAACTAGTACGTCTTTGGGCGTTCTGCCAAAGACCGAACTAGTCAAGGGAAATAAAGTTTGATATCCAGGATATGGAATAAATACTCAAAGGGCTTTCCATAGATCTGTGCATATTAAGCTGGTGGTCCAGCTGTGGGCTGACAGAGGGACTAACTTTGTGGGAGCTTGTAAGGAGTTGGATATGAACACAGATGACACAACAGTAAGTAAGAACCGTACCTATGTACCTTTGTTCTGGGATAAAGGATGCTCCTGGGTTTTTAATCCACCCATTCTTCCGACATGGGCGGCTCCTGGGAGAGACTTATCGGAGTTGCCAGGTGCATTCTAGATGAAATTTAGACAGACAAAACCAGCTCGTCTCACACTTGAAGTCCTGAGCACTTTCATGGCATGGAGGTGATGGTGATGATAAATGCAAGACCCCTGGTGTCTGTATCCACCGACCCAGAAAAGCCTGCAGTTCTCACTCCAGCGATGCTCCTTACTCAGAAGACCAGTGCTTCTGGTCGAGGCAGATGCCCCCCCACCCTGAGCCATGGTTCTGTTCGAGGTTTCTGCCTCTTAAAAGGAAGTTTTTCCTTGCCTGTGTCGCCTAGTGCTGCTCTTGGTGGGAATTGTTGGGCTTCTGTAAATAACTTCAGAGTATGGTCTAGACCTGCTCTTTATGAAAAGCGCTGTGAGATAACTGTTGTTGTGATTTGGCGCTATATAAATAAAATTTAATTTAATAGAATTGAAAATTGTAGCTCCCTCTGGAAACCTTATTATTTCTCAGTTGAACACAAAGCAGTGGAACAAGTCCGGTTTCTTGCTGACACCTTTTGGAAGAGATGGAAAGGAGAATATCTGTGAGGAGTGAGCTGTCTTTAAAGTTAAGTTCATGCTTTAAATAAGTGACTAGTTAAATAGCAGGAGTTCGTGCTGTGGGCTCGTCAATTTATAATTCAGTGGAGCACATTCTTCAGTTGAACACAGACAGAAAAAACAGTGCTGGATTCATGTGGCTGAATGTATTTCTGATAGACTACGTGCCTTTAAGTAATGTGTAAATCATTTTCAATCACTTGCGTTTGGAAGGAATGTCATGTTAGAAACGTTTTTATGTTTTGGAAAAACTTGCTCTGTTAGCTAGCAGCACAGCAGTAGCTAGCTCTACTCTCTGATGGTTTTGTAGATCTTGAAGCAGGTGTACAGTAACTGTTTTCATACATTAGGCTGCAGGCTACTTTCATATGAATTCTGTGGAGCAGTTGTCTGTTTTCTGTTACTGTAGAAACATGGCGGCTGAACACGGTGACCGCCAAGTAAGAGGACCGCAGTAGATAAAATGTACATTTTACAAGTTTTTTATTGTTATTTGACTGTAACAGCTTACCTTATAATTTTTTATAGTGCAGAAAAGGTGTGTGTGTCTGATCGCTGCATCTCTGACTGTCCACTGACTGTTTCTAAAGTGAAGCTGCTGACCTCTGACCTTTAGTAACCCTGTTCTCCTTTAATAGGCCTGACTGTGATGACTGCTGCAGGTGTGCTGACTGCTGCAGGTGAGCTGATGGAGGTCTGTCTGTCTGTCTGTTGACCTCTGACCTTTACTGACCTCTGTCCACCTGTTGCAGGTGCAGCTGTGTTGCTGTGTGGACTGATAGTTTCTGCAGGTGACCTGATGGAAGGTAATTATTTCTAAAAAGATGCAGAATAAATCAGCGAGCACAGGTGGAGACTATAGAAATACAAACATGAACCATAATGATGTCAGAATAAGATGAACTGAGACCAAACAACAACCATTAAACATCTCAGTGAAAGTCAGATCAGAACATGATACCACAGTGAACCACGTTTGGTCCTACAGCTGTTTGTTGATACTTCTGGCTGAACTGAACAGAACATGAAGGTAGAAACAGGGCTGGGTGTCGCTGCTCCATACTTTAAGGTAAACAGCTCAGTACTGAGTAGGATCAGAACCAGTTCTGCATTCGGTCCTTTCTGGAACCAGATCAGGGAAGATTAGACCGTTTGTATAGTTTCTCCTGCAGCCAAACACACAAGCAGCAGGTGGAAACAAAGAGAAGGCGGAGCCTCTTGTTTCTTTTCCTGCTTCTGAGCCTGCAGGCGCCTCGTCCACACCTGACTTTAACAGCCCCTCAGCATCGGCTGCGTCTCAGCCGTGTTGGTCACTGCTACAGGTTTATCAGCACAAGCTGCTCTTTGCCTTTGTTTCATCCTCTCTGTGCATTTTTATTTGTAATTCCCATCACTTGTCTCAGATGGATCACTGTTATATTGATCTAAAGCTGCTTTTCCTCACGGAGCCTCCTGCTGCTTCTATCAGATGCAGTCGGTGTGATGGGCTGGATGTGCAGGCTTTCTTTTCCTCTGCTTCTGTAGAGTCTGTAGTGTAGTTTAGTGACTCCTTTAAGCCGCCTCCTTACTCCTTTTCATTTCTTCCTGTCGCTTTGGAGGAGTCTAAAGGAAAAAAGCAGTGGCGGTTCTTTAAGATTTCTTGGTCCAAAGTTACCAAAATAATTCTCTGTAGTTTACTTTGACCAAACGGATCAGAACCTCCTGTGGTCCTTCCTCTCATGATGCTGCTCTGAGCCATCAGCAGTTGTTTCAGACAGTAAAAAGAAAACAGACCAGCTTGCTTCTCCATGACTACAATAAAAATAATAACACCAATCAGCTCCTATGTGGCTTCAGCAGGTCTCACTGAAGTACTCTGTTGGTATCAGTACCACTCTAACTGCTTTGGTACTGGTATTGTAAAAGTCTAAAGCAAACCCAGCCCTGGGTATAAACTAGTCCTGATGAGGGTCTTTTAGAGTCCTTGTTTTTATGTCCTCTCACTATGTTCACTGTTACGCAGCACAAAGACAGATTCCTTGGATGTGTCACCAAAGCTGACTGTGATTCTTGTTCTCCTCCGTCAGCCTCCTCTCTGTCTGTGCTCAGACTCTGCTGCCATCTAGTGGTCTTCTGTCCGTACTGCATCTCTACCGGTCTGATGCTGTCCATCTGCTGGGGCAGGAGGAGGGGAAACCGACCGGCCGTCTCCACGGAGATGAGCCAGGGGGTTGGAGGAAGTGATGAATTGGATGAACAGTATGATGACGTCGCCGCTGATGTCACCACTGAGCACGCCTTCTGAGCTGTGAACACAGTGACAGCAGCTGTCTTTAACATGGACCATCTGCTCTGATGGAGATGCTGCTGGAGAGCTTTGTCTGACACGTTGCTCCACAATCTTCCTCAGACTCAGATAACTCAAATCTTGGAGTTATCTTTGACCATTTAACTCTCACATTAAGCAAATTTCAAGGACCGCCTTTTTTCACCTACGTAATATTGCAAAAATCAGGAACATCCTGTCTAAAAATGATGCAGAAAAACTAGTCCATGCATTTGTTACTTCTAGACTGGATTACTGCAATTCATTATAATCAGGCTCTTCGAAAAAGTCCATTAAGACTCTTCAGCTGATCCAGAATGCTGCAGCATGTGTTCTGACAGGAACCAGTAAAAGAGATCATATCTCTCCTGTCTTAGCTTCTCTGCATTGGCTTCCTGTAAAATCCAGAATTGATTTTAAAATCCTTCTTCTCACCTTCTATATAAATAAATTGAATTGAATTGAATACATTAATATTAGACATTATATTTTGGATTTAATGTTATAATATTACTAATACACACATTTACACTAGTTTCTCCTTCAGGTTGAGGATGGTGCGAGAAAGGGCTGCACATGTGAATGGAGCGTTTTCTATTTTCTTTCCACTTCCAGCTCTGCCCATACAGGTGTGCTCCCAGTCAGGTGTGCGTTCTGGTGAACATGGGTCATGAAGACGATACAGAAGTCCCTGAAACCTGCATTCTATTGTAAATCCAGCAGGGGGCGACTCTTCTGGTTGCAAAAAGAAGTCCGGCTCCATTAGAAATAATGGGAAAATGTTTCTCCTTCTCAGCTGATTTATTCCCCCAGTAAACACTTTCCTGATGAGTTTATGGTCTCAGTCGCTAGTTTCAAGTCTTCTTCAACACAGCATGATGTTCATTTAGTAAATTATGGTCCCATTTATTTTAAAAGACCACAAAGCAGAGAATGTTTCAGGGCGGGGTTACCTATGATTGGCCAGTCGTTACCATGGCGAGCTAGCTCCGCCATATCGTCACCGGGCGCTTCCTGGTTGCAAAAACTCGAAATGGCGGCGTCATATCGGCCAAACTCGGGGCTTCAAAACGGCAGTCCACAAAACCAACAGATGACGTCACGTCTGATTCTTATATACAGTCTATGGTTAGAGCAAGTCCTATACTGCGCTGTGATTGAAACTTTTCATTCCCGAAACATCTGGATCATGATGGGGGCAGAGAGACAGACACACACACATTAACTATTAACTTGACAGAGACATGGGCATGTAAAATATTGTTCAACAGCTACATTCTTATTATTACTGATGGAAAACTCTGCAACATCATCCCCAAATCCTGGTCAGTTCCAGAGTGGTTAAATGGTAAAATGGTTAAATGGTTAAAAGTAATTTGGATTTTAATATGCAAATGAAATGCTTCAAACTATCCAGAAATCCTGTATAGAATAAAAAAGATGCATCAATATCGTTTTATAATTGCATTACAGCCCTCTAAATGGTAATCGAACATGGTGATCCACCAGAAAGGGGGGGACTTAGGCTCTTTATTATGTTATGGGAGACCAAATCAGGCTGCCTGCTGAAATACAATTAATAAAGAATTTAGTTACATGAAAAACAAACATTTTAACCACTTCTAGAAGTAATTAAACAGGTATAAAGTAGTGTACCAAAACACTTAAATGCATTTCCCATTAAATTCAGTTCTGAAATATTACATTATTCTGTCTTATTTACCAATACAAAAACTGAAGGGCCACAGAGTGCCCTTTAAAACAAAATGATGCAGGTCTGAATCATTGTTTGTGAGCATAGTGACCTAAAATAAAAACAAACAGCTCTTCACTTGCTAGTGCAAGCTACCCAGGGTTTCTGCAGATTTGTCAAATTTAAGACGTTTTAAGACCATTATGAATGAAAGTTAGGATCTCTATCACGACATCACAAAAATAAAACTACAAAGGAAATGCAATCACAAAATTACTTGCAGAGTAAACTAATGTATTCAAATGTAACAGTACTGAACAAATTAAGATGCATTGTTGAAAAAGCAAACAAACAAACATAAGCATAATTTTGTGGATGCATGACTCAGTGAGTGAGTGTATGTGTGTACGGGAACTACATTAATCTGCTTGGGGTTGTAAGCAAACAAATTTAAATTTGAGTGGGGGTTTGGTGGTCCTCCCCCAAGAAAATGTTTTTTTTTCCAATAAAGAAAAATGCAATTCCACATAATTTTGGATAAACTACACCCCAAAACCTAAACTTGCTAAAGAAAGGGGTTACCAATAGATCTGGGTAATGGTATCTCCAAAATCTCCAAAATAAATTTTACATTGCACAACACCAAGCTGTTTTGAGCCTCACCCTGTTATATGGGCAGGAAAGCACTGTTAGTATGACCTCTGAATTATTACATTTACATTTATTCATTTAGCTGACGTTTTTGCCTCTGGAGCAACGAGGGGTTAAGTGTCTTGCTCAGGGACACAATGGTGGATGGGTCACAGTGGGGGATTGAACCCGGGTCTCTCACACCAAAGGCATAGTCAAAATGGTGTCATATGGTGGTGTCATATATATATACATATATATATACATATATGTACATATATGTGTATATATGTATATACACACACAATATATATATATATATATATATATATATATATATATATATATATATATATATATATATATATATATGCACATATATGTATGCATATGCATATACATTAAGAAACTCCCAGACTGAATCTTCAAAATGTTTGCATATATCCTACACATTACAGTGGTCATATACACATGTATGACCACTGTGCACACTCACAAACTGGTTCAAGCTAAAGTTGCATGTGTGAGATGTGACATACCAAAGGCAGCGGTCAACCAATTCTCCTGGTTGTCGAAGGCAAGACGTTCTGAAGAGCGGCCCGCTGTGAAGTTAGTAACGTCACAGTGAAGCACTTTCAGAGGGTGTTAGGTCTCATGGCAGCAGCGTCCAGCATAATCCCTTCAGGCCTACTGCACATGAGACCCCTGCAGTGGTGGCTGAAAACCAGGAGGTTTTCCTCAAGGGGAAATCGGTTCCAGCTGATACGAGTTACGAGCAGATGGATTCGTTCGCTATCAATATGGAAGGAACCCTGTTTCCTGTCCCCGTGTTGGGGGCGTCATGTCGCCGGACTATAATTTTGACAGATGCATCACTCACGGGATGGGGCGCGGTCATGGACAGCCGCTTTGCGAAGGGCTCCTGGGAGTAGCATCATTTCCAGGCACATAATTTCCTGGAAATGTTGGCAGTTTTCGAAGCTCTGAGGAGTTTTTGCCCTGTCTTCACAGCCACCACGACCTGGTCAGAACCGACAACACGTCGGTGGTTGCCTACCTAAATCATCAGGGAGGTTTCGAGCTCATTATACAAACTGACACACCAGATCCTCCCGTGGTCCCAGCAGAGACTACTGTCTCTCAGAGTTATGTATATCCCTGGGACCCAGAATCAGAGAGCAGACCTGCTGTCGAGACAGGGGTTGAGGCCCGGGGAATGGAGACTCCACCCGGAGGTGGTGGAGCTATTGTGCGTAGAGTTCGGCCCTATAGACGTGGACTTGTTTGCGTCGCTGGAGACGACGCACTGTCCACTGTGGTTCTCCCTCTCGCTCCCAGCCCCGCTAGGGCTGGATGCTGGGTTTTCCCAAAGTCGCTCTGCTCCCGGGGATCCTGGAGAGGGTCCGTCGGGACGGTGTCAGCCTTATAGCGCTCCTGTTCGGCCCGCCATGCCAGGTCCCTCTGAGGAGAGACCTGTTGTCCCAAGCGGGGGGGCAGGACCTCCATCCTTGCCCCTCCCTGTGGCGAGTATGGGTCCGGCCCCTGAGAGGGCGTTGTTCCTTCAGGCGGGTCTTACGTCAGGAGCAGTCAAAACCTTGCTCAGCTCCAGAGCCCCATCCACGAGACGGATGTACGACCTAAAATGGAATGTTTTTTCCACCTGGTGTAGAGAACTGCCAGATTATTGCGGTACTAGAGTTCCTCCACGACTGTTTCTCTGCTGGCTTATCCCCCTCTACTCTCAAGTATATGTGGCTGCCATTGCAGCGTTCCACGCCCCTTTGAGAGAGGGTCCTCTGGGGAAGCAGCCTTTGGTTGTACGTTCCCCCGTGGAGCCCGGAGGATGAGACCGGTGACTCGCTAGCAGTGGTTCTCGAGGAGTTGGCTGAGGCCCCCTCCGAACCCTTAGAGTCAGCTGATGCCAAGGAAAAACTTCCTTTAAGAGGCAGAAACCTCGAGCAGAACCATGGCTCAGGGTGGGCGGCCATCTGCCTCGACCGGTTGGGGGTGAGGGGGGGGCAAGAGAAAGAGACAGCAAGAGAGAGAGAGCAGAGGGAGGCAGCCTACACAGTATACACATAGAGGTACAGACAGTAAAGGTAATGTTGCTAAAGACCGAATGAAAAATGGTACAGATATTTATAGTAATGTTAATGATAATAATAATAACAGTAATAATAGCAATAGGACTAGTAATAGCAGTTGCAACTGTAGCAGAGGCGTCGAGAGCAGGAACACGGGGGCAGCAGGAGACTCCCAACCACAGATCCAGACTCCACAGCTCCAGAGCCAGCAACACCACGAGGAAGCTGACCAGAGGGGAAGCACACGACCACGGGAAAGGGAAGAAGTCGAAGTTAGTAACATGCATTAATGGGATGAGGTTGCACTCAGAGGAGAGAGAGAAGAGGACAGAGGAGCTCAGTGCATCATGGGAAATCCCCGGCAGTCTAGACTATCGCTAGCATAATTAAGGGATGGTTCAGGACTCACCTGAGCCAGCCCTAACTATAAGCTTTATCAAAAGTGCTCAGTGCATCATGGGATATCCCCAGGCAGTCTAGACTATCGCAGCATAATTAAGGGATGGTTCAGGACTCACCTGAGCCAGCCCTAACTATAAGCTTTATCAAAAAGGAAAGTCTTAAGCCTACTCTTAAATGTAGAGACGGTGTCTGCCTCCCGAACCCAAACTGGAACCTGGTTCCACAGGAGAGGAGCCTGATAGCTGAACGCTCTGGCTCCCATTCTACTTTTGGAGACTCTAGGAACGACAAGTAACCCTGCATTCTGGGAGCGCAGTGCTCTGGTGGGGTAGTAAGGTACTATGAGCTCTTTAAGATAAGATGGTGCCTGACCATTACAGTTTTTCTCAAATGCTAAAACACATTTCACAAACGTTTCCTCCATGTTCCCCAATGTCTAAACACAACACCCTTTTCTAAAGCTACATAAACACAACTACACCTTCTCACTTCAAAACTCAAACTTTCACACCAAAAGAGCAGCTCGTAGCTTTCAAAAATGTAAACACTATACACATCATTACACACTACAGCAAAACAATTGAAAACACAATGTTCAATTTGTGAGAAGGTTCTTTGTTTCATAACTGCCAATGCATATTTTTAGAAACTTTACAGTAATAGATCTTCTTAGATCTCTGCAGAGGATTAGACATTTAGATTTGTGAGTTACCTATGAAGAGTATAAATCTATAGTAAATTCTGCATGTACACTACTGTAACACAACTCAATGCAAAAACAGAATCTATTGCACACAACAGTACTCTTGAAAACATGATCAGGGTGTGAAGTTTTTTTATTTACTTTATTCACACCACACACACACCACAATCACTGTGCGGCATCATGTCGCTGAGCTGCATCGGGCCACATCACCTCGTCCACATCGCAGGCTATATTGTCTCTTGCCAGGCACCGCAGGAAAAACGCCCTGGAATGGCGAATCCATCCTTGGAAGGCCTCCACTGGGATGTCAACACAGGCCAGCTCCATTGCCCTTGGGGGGTTCTCTCTCTAGTGTATGGTTGTCTGTCATAAACCTTCCATTTCCACGATGAGAAGAACTCCTCTATAGGGTTCAGGAAAGGGGAGTAGGGTGGCAGACAGACGTTTAAAAAGTGGTTACTGTTGGTGGTGAACCACTCTATGATTTGGTTTGCTCTGTGGAAGCGTACATTGTCCCAAATGATCACATAAATGTGATGTGCGGGTCCAGCATGGTGTTGTTGGCGGTCCAGGAGGATGTCTTTTAGCTCCTCTAGGAAGGTGAGTAGACGTTGGGTGTTGTAAGACCCAAGGACAGCATGCCGGTGGACAAGCCCCTCCAAACCCATGGCCACACAAAGAGTAATATTACCCACCCGCTGGCCAGGAACCTCATTGATGGCTCTTTGGCCAATGATGTTACGGCCTCTTTGCCTTCGTTTCTGCTGGTTGAAGCCAGCCTCATCCAGGAAGAGGTACTCATGAGGTCTGGCCATTGCGTCCAACTGTAATATCCTCTGTGAAAATGTGCATACATTTGTGGGAAAATGTGAAAGGTACTGCTCGCATCTCGTCCGTAATGATGGTGCGAGGTTGTCTTGCTCTCCCTCCTGGACCTTCTCCTCTCCCTTGTTGGCCTCCTCCTCTTCCTCGTTGGCCTGCTCCTCTTCTTCCATGGCCAGCTCTTCTCCCTCCTCGGACTCGAATTCCTCTTCCCCTGACTCTGCCTTCATCTATTGTGTTTGTTTGGAATCTTTAGCAAACTGTGCACTCTGAACTTGTTTTATACATGTGGTCACAGCATTAGCAACAAGTGTCTTCAATTTTGAGTTGTTGTGTGTTATGAATGACGCCAGGTGTGTTCATTGTGTTCAAATATTGCTGACTGTGGCAAGCATTTTGCATCACATGAGCTTTCATTTGAGAATATGAGCAGAGTTCTTTTGCAACTTGTGTTTTAGCAAGGAAAAATGTGTTAAGATTTATGAGAACGGAGGATTGTGTTTTGTGAATTGTGTCTTCATGTGAAATGTGTTTATGCTATTGGAAAATGATGGCTAGATTTAGTAAATGTGTTTAGACAACTGGTCATTTGGTTTAGAGGATTGGCTTTTGTGTTTTAGCATTTGAGAAAAACTGTAAGAGCTTTGTATGTGAGAAGAAGGATTTTAAATTCTATTCTGGATTTTACAGGAAGCCAATGCAGAGAAGCTAAGACAGGAGAGATATGATCTCTTTTACTGGTTCCTGTCAGAACACGTGCTGCAGCATTCTGGATCAGCTGAAGAGTCTTAATGGACTTTTTCGAAGAGCCTGATAATAAGGAATTGCAGTAATCCAGTCTAGAAGTAACAAATGCATGGACTAGTTTTTCTGCATCATTTTTAGACAGGATGTTCCTGATTTTTGCAATATTACGTAGGTGAAAAAAAGGCGGTCCTTGAAATTTGCTTAATGTGAGAGTTAAGCGACATGTCCTGGTCAAAGATAACTCCAAGATTTCTCACAGTGGTGCTGGAGGCCAGGGCGATGCCATCCAGGGAAACTATATCTTTAGATAATGCGTCGCGGAGGTGTTTAGGGCCTAGAACAATAACTTCAGTTTTATCTGAGTTTAACATTAGAAAATTGCAGGTCATCCAGGTTTTAACATCCTGAAGACACATTTGAAGCTTAGCTAACTGATGAGTTTCATCTGGCTTGATCGATAGATATAACTGAGTATCATCTGCATAACAATGAAAGTTTATGGAGTGTTTCCTGATAATATTGCCTAAAGGAAGCATATATAAAGTGAAGAGGATTGGTCCGAGCACAGATCCTTGTGGAACTCCATGACTAACTTTGGTATGCATGGAGGACTCATCGTTAACATGTACAAACTGAAATCGATCTGATAAATAGGACTTAAACCAGCTTAGAAGCGGTTCCTTTAATGCCAATGAAATGTTCCAGTCTCTGTAATAGGATCTGATGGTCAATGGTATCAAATGCAGCACTAAGATCTAGTAAAACCAATACAGAGACAAGTCCTTTGTCTGATGCAGTTAGGAGATCATTAGTAATTTTCACCAGTGCTGTCTCTGTGCTATGATGAGCTCTAAATCCTGACTGAAAATCCTCAAATAAACTATTGCTATGTAGAAAGTCACACAGCTGTTTGGCGACTGCTTTCTCCAGGACCTTAGAGATAAATGGAAGGTTAGATATAGGTCTATAGTTGGCTAAAACCTCTGGATCCAGGTTGGGCTTTTTCAGAAGAGGTTTAATTACAGCTACTTTAAAGTACTGTGGCACGTAGCCTGTTGATAAAGACAAATTGATCACATCCAGCAGAGAATTGCCAGCCAAGGGCAAAACGTCTTTAAGCAGCCTAGTCGGGATGGGGTCTAAGAGGCAGGTAGATGGTTTAGATGAAGAAATTATTGAAGTTAGTTGATAAAGATTGAGGGAAGCAAAGCAGTCTAAACATATAACTGGTTTTACAGCTGTTCCCAAAGTTCCTGAGTATAGAGTTAAGTCGGTGCCAGTTGAGGGCAGGTCTTGGTGGATTTTGTTTCTAATATCTAGAATTTTATCACTAAAGAAGCTCATGAAGTCGTAACTACTGAGAGCTATGGGAATACTTTGCTCAATAGAGCTGTGACTCTCTGTCAGCCTGGCTACAGTGCTGAAAAGAAACCTGGGGTTGTTCCTATTTTCCTCTATTAATGACGAGTAGTACGCTGCTTTGGCATTACGGAGGGCCTTCCTATAAGTTTTAAGACTATCTTGCCAAATTAAGCGAGAATTTTCCAGTTTGGTGGAGCATCAATTCCTCTCGAGTTTCTGTGATATTTGCTTTAATTTGCGAGTTTCAGTATTATACCATGGAGCTAACCGTCTTTGTTTTAGTATTTTCTTTTGTAGAGGGGCTACAGAGTCGAGTGTTGTTCGCAGCGAGCCTGCAGCACTATCAACAAGATGATCGATCTGAGAGGGACTGAAATTGCAGTAAGAGTCCTCTGTTAATTTGATACCTGATAGTGAATTTAGAGCCGATGGGATCGCATCCTTAAATTTAGCTATAGCACTATCAGACAGACATCTTGTATAGAAATTTTTTGCCCAATGGAGGGTAGTTGAGCAGTACAAGCTCAAAAGTTATCAAACAGTGATCAGATAAAGAGGGATTCTGTGGGAACACTATTAAATGTTCAATTTCAATACCATATACCAGAACAAGGTCGAGGGTGTGGTTAAAACAGTGAGTCGGTTCATGAACACTCTGAGAGAAGCCAATTGAATCTAATAGAGATAAGCGCAGTACTAAAGCTGTCATTCTCAACATCCACATGAATATTAAAATCCCCTACAATAATAACTTTGTCCGCTTTAAGGACTAAAGTTGTCAAAAACTCTGCAAATTCAGATAAGAATTCAGAGTACGGACCAGAGTGCTTCGGTACACTATAACAAATAGAATTGGTTGCAGTGATTTCCAGCTTGGGTGTGAAAGACTCAGAACAAGGCTTTCAAATGAGTTATAATTTAGTTTAGGTTTAGAGCTGATTACTAGGCTAGAGTCAAAGATAGCTGCAACTCCACCTCCTCGGCCTGTGCTTCGAGGAATGTGAGTATTCATATGACTGGGAGGGGTGGATTCATTTAGGCTCACATATTCTCCATCACCCAGCCAGGTTTCAGTAAGACAGAATAAATCAATTTCATAATCTGATATTAGTTCATTTACTAGTACACCTTTAGAAGAGAGAGATCTGATGTTTAAGAGTCCACATTTTACTCTCCTATTCGTTTGCACTATTGCTCTTGTGGTTTTGATTTTTATGAGGTTTTATGCACAGCTCCTCTTCTGTTTACCTTTGATTTAAATAATTTCAATGGTCGGGGACGAGACACCGTCACTATAGGGTTTTCACTAAGTAACTCCTGGAGCGGAGGAGCAGAGAAGTGTGTTAAACTGCGACTCTGCGTAGGGTTTTGGGTGGGTAACTGCTGAATTAGAAGGGCAGAGAAGTGTGTTAAACTGCGACTCTGCCTCCTGGTCTCAACTCTGGGTTGTCATGGATTTGGTCCGCTAATAAAGTTGGCCAGATTTCTAGAAATGAGAGCTGCTCCTTCCCAAGAGGGATGGATGCCGTCTCTCGAATCAGACCAGGTCTTCCCAGAAAGTCTGCCAATGATCTACAAAGCCCACATCGTTGGCTGGACACCACCCTCGATAACCAGCGGTGGAATGGCGACATCGCGGCTATACATGTCATCACTGGTCAGATTGGGCAGGGGTCCAGAGAAAACTACGGTGTCCGACATTGTTTTTTGCGTATGAACACACCGACTCAACATTAATCTTAGTGACCTCCAATTGGCGTAACCGGGAGTCATTACGCCGGCGTGAATAACAATCTTACTGTATTTCACGTTTATCCTTAGCCAGCAGTTTCAAATAGGACTCGATGTCGCCGCTCTGGCCCCTGGGATGCATTTGACTATGGTCGCTGGTTTACGCTAACTTCACGTTTCGCAAAATGGAGCTGCCAATTATCAGAGTTGGTTTCTCAGCGGGTGTGTCGCTGAGTGGGGAAAATCTATTTGAAGCGGGAAGCGAATGGTGATGTCCTGAGAGCTTTGAATGCTTACTGACTATTCCTCCTTCGGACAGTCACCCAGCCACCCTTTCCTGGCTGCTCAGGAAATGCCGGGAGCGGCTGCCAGAGGCTAACTCAGGCGGTCCGCACCGACTACCGGGGACTGGCTAGCTACAGTAGGCTGATCTACCAAGGTGCGGAGCCGGACTTCTAACTCACTGAGCCTCAGCCTCCATGTCTACAAATAAACTACACTTGTTACACGTACCATTACCGCTAAAGGAGGCAGAGGAGTAACTGAACATCTGACACACCGAGCAGGAGAAAGCAGGAGAGAGAGGGAGGAGAAGCCATCGTTAGCTGCTAAGCTAAAGTCAGCTAACGGCTAAGCTAAAGTACGGTAGCGTTGGCTACCAACTTTGAAAACAACTATGAGATCGAACAGCAGTCACTAAAGATGGAAAGAACTGTGAGTGCTTAGGCAAACTTACTGTAAGAATAAGTGTTTAGCGGACAATTAGCCGCTGTAATGACAAATCTAACAATTTTATCTGGTATTTAGCGAGAGCAGCAAACAGGCTACCAACACACAAGCACCGGAAACGGAAATGAGTCAACATGCTTACCGCGAGTATGTCAGCACGTCCAGTCAGACAGTGAAAGCAGTCTCTAGGAGGCTTTCAAGCCTGTGAAAGTGTAATTTATATGTAGCTTTGGCAATATTGTTGTTATACATTCATGTCAATAAAGGTGAATTTGAATTCATTGTGAAGATGAAACCAGATTATCATCTTGTTGCTGCTGTTTACATTCACCCAGAGGTGGATTTTAAAAGGCCATCAGGGAATACCGTCTCCATAAAGGGAGTCCACAGCCTGCAGCAAAGCTTAGGTAGGCACTGCGTGTTAAGCTTCTTACTGCCTCCCGACTCACCTTATTCCCACAATGCATGCTGGTGGCGTGTTCCCCAGGTAAGTGATGTAAAGAAAATGTGATAAACAAGACCAGGCCACCTTCCTCCGTGGTCCAGTTCCAACAAACTACAATGCACTGTGTGTTCTGACCTCAGAACCAGCACTACTAACCTATTCAGCAGTCGGACCCTCAGGAGCTCATCTGTTAGGTCGGACCAAAGGGGCCGGCCTTCACTCCCCACGTGCATCAGTGATTCTTCATCAATTCTTCAGGACACAATGTTCACCTGCTGCCTGACAGTAACCATGGTAACCAGATATTTAGTGCTGTTAACGTCTCCTGTCAGTGGTCATAATGTTCTGGCTGATTGGTGTAAACGACTGTATGCAGCCAGTTGTTTTATTTTATGTGTTATCATATTTTAATACACATTTAATTACCTGATAAGTTCTGTGTGTGTCGCATTCTGTTCTGTGTACAACCTTGTGTTGTGTAGCGATTAATAAACAACCTTTTACCTTGGGCGAGTTGGAAACAACGGAGGGAGTTTAACTGGTCTGTCTTTTGATTCCACCTAAAATCAGCAGTTAAACTACTTCGACACATCGGCCCTGTGGAGACGATGTGGCTGCGTAGAAGAACACCACACAGATTATGTTACATCCCAGCTTCTGTGGGGAAAAGAGACGCACACATAAACCAGATGTTCTTTCTCAAAAGGAAGTTATTTATTCAACAGAAATCTACAAATGGAAATGGGCAGGTGTTTAATATAAGATTCCTTTGAATCGAAGCTAATTGTAATGAGCATATTTGTGTCTGTTTCTTTTATTTGTTTTTCAATGTGCTGCGACTTAATTAACACTCCTAAATTGATGTTTCTGTGTGCAGCTGTTGACTTGGTACCATTTTATCAGATTTAAACAGAAAAACAGACTGTTGCCTGTGAGTGACTGTAGGACTGTTAGATGTTCCACACAGATTCCTGAGGAACGTTCACCCTTCAGACAGAACACAAACACAAACACAAACAGAAGCTGCACAGTTCAATGCAAAGTCAGTGGAATGATGCTGATGTCCACGTGAGATGCAAAGGTGAAAGACAAACAACAATAAGATGTTTGGTTCTTTCTTTTCATTTGGCTTGAAAAGGTCTTTGATCCCACTTTTAATTAGACCCGTTGTTCTGGTCACAAAAAGCTTCTGTCTGTTGTAGTTCATGTTTGAAGACACGACCTCTTAGAAATGTTTTTAAAACTTCTGATTCAAAGATTAGAATAACTAATGTGAGACTGCCATCGTCATCATCATCATCATCATCATCATCACCACCACAGATTCTTGCTTTTGCTTTATCTGAGCTTCAGCACTCTTGAAAGGCATGGATCCACCTCCCAGAGAGCCGCGATCAGGACTGAACTGGCTTCAGTTCCCTTTCTTCGCACTGTGTCGATCACGTCTCGTGCTTTATCTGCTTTATGGGCTTTTGCGCTGAGTGACATCATTTCTTCATCATTTATAATGCCACTCTCAAGGAGTTTATCCAGAAGCTGGTTCAGAACAGGTTCAGACACTCTGGTCACAAGCTGTGACCGAGCTGAGAACAGCCTGACCTCTGCTGGGACGCTGTCCTCTGCTGGGATGTTCCTCTGTGGATCTGGAAGATAACCAAGGAAAATACTTTTATTTAATAACTATAACTTTTAAAACACAGCTCTCTTAGAAATTACATTTTAAAGTTGAACTGAAATTCTGTTTCCTTCTGCTGCAGCAACCTTTCTGCTCTGTAAGTCACTTCCTCTCCTTTCAGGAAGAAAATCTGGGGACAGATTCATACTTCATGGTTTCATGACGGTGCCCCAGTCTTTGTATTAATCCCTCGATAAATCCCTAGTTCTCTGTTTAAGTACAACTTATTTCCTTACAGCCAATCACATTGTGCATAAAGCATGACGTCACTGGACTCTTTTGCTTCTTTCTCACTTATTTAATCAATATTAGAAATGGGAAAAGGAAGCACGGGAGAACTGGGGTAAGAGCTAAGCTGGACATAAGGCTGTACCCCCACCCAGCTTGGTCCTGGCTAATGAAAAGGAAATAACATGGACTAAACAAGACTCTGGCTAAACCGGAAAACAGAGTCTGTTGTCCCAAATCTTTACAGAAGACTCCATCTCAACATCCAGGATAAAGATATTGCACTCGACGGGTGGACCAAGTTCCGACAGAACAGGAGACTCCTGGAAGACGAGAGTTTTAATGTTCAGGTGCCGACCTTAAGATCTGCCCAGAGAACAGCCCACAGACCGGCATTCGTTCAGAGATGCTGCCACCCTGGAGAACCACGTCCCTATCTGTTACAAACTGCTTTTACCTCCGCACACCAAGGAGAGCCCAGCTGCTGGTCCACTACCTGTGATATGTCTCCAAACACCTTTGCTGCAGAGCAGGAAGAGGTTTGCTATGAACCTTCACTGTAAGTAGCAGTTTATTTAACTGATATTATTTTAATTGACACGGACAACTGTTGTTATGTTGAATATAACGTATGAAAACATTACGACTTATTTCTATCTCATCTTTCATTGGAATATTTCTGACACATTAAAGAGCAGATGTTGATTTTGAACATGATTTTAAGACTGATGATTTTTTTCCTATAGAGCACTTTAAGGCTCATTTCTGTGACTTTAGAAAACAGGATGTCCTTGTTAGTGGGGTTGAAAGAGGCCCTTTGCAGTGACAGAAGATGGACCCTGGCTCTCCCTGATCTGGGGTCACTTCATCTCACATCTGGGAAAGCAACAAATGTTTGTTAACACTGAACTGGCTTCAGTGCAACTCTGATGACGCCGTCTGCCTTTCAAAGTCTTTTTACTGCGTGAGTTTTAGAGGATACTGCACTAGTACAGGGACGGGGGCAAACACCTGGGCCGGGAGTTTGGCCCTGGTCAGCCCGCTCTCCGGACCAAGCATCTGTCAGGGCCTCTGGGTCTTTAGAGACCTTTAGTCCTGTATTCCTATTTATGCAAGTACACAGGAAGCAACAATACAACAATACAGGAAACTCAAAATCCTTCACTTGTAAGTGAAGAAGTGTTAATCTGAGAAGAGCCCACATTTAGCTGTGGGTAGGTGGCAGCTCCTGCAGCTAAAGGCTCGTTAATCCTCCAGATAAACTGATGCTGCTCATCGAGTTCTGCTGTCTTTGCTTTCACTCAGCATCTCACAGAACGTAAAACATAATTAAACTTTATTAAATTAAAGCAGTGAGCTTCTGAACTGAGACACCTTGTTCTTTAAAAGTATCGTGTCGCCTGCACCAACCTGCTTTTCTTTACCTGAAAATACTAAGAAAGAAAAGTTGTAAAAATAAAGAAAAACTGACCTTCTGGTCGTGAGCCGGTGTCTGGCAGACTCTCCACCAGGTCTTTCCTGGGTATCTCCTCTAAGACCTTCCTGGTCACCTTCAGAGCTCCATGAGGTTTAAAGGCGTTCACCATCAGATCCACGGTGTCCTGCCTGTTTGCCCTCTCCAGCTTGGATGCTTTGATGGGTTGGTATCCTCCCAGCATGTCAGGCTGCTTCAGACACCATTTAAACGTTTTGAATTCCTCGTCTCTTAAATCCTCCAGAGTGTCCAACAGGTCCTTTGTCGTCATCGTGGCTCCCTGCTAAAGTCAGGCAGTATTAGACCTGAAGGAAAACTAACAAATGTACCAGAGCAGCGCCAGGAGCTCTGATTGGCCGGAAGGAGCTGCGTTTGTAGTTTGTAGTCTTTGAGTCTGTCCAATCAGAGCTGCTGCTGCTGCTCTCTGGACTCTGTGGTCCTTTTAAAGAGGCGCACTGCTTCACTTCTTTCAGTTAGAGAGCCACCTGTGAGTCAGAGCTCTGAATGCAGGAGGCTGATGAGCTGTCAGATTCCTTCATTCACAAAGATTTTGGTCTGTTAGCTTTTGTTGTGTGTTAAAAACTGACACCAGGAGTTAGTTTGTGACGACTTTGTAATGAGAACAGGTTGTGTGGCTTTGGCAACAGTGAGCCAGCTGCGAATCCATTGGGGACGAGATCCATTCGTATAGTCCCCCAAATATTAGAGAAATGACGGGACAAAAGAACTGTTGGGAGACGGTATGAGGGGCTCATGCAGGCCTGACTGCAGAGACCCCTTTCCTAATCTAATGTCGTCTCCAGATTTAACAAGTTGCACTGCTATTCTTTGCATTTGTGTTAAATCGGGCAAACGGCAAAGCTTTATATAAAGTCTGTGTAAAGGCTTTGAACAGGAGGGCAGATTCACCCTGGTGTTCTGAAAATGTCAGACCACAGTGGTGAGTCACCTTTAATCCAAACAAGTGGAGAGTTCTGCATGGAGCACTAACAGGTAATGCTTTTACGTTAACACGCTCATGGCTGAATTTTGAAACCCTGGGTTGACTTACTGAGCTGATAACCAGCTTCATGTGATCACTAACACTGAAAATTTAATCAAATCAAACAAACATACAAGGCAAAGTGATCAAATGCACAACGTGGCGAAGCTGGTACATGAGGCCCACATGACAATAACCTGACCAAGACTGAACAGAACAAAGAGGCCAAAGGTGCAGCTCCAAATATCTGAATGTGTGAAAAAGTTGTTTTTTAAGATTAAAAGTGAAACTTGTATTTATTCTACATTCATTACATATCAAGAGAAATATTGCTGCCTTCAATATAAGAATAAAGAATGAATAATCCTGTTGCTTCTGAAAAGTTGAAAACGTCTGAAAAAGGTTACGGTGTGACCTGCTACATCGTTTAACCTACACCCCCCTGCGTGTGTTTGCTAAATGAGTGAAATGAGACCTGAGCGACGGCAGATCCAGCTGTTGGATCACAAGTTAACCTGATCATGTACCGAGGCCACAGCTGACTGCCCGCTGTGTTCGGGCGCAGAGTAACTCAGCCTGAACATCCAGACTGTTTCACTTGCGTATGACAAAATGTTAATCTCACATCAACTCGACGTCAGATAAATAACGATACACGGTACAAATGCTGGCTAAACGGCTGCAGAGACGGAAGAATATAAGGGTGATGATGGTACGAAGCTGTGTCACAGGTTAATCTGGACGCTCTGCCTCAGCTGACAGCGTCTCCGCTCTGCGCTCCATCTGAGCGTCAAACAGCTCAGCCTGTTTCCTCATGGAAGGAAGAACACATGGAAACCGACCGTGATCAGACAGACAATATGAACATTTGGACGGTTTACTGAGGTTTGAACAGAGACACAGTCTCCTCCGTGATCACAGTCCTCTCTCTGAACTGATCTGCAGGATGCAGAGGTCCCTGTGGATCATCGAGCCTGCAAACTGCACTCAGAGGCAGATATCTGCATGAGAGACATTACGCAGATAAACAAAGTTATCTGAACCTGTTTCCTGGTTTGCAGTCAGTGGATCCTGAAGCCTGAGACACATCTGGGACTGTCACCAGTTAATCCAGCCACCAGTTAAACCGTCACACCTGAAGCCTGAGACACATCTGGGACTGTCACCTGTTAATTCAGCCACCGGTTAAACCGTCACACCTGAAGCCTGCGACACATCTGGGACTGTCACCTGTTAATTCAGCCACCGGTTAGACTGTCACACCTGAAGCCTGCAACACATCTGGGACTGTCACCAGTTAATCCAGCCACCAGTTAAACCGTCACACCGGCAGGCAAAAACATGTTTTTTCATGCAGTGGTCCATTTTAGTGATTCTGGGCGACTTTGCTTCTTCAACATGTCTGCTTTTAGATTAGTGGGGGAAATAAATATACATCTAGTAGTTTATTGTAGTTTGTTGCTGCAGATTTCTGCTAAAAGTTCGCTTTCTAATGCTACATGTCCTCCTGCTGTCTGCATTGTGTGGCTGCAGGCCTCGGGGAGTTACCCCCCCCCCCCTCCCACACCCTCCTCTCGCAGTTCCCTCTAACGTCTCTTTCCTCTACAGTCCACAGGGAGAACAGAGACTCAGAGACTTTGACAGTAAAAGAATAAAATAACACTCACCGTGTCTCAGTCTTTAGCTCTTCTCCTTCCGCTCTGTGAGTCTAAACGGAGTCTGAACCAACTGAAGTCTTTGTTCTTCCTGTTCTCAGAGCTGCTCCTCCTCCCCTCTGCATTTACAGGAAACCAGCTGAGTTCCTGTGTGTGTGTTTAACATCATGTGTTTATGAGCGTCTCTCTCTGACTGAACAGGCTGAATTAACATAAGTGGGCTCAAAAATCAGTGTTTGGAATAACGGCATTATTTTTTCAGTAACGGGGTAATCTAACTAATTACTTTTCCCGTCGTTACAACGCCGTTAACGTTACTGGTCGTTAAATGCGGTGCGTTACTATGTAATAAACTGTGTAATCCGAACGCACCAGCTGGCTCACACAGCTAGTCAGGAGGAGGGTTAATAACGAGGTAAGCAGTGCTTGAAGTGGACAGGTGTCGTGCCAATGTAGTTATCCCGACAGAAAGTGACGACGCTGAAGTTAGCTTCCGATTCGCAGCTTCCGATTCGGCAGTTAAGGGGAAAGTTAAGGGGAACTTAAGAGAAAGTTAACTTACGTTACTGAGCTACCGAATCTCCGTTTTTTGCTCCTCTTACTGCTGTGGAAGGTGTTAGGCATTTTAGGCAAAGCCTTAACGCTGTCTGAAAGACTTTTTAGATTTGAAACAACTTTATTTTATTTGTGAAAATGACAAATGGGTGATTTCACTGCTCGCATGTAGACCACATTAGACCATGTCCAGATCCAAAACCACTACACGTACAGATCTCAAATCTGGACTAGATTACTCCAGACATGCTAAAGTTTCTATAGTGGCGATCGTACCGCAAAATAGCCACTTGAGAGAATTTGAAGTCGTCTCCAACGCGTAATGGTGCAAAAAAATCACGTCTGCCACGGTATATAATTAACACTTCATTTTTATGCAGATTAAAAGTGCTTACAGAAGGCTGCTTACATTAAGGATGTTAATAGAGCTCTTACGTATGCAAGCAAAAAACTGTAAACACGATCGAACGCTGGGATATAATAAAATCCATCACGAACACACACATGCACGCAAACACGGTTGAAAAACTGTGTGGCTTCCTCCGATCATAATTCCCTCTCGCTGCTCACCTGTGACTTCCTCATACAGCCTCTTTTACCACCGTGATTCCCTCTCTATGCCCCCTGGTGTGCAGGTGGAAGAGTGTCACCCCCATTCAGCTTACCACTAACACAGGACATATCACACACATAATTGGCTACAACACACCGGCCCCTAATTGTTACTCTATAATAGCATAACAATTAAATACCATACAAACAATGGAGCCAATAAATATCCATCATGCACAGGTGTGCTCTCAGTTCATAATGTTCACGTGTATATACACATATGTCCAATACATCAGTCTTTATCCAGCTTCTTGCAGAAGACAAATCTCTGTGACTGGTCTTTCCAAAATGTTGTATTTGGTCTGGACTTTAACAGACCGAACAAGTCCTTGTGAGTCAGGAAAGGTCTGCAGTACCTTCCCTAACAACCAGGATCCTCGAGGGGCAGTAGAGTCAGCCACAACGACTATGTCTCCAGTGATGAAGCTTCCCTTGTCCTTGGACCACCGTTGTCGTTCTTGTAACAGAGGCAAGTATTCCCGAATCCATCTGTGCCAAAAGAGATCTGTCTGCTGATGTACATAGTAATTCCGGCAGAGGAGGCACGGTTGGTGGGGCTCCGTGCTTCCTGCACTTTTTATCGGATTAAGTCATCTCTCCAAGCGGATAAATTCACTTCCTTACGCATCTCAAATATCAGCTGATCATGCTTTCAACACTGAGGAAACTACCATTAACATTTAGCAAAAAACAAAGTTTTTTTGCACGCCTTGAACAGAAACAACTCCAGCGCCAAAGACGGCAAACAACGCCACCTGAGTCTCTACTTGCTGTTTATCTGCGCAACACCGGTATTTTTTATATTTTTTGCCTCTTTAGTTGGATCCTCAAAATCTAGAACTCAACCAGAGTCTGTAAGAAATGTTCAAACATTAAGCTCTGTCGCCCCCAAAATTCTATTGTATAACTTCGGATATGGACAACTAATCATCTACCGCTCTTTTTTTATCCTTGATTCAAGACGCGCTTTACGCACAACAACATGTTACTCTAATCGCATTAAAGCAAACAAATCTTATGCGATATTATACCTTCTCCTCCTGGTGTTGCTCGCGGGGGATGTGCAGCTCAATCCAGGCCCAGGCCCAGGCATTGTGGATGCATCTGTGGATACACCTGTTGGCGGTGCGGCGGGCTACCTCTCCCACCAGCGGTTGGAGTTCCCTGCCTTGGATGATGCCGGTCCGATCGGCTCCATGCCATCCGAGTGCCAGCTGGTTTCCGGTCTTTGTGCACCGGTGGGGACGTGGCCTGAGTGCGGGGACATGGAGTGCAGCTCCGCGGCGTCTGGGATTCGACGGAGCAGACAGAGAGGCCAGCCTGCGCAAGTGGGGGGTTGGCGGAGGCCGACGCAGCGATGGATGACGGACTGGGCTTAACCAGTGCCCTAAACCGCACAGCTAGCAATGCTGGCTGGGTAGGAGGAACTGCTGTCCCCGCCAAAGTAAGATCACTCCAAACACAGGCACTGACGAAACAGAAACAGACTTTATTCTTTCAAACTGTCAATCATGCCAAAGTGGTTTGGGACTACACGGTAAAACCTAAAGGTATTTTGGGAGGTCATTTAAACATTATTTCCCAAGCGAGATGAGATCAAGATACTGCTATCTGAATCCAACATCGATTTTCTCTGTATAAGTGAAACCTGGTTACATGATAAAATTCCAACCAGCATAATTGATGTTCCGGGGTATACATGCTTCAGAAAGGATCGAGCTGTGGGCAGGGGCCGGGGTGTACTGATATACATTAAGGACATATTCAATGCAAAGGAAGTGTACCCAATCGTTGAGATGTCTACTGAATGTTTATGTATTAATGTAATATTATCGCAAAGCATGCAATTTTACATTTTAGCCGTATATAATCCTCCCTCGGCGTGCACTGCAAAACTCTGCGAAAATTTGGATGCGCTGTTTAAGAACTTTAAGCACAAGAACGAGGTGCTTGTTTTCGGAGATTTTAACATAAATTGGCTAGACAAACAGTATAGGAAAAAATTGAAGAATCTTGCATCCAAACATGATTTTATTCAAATGATCGAAGCCCCTACACGTATCACCAGACATACTCAAACACTAATAGATTTAATTTTTGCGAACAAACCTGACAGAATTATAAAAACATATAACTTAGTCACTGGTCTATCTGACCACAATATGATTTTAATTGCAAGAAAACTGACAAAGAAAAGAATGACTAGGTTTTAAATTCAAATCAGAATTCATTTAAACTTGTAATCCCTCAGTAAAAGCTGACTGAATTCGAGAATGAGTTAAAGGGTGTTAACTGGGATGAGCTCCAACAATATGATCTAGTAAGCGACTACTGTAATAAGCTTATGTCAACTATTGAGAGTATTGTTGATAAATACATT
This sequence comes from Lepomis macrochirus, assembly GCA_024633595.2. Lineage (NCBI taxonomy): Eukaryota > Metazoa > Chordata > Actinopteri > Centrarchiformes > Centrarchidae > Lepomis > Lepomis macrochirus. Next base: position 47,503,630 of record JALXJV020000002.1, read on the forward strand.
AAAAGCGAAAAAAATCCCAGAGAAAATTTCAGCTGCCATGGATGAACGATAATATTAGAAAACTGATGAAAAGGAGAGATCTTGCCCTGAAAACTTTTATCAAGACCCGTAGGGACACTGATTTTAAATTATTCAAAGGCTTGCGTAACCAAGTTGTCAAAGAACTCAGAATGTCCAAATCAAATTACTATGTTCAAGCTCTATCAGAGGCTAAAGGGAATGGCAAATTAATTTGGAAGCAATTGAACAGCATATTGAATCCAAAGGGTAACGCCCCCCAAAACAAATATGAACTTAAAATCGATGAACACATTATAACTGACAGTGCACAAGTTGCTAATGAATTCAACAACTTTTTTATACAGTCTGTTAACAACCTTACTTCAAGCTTTCCATGCCAGAATGATATTGGCTTAACAACAGTAGACCTGCCCGAAGATCAAGATAATTCATTTCAGCTTAGGGAGGTCGGTCAGACAGTTGTTTTGAAAGCTATACAGGACCTAAACACCACCTTTTCAAAAGATATTTTTAATTTAGATACAGCTTTTCTTAAAAAATATAGTAGCATTCTGGTCCAGCCTCTCACTCATCTTGTTAATATTTCCATTAAATCCGGGCAATTCCCAGACGGGTGGAAAAATGCTCTAACAATACCGATTTATAAGTCAGGAGATGACAAAATGCCTTGTAATTACAGACCTATCAGTCTTCTACCAGTTTTATCTAAAGTCTTAGAGAAAATTGTTGCAGAACAACTCATATACTATCTTGAGACAAACCAGTATCTGAGTCCTCTGCAATTTGGATTCAGACACAACTATTCCACAGAATCCGCTACTTGTTTATTAATTGAAAATATCAAACATTTACTTGACAAGGGAAATGTAGTTGGTGCAGTATTTCTAGATTTAAAAAAGGCATTTGACACAGTAAATCACAAGATTTTAATTTCAAAACTAGCTAAGTTCAATTTATCCAAACAGTCATTGTCCTGGTTTGAGTCATATTTAAAAGGTTGTGAACAGTGTGTTGTGATTAATAATGTGAGATCCACTTTTCTCAAAATCACGTCAGGGATACCCCAGGGCACGGTCTTGGGACCTATACTCTTCAGTCTCTACATCAATGATTTGCCAGATGTAGTATGTCCGGATATAAGTCTACAGATGTATGCAGATGACACAGTGGTGTATGCATCTGGCAATACCTGTACTTGTGTGGCTGACAAACTAAATGCTAACTTGGAAAAAATATCATCTTGGCTGGCCTCATCTTGTTTAACTCTAAATGTCAAAAAAACTAATTCTGTCTGCTTTTCCATTAAAAAACTACCCCCAACACAACTTTTGAATGTAAAATTAATGGGGAACTTATTGAACAAGTGCATTGAAGTGAAGTATCTCGGAATAATTGTAGACTATCAGTTGAATTATAAAAGTCATATTAAAAAATCTGTAAAACCATTAAGGCCAACTTGAGCTGTTTTATGATGATAAGAAACTGCTTGACTCTTGATTGTGCTTTTATTTTTTTTAAATTCCATGATCCTCTCACATATATCCTATGGCTTAACCATATGGTCCCAAGCTCATCAGTCATCACTCAAAACCATAGAGTGTCTTTATAACCGTGCCTTGAAAATTTTGGACAGGAAGAGAATAAGGTATCATCACTGTCAAATTCAAAGTAAATATAAGATTTTAAGTTTTGCTAATTTTATCTCTCTTCATCTGGTTAAATTGGTCTTCAAATGCTTAAATGATGTTGCTCCACCACCGCTTTGCAAAACAATAACAAGACAGCAAAGTACCAGATCTATCACTCGATCAACGTCAAAAGGCAACTGTAGTATCCCTTTCCGAAGAACATCATTTGCTCAGGCTTCTTTTTCGGTAAAAGGGGCAAAATTATGGAATTCTTTGCCAGATCACTTGAAATGTATCACGACATTAGCCTCCTTTAAAAAAAACACAAAGTCGTGGTTAATTCAGGAACAATATTGCTCTCATATTTAGTCTTAACATGTTGCCCAGTCTGTATAGTTTTTATTGTCTTATTTTCCTCCATTGTATTGCATTTGTTTATGTTTTGTCATTTGTTGTAGTTGTTCTTTTTTTGTTTATTTGTTTGGTTTTTTTTGTTCTTATTGTATTTTTTTTTTTTTTCCAAAAGCCCTACTAGGGACAAGTGTCGCAAATTAGCTTTAGCTAAAAACGCTATGATACACACATCAGATGACTGTCAAAGTTTATCTATGTTTTTGTATCTGTCCCTATTAAATAAACTCGAAAGAAAGAAAGAAAGAAAGATCCGATAAGAACTGAACTTGCCTCCAACGTCGTCTTGTGTACAAATCACTCTTCTCGAAAAGCCCAGGTGATAGTGCAGGTTTGCCTTTCAACAGGAGGATGTGATTTGGGGTCAAAGGTTCCAGATCATTAGGATCATTTGATACTTTGGTGATGGGACGGTCATTTAATATGGCTTCCACCTCACACAGAAGAGTTTGTAACCCCTCATCATCCACACTTTGCTGATGAAGGACTGAGTTCAGCACCTGTCTGACCATGCGAATGATTCGTTCCCATGTTCCGCCATGATGTGATGCAGCAGGAGTGTTGAAGCTCCATTTCACTCCTGACTGAAGTAATGCATTTTGAATTTTTTGGTGATTAAGAGCAGACAGAGCCTCTCTCAGCTCACGTTCTGTTCCCCACGAGTTAGTTCCATTGTCTGATCTGATGTGCGATACCTGGCCTCTTCTGGATATAAATCTGCGCAGTGCATTGATGCAAGAACCGGTATCTAATGAATATGCCATTTCCAAATGCACTGCCCTGCTGGCCATGCAGGTGAAGATAACACCATAGCGTTTTATTAAGCTGCGGCCTCTCTTCACCTCAAAAGGCCCAAAGTAGTCAACGCCCACATTTATGAATGGTGGGAGGTCAGGTTGGAGTCTTTCTTTTGGCAAATCTGCCATTTTTTGTTCACCCAGCTTTCCCCTAAAACGTCTACAGATAACGCAGGACGAGAGAATCTTTCTAGCAGCGGCATTTGCGCTGGTGATCCAATACCGCTGACGAAGTCTAGAAAGCAGGTGATTTCTTCCACAGTGTCCTAACTGCTCATGAATGTGGTGAAGAATCAGAGTGGAGATATGCTGGTCTTTAGCCAAAATGACTGGATGTTTCATGCCTTCAGGCATTGCTGCTTTACTGAGCCTGCCACCCACTCTCAAAAGCCCTTTTTCCAACACTGGATCAAGTTTGTAAATGTGGCTGCTTTTCTTCACTCCAGATGTTCCCCCTTTCAAAACTGTTATTTCATCATTGAACTTGTCCAGTTGACAGTATTGAATGATGGCACTTTCAGCGTTTTCTAGATCTTCAGGGGACATGGTTTGACCAGCCAGTGTGGTTCTTAATCTTTGCATCTCCTTTTCCACTTTATTCGTTTGTTGAGTTATGTCAAGTCCACTGCTGGACACAGAAGCTTGTACTTCTTTTCTCTTCTGACTCAACAACAGCAACAGCTTTCTCACCTGTAGAAAGCAAGCGACTGAGGTCTTTAGTCTTTTCCATGAAGAGAAATAAGTTATCAACTGTTTTGTTGCATTCTTTGTATCTGAGTTATCTTTAATGACTACAGCATTAACTGTAGCCTCGCCTTTGACCTCTGGGTCATCACTGCTGATAGAGACAGAATCCACAATGTTAACAGGCCATTCAGCTTCATTCTTGAGAAGAAAATCTGGGCCATGAATCCATCTGCTGTTTGTGAGAAGGTACTCAAGTTTTACTCCACGTGAAGCCTCATCAGCAGGGTTCTGCTTGGTATCGACGTACCTCCATTGAGAGACAGCAGTGGCTTCTCTAATTGTAGAGATCCTATTTGCCACAAAGGTGTGAAAACGTTTGGTTTCATTCCTTATGTACTTTAGCACAGTTGTGCTGTCACTCCAGAAAGTTGACTTTTTCAACTCAAGCTGCAGCTCTTCTTTCAACATCCTATCAACTCGAACTGCAAGCACAGCCGCTGTAAGTTCCATCCTTGGTATGGTCACTTTCTTTAAAGGAGCCACTCTTGCTTTTCCCAGAATGAAGACAAGATGAATTTTCTTCTTGTCATTCTGCAACCTCAGGTAGGATACTGTACCATAACCATCCTCGCTGGCATCAGAGAAATGATGAAGTTGGGCACTTGTGAGTGGTCCAAAATCTTTGGGCTTGATGCATCTTGGCACGCTAAATGTGCTGAGCTTTTTTAGATCTTCTAGCCACCCAATCCACTGTAGTTGGTAGTTTGGGGATATGTGATCATCCCAACCACAGCTCAATCTACAGAGATTCTGCAGCATCAACTTGGCAGGTAGCGTAAAAGGTGCTAAAAATCCAATGGGGTCGTACACTGAACTTATTACAGACAAGATACCTCGTCTTGTCAGTGGTCTTTCCTATACTGCCATTTTGAACCTGAAGGTGTCAGTTTCTGCACACCATTGCAGTCCAAGTGTTCTCTCGACAGGGAGATTATCTCTGTCGAGGTCCAGTTGTTTCACTTCCTTGGCTCTTTTTTCCACGTCAATAGATTCCAACACTGACCTGCTGTTGCTAATCCATTTCACCAGCTGAAACCCCCCTAACTGGCACAAAGTTGTCAGGTCTCTCACCAGGGCCATGGCCTCTGCCTCTGAAGGCAGGGACTTCAAGCAGTCATCCACGTAGAAATTGTGCTTGATTGTGTCCGTCACGTATACAGACACGACACCTTTGTTGACTTATCAGTTACATTTTTCTCCTTTTGCACTTGAGGTATGTTTCCAGTATTAACAGCTTCGACAGAGGTAGCAAAACTGCTTCCTCTTCTCTTGAAGCGAACCTGTGAGACTTTATGTCCAACGTTATATTTTGGTGGTAAGATGGACGTGTCCTGAATGTTTCCAAAGAGAAGGATCAGAAGCAATAGATACTTGTCTCTCAATGAAACTGACAATGTCACTGAAACCTGCTTGATAACATCGCCTCTCCTGCAACTCATAAGCAGTATGTCTCCATTTTTCCCTCAGTTTATATGGTAGCTTTAAGACTATAGCACGCATGTTGGATGGCATATTCATCTCGGTCATGTAGCTAACGTCCTCCATTGCATTACAACAGACCCGTAGAAACAAAGCAAAGGCTTGCAAGCCCTTGACATCTTCTGCTTTCAGTGGTGTCCATCCCAGAGCTTTTTCCATGTAAGCTGTGGCTATTCTTTGTTCATTTCCAAAGCGTTCCTGAAGAAGCGTCTTAGCTCTTTGATACCCCCTTTCAGGTGGCATGTGTTGACAGCTCTTAACCAGCTCCTTAGGTTGTCCTCTGGTGTACTGCTCTAAAAAGTACAAACAATCTATACTGCTAGCAGCCTTTCCTTCCACTCCATTTTCAAATGCTCTGATGAATGTGCTGTACTCAAGAGGGTCTCCATCAAAAGTTGGTATATCCCTTGGGGGTAATGATAGTGAAGACTGCTGTTGCACCAGTAGAGCAGTTATGTCGTTTTGCCTTTGCATAATAGTGAGAAGATTTTCTTGTTCCACATTGATTTGCACTAAACCATCACGCTTTGTGGACTCCTGCGTGGAAAGCATGGCAGTTTCCTGTGTGTGATGTGTGGTATGATTACTTTGCTGAGATTGTTGAGGCATGCTTGGTTTGTGATCCAAAGCATGAGCTTTTGTTCCACCTTGTTGTGAACCAGTTTCCTTAGGTCGTGCCCCCATTGACACAGTGGCTTTGCTGCCTCCTTTTGGCAGATGACTGAACTGATGGCTTGAGCTTTGTGGGACGAATTCCATAGCAGAGGATCTGAGAGAGATTTGTATTTTGACCTTTTCAGATATGAATTCATTCCATCTGAATGTGCACTGGAGCTCTGCACATCAGAACCTCTGTACTTAAGCACCGTAACCTTTGCTGTATGAGCAGCAATTTGACTTTGCAATTCAAGCACCTCCTTCTTTCGTCTAATTTCTTCCTCCTGTACCTCCAGTTCATGCTTTTCTTTTAGAATAGCTGCCATAGCAAGAAGAGCAGCCCTTTCAGCCTCTGCTTTGAGGCATGCAGAGGAGGTTGATGACTTTACAGACCTGTGGCTGGAGCAGGAAGCTGATGTGCACCTTTTATCACCAACATTAGAAACACTGTCATTTGGACCAATATCATCAGTGTTCACCATCATGTATTGCGCAGCATTGTCAACTTCATCATCATGAGCATCATCATCGTCAACATCATCAACATCATCACGTTTGCATTGTTCCTTAGTGTCAAGCAACCACTCTTTAATCCTTTTAATTATTTCTGCATTGCTGTTCATTTGGGTTTCAAACCATTCATTTTGTTTTGATACTTCCTCCTTTGGTAGCAATGATTTCAATGATTCATGCAACTCTGTTGTTTCCACACTCATTTTTAGAAAAGTATCATATGTGATCTGTACCTCAGACACATTCTTTTTTGACAGCATAAGTTGCTCAACTTCCTTTTTCAGTTTGTAGAGTTTCTTTATCCTAAGGTTCCTTTCCTTTTGATGTGATAATATTTTTTCTTCCAAAGCTTTAACCGTGAGTTTAACTGGTCTTTTACCAAGTGCATTCTCCGTTTCACTTTGATTGACAGGTGCATTCAAATCCACGTTACTCATAGGTCAGCTCCAGGTCAGAGTTTGGTTTAATCTGGTTTCACTCTGTAACAAACAACACAACACTTAGCACTACAAATACAGTTCATTTACTGTGATTATAAGCTTAGCATTATTGCTAACAAACTTATGCCAACAGCGCCACCACCGTGGAGTGTTTTTCCAGCTGTGCCCATCCTGCTGACATTACCTGAATGCGTAACAAGTAGAAGGACATGAAATCGGCTGGTTTGGGGGCAACCAGGTCTACGTCATGGTACATTACAAAGTTTCTGCAGTAGCCCAACATAAGGACATCACAAAAGGAATAAAAGTTTCAATAATCTAAAACTGTGTAATAACGAAACCTTAGCCTGTGTGGAAGAATTTAGTTCAGGTTTAAGAGATCTAGGTGTAGTGGTTTCAGATATGGACCTGGTCTAATGTGGTCTACACATGAAAAAAGCAGTGAAATCGCCCTTTAGAGCATTTTCACAAATTGAATAAAGGTTTCACAAATCTGAAACTGTATCTGATTGAAACTTTAGCCTCTGAGGGACAATCTAGTCCAGATTTGAGTTCTCTGGGTGTAGTGGTTTTGGATCTGGACCTGGTCTAATGTGGTCTACATGCGAGAAAAGCAGTGAAATCGCCCTTTAGAGCATTTTCACAAATTGAATAAAGGTTTCACAAATCTGAAACTATGTCTGATTGAAACCTTAGCATGTCTGGAGTAATCTAGTCCAGATTTGAGATCTCTAGCCATTGTGGTTTTGGATCTGGACCTGGTCTAATGTGGTCTACATGCGAGAAAAGCAGTGAAATCGCCCTTTAAAGCATTTTCACAAATTGAATAAAGGTTTCACAAATCTGAAACTATGTCTGATTGAAACTTTAGCATGTCTGGAGTAATCTAGTCCAGATTTGAGATCTCTAGCCATTGTGGTTTTGGATCTGGACATGGTCTAATGTGGTCTACATGCGAGCAGTGAAATCACCCTTTTGTCATTTTCACAAATAAAATAAAGTTTTTTCAAATCTAAAAAGTCTTTCAGACAGCGTTAAGGCTTTCCCTAAAATGCCTAACAGCTTCCACAGCAGGAAGAGGAGCAAAAAACGGAGATTCGGTAGCTCAGTAACGTAAGTTAACTTTCACTTAAGTTCCCCTTAACTTTCCCCTTAACTGGCGAATCGGAAGCTGCGAATCGGAAGCTAACTTCAGCGTCGTCAGAAAGTGTTTCCGCCGCTGGAGCTGCAGCGTGCATTCAGCGGTGAGGGCGGACCTTCGACTTCATAAAAGTGAATTAAAAATATACCATGTGGGTTGTTTAATCTATCGTTTTAGTATTGTTTTATTAGCGAGGTTTGTGTACAGCACGCTAGCACTTATAAACGTTTTTATAGGCTTACGATATCGAACTTTGTATTATTCATTGCACTCAATTGAGAATGTCTGCGCAAGAAGAGCATTTAGTTTCAGTTTCACTCGTAAAGCAAACATTTATTTCGCGGTAGTCTGGTGATGTTATAACTGACTAGTCGATCATGTCATCCATGTTGCTGTTTAGAAGCTAGATTCGCACACTGCGGTAACGTGAGCCCCCGAATGCAAAACAGTGGTCAATCCAGCCGCCGTCTGATTTCTGTTGCGCCTAAAGCAGTGTTATTATGGTAAGGACGAGGTGCGAGCGAGCCGAAGGTCCTCAAAGATACATACGCGGTGTTTTTTGTGATGCCTTTAGTGATTAGATGAACACAAATACATACAACAGAAATATAATGATATTACTAATAACAATCATGATTAGCCTATAGTTGTATAATTGATTATTTGTTATTAATGCAAATACAAAATTCACCTTTTATTTTATTTTGTGAACATAATTTATGCATGATTCCTCAGCAGGCAGTTCAGCGTTGCCATGGCTTCTCCTTCCTAGTGTTCCCTCCCACAGCAAAAGCTAAATAAAGTTAACATGTTTCTGAACTTTGACCTTTCACCAAAATAGTTCCTTCGTAGGTGACGCCACCAATTTGATATCATCTCCTTCCTAACATCCTCTACTATCACTGCTGCAAATATCATAACATTTTACTGTAGCGTCTTTGAGAAATTACAGTCTAAAAACCCCTCCCACAGCAAAAACTAAATAGACAGTGAACATTTCTGTGAACTTTGACCTTTCACCAAAACAGTTCCTTCATAGGTGACACTACCAATTTGATATCATCTCCTTTCTAACGTCCTCTACTATCACTGCTGCAAATATCATAACATTTTACTGTAGCGTCTTTGAGAAATTACACTGTAAATACTCCTCCCACAGCAAAAACTGTATAGACTATTAACATTTCTGTGAACTTTGACCTTTCACCAAAATAGTTCCTTCGTAGGTGACGCCACCAATTTGATATCATCTCCTTCCTAACGTCCTCTACTATCACTGCTGCAAATATCATAACATTTTACTGTAGCGTCTTTGAGAAATTACAGTCTAAAACAGGAGACAGTTAAAGGAATATCACCCCGGTCATTTCTTCAGAATATTTCTGTGAAAGACGAGACTGACTTTAAGTGTGGTTAAGATAGTTATTTTAATGCAAAATACGATCAACAGCAATTAGTGTACAAAATACAATCAAAGTTCACTTAACATTTTTCACTAAACACTTGTCTGTAAACATAATTAATTTATCTATTGTACACAAAAAAAAAAAAATCACAACTAAAATTTGAATAGCAAATATTTCAAATGAAGGCACTTAAAACTGACAAGCTTATACACAATGTAAAACCGTAATGTTAAATGTAAACCATATTTTTGTGGTGTTCAAATTTAAAACAGGTTGTCCCACTGAGTCGTTTGGGTTACAGTCAAACTAAAATACTGCATTATCATCATCATCATCCCTCAGACAACATGCACACATATGGTGACCTCTTCATTTGCTACAGATACAGCAATCCCAGTCCTCAGTACGTGCACACTGAAGCTGTGCTGTATCCAGTGGTAGGCACTCTGCATGGAACCACCGGTTGCAGCTGTCGCACTGAATCTGTAAAAAAAGTCAAATTAACTACGTTAACTTGAAAAAAGGTTAATTCAAAACATTTTACCAAAAAATTTAAATCTTTTCTTTTCTTTTAAAAAAATGATTTTATCCATGTTTCCATATGATTTACAATATTCCATTGCTATTTGTTATTGTCATTGTCAGATAATTTGCAATAGCAAAGGTCTTACTTTATGAATTTGTCCGAGGGCCAAAATTTGCATTGCAGAATAGATACATACGAGTGTATCCTGGATTATTTTCTCAATGTATGTGTAAAGCTAAATTAACTTAAAGACTAAGTTCAGTGTGCAGGTTAACCCGCATGCAAGTCCTGCCTGTTTTGATGCAATTGGCTAATACCAGTGATATTACAATTTCAAAGCAAAATGCTTATTAACAAATATTGTCTCTTGTCTACAGGTTCAGCAGAGGTCGATATAACAGTCCACCAGATTTTACTTGTACTTACTTTTATCTCTGGGGGAATGCCATCTCTGCCATCTCTTAAATGTTCACTTTCATGAAAACTCCTAAAATCCTTAACTAACAATTAAAATACTACTTTACCCAGTCAGTGACGGAAGGCCCTGGAGCCGGTGGTTTTCTCCCCGCGCACATGGCACAGTTTTGCTCCGTGTCAAACACTAATATAGAAATGCAAAATTTAGATCATGATTAACACACATCAAAAATGTATTTAAGATGTCACAAACCTGAAGCTTCAAGTATTTGTAGAGCCAAGTGCCTTCGTTCATCTGCCATCTCTCTCTTCGTTGTACCAAATCCCATTGATGGAATTTCGGGATGTGGTTCACTTTGGATAACTATAGTGCACACTGTAATACTGTAATGTTATGATTGTGGTTTGAATAGAAAATAGTTAAATCCAATTTATGTAGAAAGTGTGGAATTTATGCAGATTTAAAAACATCAAAAACTTAATCTTACCTTTATGACAATCACACCACAGCTGTTGCCATCCTGCTGAACTGGGTGTTGCATAACATCACCTTTTAATTTCAAGTCCACCCAATCAGTCTTGCTGTGGCAGGTTCGTCTCATTTTGAAGTAGTCACTGTGGGAATATTATAGTTATATACATTACGACAAACTACATTCCTGACTATTAAATATCACTTCCCAGACAATAAATGTAAGATTGACACAGACATGGCATATAACTTAAAATAAAGAAAAAACAAACTCTAAATGCAACATGAAACCTTTTTACTTTAGGGTGCTTTGTAATATGTCTATGAATTTCTGATTGTAGGATTGTGTTACCAAGCAAAAAACTCACCACAGCAATAAGTCCCAGTTCATAAGTAATAGTTTTATCAAGGTGGACATTAAGTGTTCCATGATACAATTTACAAATGCTACAAAAATTTTTTTACAAATAATGCTGGCCAGTGTCTGACCATTTCATCCTACTAAAAAAACTTTTATTTGATGTAGTACATAAGCTTCTGAAACTTTGCCAAAATATGAATTTTTTGTGAGGTAATCAATTATTTAATTTTTTTTTAAAAATTAGAGAAAACATAGATGAGGCTTTCTCATTAGAAACTGATGTTGCTTAAGATATAGAAGATGCCTGATGTGAAAGTATCTTATAGTAGTCTTATTTGGAGTACATGTGTTTTAGTCATATATTTACTATTTATGTTGTCTATCTGTGACTTGACTGTGTGCGGTCCTCTCAGCCCAGCTGCCTGCATTCAACAAAATGTCAGGTTTGTGCGTTAGTCTCCTACCCCCTGGGCATTTTCACATAAACCTCTAAAAGCATACAGAAATGGGCCTGTATTCATAAAGATTATAAGAATCCTCTCAGAAAACTCTTAAATTAGCTTAAAAACATTTACGCAGGAGTCTCAGCTTAATAGCGATCAAGGACTGATCTGAGAGCAACTCTGAGCAAGGAAAAGACTATCTTTATCTTAATGAGGAGGCGGGGTCGACCCCATTGCTATGTATGACACAATCTTTTGAAGACTGTGATTGGTTGGTTGTCCAAGAAGGAAAAAAAAGAGTGATTCTAGTGTAGGTTATATTCTAAGCCTTTACTTTGGAAATTACATGCGTAATATTTCCTATTTGACCGTTCTCTCCTCACTCACACACACACACACATTATATATGTGTATATAAATCCTGTTTTTTATTTACCATGCTGTTAATTTCCTATCAGGTATTTGATTGGCTTGGAATGATAAAAATTGTTCCACGCTTTCCAATCACACTGATTGCTGGCGTTTCTATCTAAGTGGTGGTTTGAATGTTGGTTTTAATGGATCAAACACGGAATCAAAACCAAGCAGGGCGAGAAAGCCCAACTGGACCAGTTAGTGGATAAACACAAGGCAATTCTAAAAGGGAAATTCGGCCGGGTGTCACAGCACGGGGCGAGAAGCAGACGAGGGAGCTTAGCGCAAACTATTAACGGTTCATTCTGCTTGTGCACCAGGGAAGCTGCTATATTCATACATGCAGTTTTTTGAGCCTGCAAGGTGGGAATGTCCAGTGGAAAGGAAATGAACTGCGACACAATAAGAGGTTCTGACAGTGCTGTAATTGTTTGTGTGATCACTCTGCTTACAGAAGGTTGTGACAGACCCAAATCATCACTGCTGCATTGTTGCATTTTCCCAGTTGCCAAATATCGTAATGTAGTGATTACTTTCATTTCTGGCACTTAGAGCTGTGTCTATGTTAGCATTCAATATGGCTTTCCTCAAGAGGGGTTTTGCCTGCAAAATCATGGCCTTTGTAGGGTTCCTCCTTAGGCATGGCCCCACAGCATGAATTACTTTTTGGCATGGCAGCTTTCCAGCACTGGTGACAACAGCTTCCCCAGTTTTTAACTGCCCGTGCTTTTGAATGTATGTGTCTCTGCCTGTATGTCTGGCCCACCAACCTTTGATAATGCTTTAGCAAGTCCCCCATTATGTGCAAGTCTTGCATTTGCAGCATTAACAACTGCATCCACCTTGAAGTTACTTAAATCAGCTTTACAAACTGAAACTGCTATGTTGTTGTTTAGCTGTGTAGGGGTTGTTTTCATTGTGGTCACTGCATCTGTTGCTTCAACTGCATCCTAGTAAAAAAAACAAAAAAGTAGGGTTAAGCCATTAGTTATTTGTAGAAAGCTAATAAGTTACAAAATATTTTGGAAAATAGATCTTACTATACTGTATATACATATTCTGTATACACTGCTGGATGAATTACTAAAATGGAAAATAGTTAGCAAAAAAATTACATCCAAAAGAATTACAATGATCAATTGCTTTGCAATTCCATAGTAAGAATATATATTTACAGTTTGGGTAGTGCCTTTTGAAAAATTACCTGTGTTCTTTTTTTCAACATGCCTAGATCATTAATAATCGAAGTAGTATAGCATAAGTTGTGTCAGATAGCATACACAATCCTATTTTGATATGTGATGTGTTTAAAATACTAAGTATAATCATCAGAAAAACATAGCAGTGAAGGACAAAATGTATTTTCAAAATAGTCATACTTAGCCTATTTTGAAAAAAAAAATTTGCACTTCAAACACAATGTGTGTTGTGGAGTGAGAAACAAGATGTCACCCATTGCATTTCCTTTAAAAATGGAATTATCCCAGACTTTTGTTTGCTTTAATCAGTGGACTCACCCAGTCTATAATTGGGATAGTTGTATGTGACAAGCCTTTAATTCCTTTGCACAAAACTCTTGCTAAGCAACAATGGTAAATAGGCTACTATGAAATTGTTTATTTAAATCATTATGATTACTGACTTCAAATTTGGAGACAGACATACCAGAAGCATACCTTAGAAAGGATGACAGCGGAAGGTTGTCATCATAGTTATATCAACTAAAATAATTTACTGAAAAAAATATATTTTTCATCATTTGATCAATAGACCCTCAAGTACAATGGAATATAAATAATGTACACATTCTGACAACGACCACTTCAAAAGGACAGGAGTCACTACTTCAGTTTCATCTATCATGTTTACCCTATTTCGTTAAACCAAAATTCATTATACTTGACTACCTTCCTGACTGGAAAAAAAATCTAATTGGAAGAATCCAACTGGGGTTTTGATGTGCATTTTAAAAATGTAAATCTTTTTTATTTATGTGCAATCATAGCAGCTTTTCTGAAACTGAATACCTGGTGGCCTTTAAGATGTTTTAAACATCCAGAAACCAGACCAGGCATCGAATTGAACCCAGACAGTAATATGCATTAGGGTGTAATTGGGATAGATAGACCAAGTGACCTTTTGAAAGACATAGATTAGGACCGTATTGGAGTTTTAAAGTTGCATACATAAAAACACACATACCTGTCCATCTCTATTAGCTTGTTCCTGCTTCTTACTCTTGTCTGCACTTCTTTCTACGGATTGTGACAAGGACATGCAAGGCTGTTGCTCCTGGGGTGCCTACGGTGTGTGTGATATTGTTAACAGAGCCACAATTGGTTGTCCAATACATTTCATTTTCATTTATGCAGGAAATTGTACTGAGGAGCTGTGAGAAAAACTCAGCTGATTAGAAGGGTATGTTGACCTTGTTGCTATGACATTTATAAGCAACTTTACTACTATGCCAACAGTGTCATGCAGATCGAGATTTGTTATCTGTCAGGGGATGTAATTCTGAGAAAGTTAGAGGAATGTTCCTGTAGTGTCCTTATGTTACTTGTTCAGACATTACTTTCAAAACCGAGCTAAAATGCTTTTAGCCTATAGTGAAGTAGAGCACCTGTGTTGAGCTTCTTGGGATTTCTTCATTCTGCTGTTCCTCAGATAACATCTGAGTTGGACAAGGAGATGTCTGAGTGCTGTCTTTGTGCTATAAGGCAATAAATAACAAATCCAAAGTGCAAATTTCATTATGTTTGCTATGGCAACTTCATCTAATAACAGGGTTCCCACGCGTCCTGGAAAACCTGGAAAATTAAAGACCAATTTTCCAGTCCTGGAAAACACATGGAAAATGGGGGGAAAAAAGTAAAATGTCCTGGAAACGTTTGTGTTGTCCTGGAAAATAGTTTTCCCTCCTTGTGGATGAACGGTTAGACATTGTACGCATGAATGTCTGTTTTAACGGGTAATATTGGGCTGAAGCCCTTCTCTGTTTTCTTTTCTGCATGTAGCCAGCACAGCGCCCCACGTGACACAAACCTGCCAATATGTACGCATTTTGCATAGCAAGTACGCAATTTGACATCTCAGTATGTAGGACTTGCCCCTCTAAACTACGGACATGTGACAACACAATGCAGCAGCGTGGTGAAGCACTTTCAGCTAATCATTGTAGAAAAGCGGAGAATAACGAGTCTACCGAACCCACAACGTAACATTCCCGTCCCTCTCCTCCTGCCTCAGCACCGCTCTACTCAATGGCACTGCTCTGCCTCACTCTCTGTACCCCCATTCGCTGCAGTTGGGCTTAAAAAGGTAAACTGTGTGTGTAGGCCTGTCGCGATAGTCAATAAATAAATTAATGCATGCGATAAAAAAAAAAAGGAGCTCGATAATCTTTCCGGCCGTGATAATTTTCATTTGCATGCTTGTTTGTTTTCCTCGTCTCTCTCTACCAAAGATACTGGATGATAACTCTCGGTTCCTTAGCGTGAACTAGAGCTTAGATTCTCTGCCCGAGCCCGAACTTGACCCGACCCTTGGGCCGATATTTCCCGACACTATCCGCGGGCCCTTGTTGGTCTAGTAGAGACGTGCACTCCCAACGCAATAGTGCGGCGCGGCACTAGATTCGATGGCCGAGTGCGGGCGCGGCCGGTAATGCACTCACTCTGTGTGTGCGGATTGCGGGAGAATAAAACGATTCGCGGGACTCCCGCAAACTAGAAATATCTATGAATAAAACATAAAAACTAATAGATTTTTATTCATCTGTTGCAGAAAAGCAACAAGAACAACTAAAACAAAATAGAAACGATTTACAGGCCAGAGTTTCTATTCATAACATGTTTGCAGCGTTGAGCGATATAGCCAATCACAGACTTGTGTGTTGCAGGTCTGGTGCTACCAACCAATCAAATTGCATATTTCCTTAGAACAG
Source organism: Lepomis macrochirus (assembly GCA_024633595.2). Taxonomy (NCBI): domain Eukaryota; kingdom Metazoa; phylum Chordata; class Actinopteri; order Centrarchiformes; family Centrarchidae; genus Lepomis; species Lepomis macrochirus. Next base: position 47,519,449 of record JALXJV020000002.1, read on the forward strand.
TTCTGCTTCCCAGTGTTTTCATCTGTCTTTGTTGCTAGATTTATCGATTTTTCAGACCAAAGTAAGGATTTATTTATCCAAAGAAGGGCCAAAGCTAGCGACTTTCTGTTAAAAAGTGTTGCTGTATCACAGAGGTTTTTCTCCCTCCCTCTGTTGAGTGACAGAGGAGCAGTGCAGAGCTGTGGGCGTGTCGTCACTCATACCTTTGCGTGAAATATATTTTTGGTTTTGGTGGAGCCGTAGCGAGCACGACGACAGCTTTCGAGATAGCAACGGGTAACAGGTAGTCTTACCGGGCCACGTTCCAGTCAGTATTTCATACTTGTTCTATTGTCCGACTGCAGAAACAAAAAAACATGTGAATGAGAAAAATGTACTGTGTATGTGCACAGAGCCCCAACTTTTCATGCTGTTTTTAGCTGGATACACAGAGCACAGAGAAGAGGCAGTGAGAACTGTAGACTTGCATGTTCATTTGAACACAGTTGTTAACGTAAATTAATTGAATTCAACATGGCTAAATTAATGAATAAAATTATTTTAAGTGGTAACCATGAATGTATCATAGTAATGCTACATAAAAGCCAGACTAAAACGGTAGCTAGCAAACAATAAGTACTACTTATCTCTGAGAGTTAGAAATAAATATTTTTAAGGTTCAATATGATTGTTGTGCTAGCGAGAGATATTAGTCTAGCCATCTACCCTGAATCTTGTTTCCGGATGACTGGACTAATATGATATGAACCAGTATTTTACCCCAGTTTGTCAGAATATTTTACTTCAGATCCATTTCATACACCAGTAGGCTAAATGGATTTTGCATTTAAACACATTTAGCTTTACAAAAGGTCCATTTCAGCAATGTAATTGACAAAAACGTTTACAAAGATTTGATAAATCAAAATAATTTAGAGTCAAAAACACATAACTCATCAGTTTATGCCATTATGTATACCAGATGCGTAATGTGCCTTGGTGCGAGCAGATGCAATTAATTTAGAATTCCTATAATAGTTAATATTTTCTACAGTAGTGACTGACTGCGAATACAGCCTGACTGTGAGAGTTTGGACTTTTAAACTGATATCAGCAAGTAAAATAGCAGTGTATGAACTAAAGTAGAGAATAACTTCTGTTTTAGTAGTGTGGCATTGCAAATAGAGGAAAGCAGGTGTGAAAGACAACAATCTTTGCACAACTATAATACAGATATAACGGTATAGGTACAACATCACATCTGTTTCAGAATATATCTCGATATGATAATATCGGTATGTTGCCCAGCCTTAGTTGTGATAACTTGATTCACACTGTAGCAGCTGAAAAAGTCTTCAAAATGTCCTGGAAAAGTCCTGGAAAATCATTTCAAGAAAACAGTGAGAACCCTGAATAACCAGTATTTTAGTTTGTAATCTTTATTACATACAGTGTAGTAATTTAAGAAGTTTGGCTATGTTTTATATACAAAATGTAATTGTGCACAGTACTTGACATTTAACAGCCATCTTTGGTTTTTTCATCTTTGCATAAATAAATCATACCTTATTTTCAGAATGTTTTAATGTGAAAGGCTTTCCCAGTGGGGAAACGTATATTCCTCTTCGCCTCTGACTTTTCTGTTTCCATTTTTCTTTGTCCACTCTGAAGCTCTAAAAAAAAAACAAAAAACATATATATATATATATATTATTTGTATTTAGCACATTATCAGTCCGTATATACAGATTTATCGACATACTAAGCTATTCTGTAGATTTGTGGGTATGTAATGTACTGCATAGTTAGATAGATTTAGATAGTCCAATAACCTTTTTGTGGGTGCGCTCTGTGTCACTATATTCACGCAGTAGGGCATCATGCATCTTTTGGTACTGCTGAACAAAGTCATCTAATCTGGTGAGCCTTCTTCTTTGGAACCTGATGCGTTTGAGGTCCCACTGGCTTTTCTCCATGATGCCCTGTGTTTTATTGTCTTGTGTGAAATTCTGCAAGACAATATTGGTTCCAAGTTATAATTACTACAGTATTACTGAACAATACAAAAGCAGAATAACAATCAGGTTTGTGACAAAATACATGTACATACGAAAATTGTTTGTACCAAAGTTGTTTTTGATAAAAGAAATACAGTATTTACAGTAAATCCTGTATTTGCGGAATAAAATCACAGCATAACAGGTACAACAGTTGTAACAAATAAAATCATGTTCTTCCTTTATGGCACAGCCATAGCAAGTTCTACAACAACAAAATATTTGACCGAAATGAGCTGATGCATTAACCTGTGTTTTCAGTTGACTGACTCTTTCATACATCCTGCTGAAATTTCGGTAAGCTGGACCCAAGCCATGCCGTCCAATGTCCCCTACAATAAACACATGAATTAATCAAAAGAGTAATACAAACAGTATAGGGTTTCTTTGTGTCACTATATTATTTTATCCATCTATAATATCCATTATATTGTTTTAATTATATAATTCATTTTCATACCCAACATCATACCAGACCAGAGAGCAGCATGTGGAAGGAAGTACTTGGCCAACGCAGGGATGAACGTAGGTGAGAAATATGGATTTGGATTACCACTCATCTCAAGAGAAGCACTGCTGATGATCTGCTGAAAGTGCTTCTGGAATGGCGTTCTTCCAACATCATTCTGAAATGGATAGTTAGCATTAAGAGTTAAGCCAGCAAATGACAGGGTCAGTGAGGACAGATAAAGGAGCTTGGAATTGTGCGCAGCTTGACTGAAGGGAATTTGACATAATGTCTAATTACTTCAGAGTGCATCACATGAGACATCTGTAAATCAGCAAAAATGTTTATTGGAGTTCCTTACCAATTTGAAACAGCACTTCAATAATTTCAAAAAAGTTGTAAGATTCAATAACAGCATATTTTTTATAAATTTTTTTGCATATCAGAGCCATCAGACTGTGCCACTGAACAAGCTACACAAACCTTAGAGCACAAGCTCCAATTAATACATAGTACAATAATATGGTGGATTTGGCGCTATATAAATAAAATTGAATTAAAAGTTTTAAAGTAATGCACTCACACACACTTAACATTACCTTGTAGTCTTCCTCAGTGACTTGTTCAGTGAATTCGTCTTTGCCCAGGTCAACAGTCCCCTTTGTCAACATCAGTTGTTGAAGGTTGTGGAAATGTTTGTCCACATTTTTGCCAACACAAGGGCTTGAGAACAGCACTGTGGCACTAACAATGATTTCGTCCATCTCAGCGAGGGATCCACAACAGGCAAGAAGCCCAAAAACATGCATTCTAAGTTTGTAGTGGTTTGGGACACTATAGGGAGAACAGAAAAAAATCCATAAAATGACCAGATACAAAATAATAAGAATAAATACATAAAAAGAAATTAGCTCACTTCTTCTTGCACAGATCTTTAGCATTCTTCATTATGTGGCTGAGACATCTATGAAGAATGGGGAGGTCAACTTTGTCTGTGCTGAGTTTTCCTGTAATAATGTCAAAGTAACGCTGAAGAAGATCTTCCAGATTTACCCTACAGAATGTCCAAGAAATGGCCTGAAGCAGCACAATGGATCCGTCACAGATAATCATAATAGGTCTTTTGGATGATGCATGACCATACATTTTGATAAGGTCCGTCTGAAATGCCTGTAGGAAATATAACACTGATGCTGTTGTGTGGTCACAGGTTAGATATGTTGCCACAGGTAGAGGGGATGCACCCTTTGAGGGATTTCTGACCACCAACTCATACGCGTAGAATTGGGCTGAACTCGCACTGTCTCTCTGAACTATACTTCCAGTAGCATCCAGATAAACTATATCAAGTTTGCACCGTTGGTGGAATACAGACAATGTCTTCTTTGACCAAAGCATTACACCTTTGGGGTGCATCAGCACCTTCTGCAGCACTTCACAGTCTTTCCCAGTCTTAAGATCCACTGCTGTCTGTAGGCTCAGTAGTTCGTTTTGGTGAAATCTCTTTGCCTTTCGTTCAGAATATGAAATGTTCTTAAGGACTTTTGGTGTTGGAGCTTCATCCCTGCATCCTGAATCCAATACGTCTTCTGATATATTTTGCAGTGACTCCAAATAAAGGGTCCTAGGGAGCTTTGTTTCGACTGTCAGTCCAATTGGTGTTCGTGCATCAGCACGCACAGGCCTTCTTTTCAGTTCTTTTGTGTTATGGCATACCTCCTCTCCTGTGAACTGAACCGATGCCTTTAAGGTAGACTCGTCATAGACTCTCACTTCTACGCCCACTGGACAGTCCTCAAAACAGCAGTATCCACTGCATTGAAAAAGTGGTCCTTTTCTTGTGGAACCTTTTATTTTCACTTTGTGGCGTTTGAACCCAAAGCTACAGTACGGGTGTATAGATCTGATGCCTTGTGAGATGACATTGGTCCACTGTAACGATGTAAAGGTATGTTCTTGTTGAGTCTGTCTCAGTTGTTGCCATTCCTTCTGTTCAATAAAAAAAACAGGGCTTCTGTGGCACACTTCTTTTGAAAAATGCGGCTTCTTCATCAGCACTGGTTGAAGTATATGTCTCTGATAGCTGTTAGAAATCAAAACCAGTATGTGAAAAATATGTTAGCATTAATTATAAATATAATGCAAGTACTGTATGAGCTTGTACTCTGTCAGATAATGTAGTATTTGACCTTAAATTGTGTGCAAGGCTGATTGTAATTTAGTTTGTTAGTTCTGTCTGTGTATGTGACAGTCAATAGTGTACAGAATAATTTTTTCAATGTCCTTATGGTCAGATCAATTTTAGTTTTGCAGTACCAACCTCAATGTTATTTATGTTCTTTCTACACACATCAAAACATTCTCAAATAAACAACACCACATGAATGACTTATCAATTGTAACATTTATATGGATTTACACTAATATAATGTACTATTATGGACATTTTATCTCTACAGACTTGTGTTAGTAGTTAAGACAAACACCTAAACTTTAACACCTGTGCTAACACTTAATACAATGAAAGTCCATTCTGGTTAAATGTAAGTCTTAAAATTTACTTCATGATTGTTTCTTTGTCAACACAACAGATTGTAGAAACTACTCTTTCCAACTACATTAACTACCAGGGACAGACCACAGACCACCAATATATATGTAATTGTAACCATTTGAAAGTGTTTTACCTTTTCATTTGGGGGGGATGAATCACCATCTTCTGGAGTATCCTCCTCATGCAGTGTTGAAAGAGAAGGGGGGGGGGTACTACAACATCAGCAGGACTCTCAACGTTATCCTGTAAAATTTACAAACCACCATGTAAGGGTTCCACACAATTACAATAATTTCAATCAAGAAATGTATCTTTTTGCAAAGACAAATGTAGATGCTCTGTATTTGTATTGCGCCTCAGACAATCAGATACAAGCACAGGAAGTAAAGCATGACAAGAGACACTAGGGCAGACTAACTACAAACTAAAACAGGAAGTAAAGTTAACTGAAACACACAAGGAACAAAGTCACAAAATGAAACATAACACAGACAAGTGACTTGCTGACAAAACCTACAGAAGTAAAGACTATAGAGAAAGTAAAACAAGGCTAGCAACAGTGATGAACTGATAACAAGGAAACTGAGTGAATAAACTAATGACCAAAGCAATACATAAGCCTACACACACTACAGAGAAGAGATAACACAAGGGCTGGGAATGAACACAGAAAGAAATACAAAACACACGCAATCATCCCAAACCTGTGACAGCTTCCCAACTAACTCACAATAGTTTGTGTACATAATGTGTACATCTAAGTTTCTGTACATACAATGTGTATATGTGTTATATGTGTTTATAAAGCCTACATGTGTGGTCTGGTCTATTGTTTTATCCCGAGCTATCAAAAAACATGATACAGACAGGCTCTAAATGACATTTATATAAAAAATATAATATCACATTGAAAACGTTAATGGACCAGTGATAACTATTTAATTTTTATTTATTTGTTTTTTGTGATGCACACGAAGCATGTACTGTAAATGGTTAAAAATGTTACTGGGGAAGTGGAGAACAGTGATTATACTGGGGAAGAAACTTACTTTGGAATGTTTATGGTCCTGCTCAATCACTGGTGACAGTTCAGCAGTGTCCCCAACATCACTGTCATGTTGGATGTCTACAGGTACCTTTTGAAAGAACAAAATAGGTAATTAGACTTAGATTTAAAAACAAAATTTTAATTTCCAGGGTGAACGGTTTTGCTCAAGAAATACTAAACACATCCTTTGCAAGTTTGCAACGACTGCAGGCCTAAACAGTGAATATTTTCTTCCTGGCTATCTTTATCTTTACAGACAAAAATGTAGGTACATGTCAGTATATTAATTAATTAAGAATTACCTTTGAACACTGCTGGTATGTCTTCTGAACCTTCAACCGATTGTTTCTGGAGTTGGGAATGTTCAGGTCTTGACATATCTTTCCCCAAAAGCCACTTGCAGCACGGCTACTATGCACGGTCAAAATCTCTTCTTGATTTGACAGCTTTTTTATGCTTTGGAGAATTTCTTGGGCAGTCCTTGAAATTATTCTTGACTAATACAAAGACCACAAAAGAAATCTTAATTGGACAGTAGCTACTGCATAAGTAATAAAATGGCATTTGACTATAACAATTGATGTGTAACATTGTGGAAAGTGTTGGTGAAATTTTTAAAAACAAGACTGGTCAATACATTTTAAAATTACAGTATTAAATTTATATGATTTATAGTATAAAGTGCAATATTCACCTTTCCAAAGCTTGTAAAAGTGCAAGTTCTGAAATTGAAAATTTACATTTATAAATAAGGATTTCTATTACAAAAAGGCATAAACATCGAATTGTAGGCTTTTTAAATATGGCATAGCTGAAAATTACTACTAATAGACGTTAGCCTATAAGTAAAACAATTTGAGACAAAGAACAAGTGATTCTAGGACGACTAGTGTCACTTGACGCAATTAGCTCAGTTGTTATAATGTGTGCATAATGGAGTCAACATTGCGGCCCTGGTTCGAATGTAGCTTTTGGCCCTTTCTCAAAATCCCCCGTCCTATAAAAGAATGGCAAAGCACGGCCAAAAACATATATGTATTTATTATTACTCATGTGTGATAATATACATTGAATTAAAACTACACTTGTAGCTTTTTAGCTTGTATAACTTAACAGACCTGCTTTCACAGAAAGGTGTAGGCTACTTACCCCTGCCGTGGATGACTCATCTTGTCGACACGTCTCTCTTCAGGACCATTTGATGAAGTCTTGCGTGTCTACCAAGACCATAACTTACAAACAAAGCAACCAACTTAACGAACAAAACTTAAATTTAATCCACAACAAAGGAGGAAGACTTGCAAGGTCTGGTGAATGAAACTATGTAATTATTACGTGGCGAAGAGGTAATTAAAAAGAGAGAGCGTGACGCTAACTCATGCCCATATTTAATAGGCTACCTTTTCCCGACGTTTTAATTAGCATACCTCTTGGGCACGTGTAGGCCTATATCAAAGGAGCTAGTACAATGTAGGTTGGTGATCCAACACTGTGGAGATGGACACTGCCAAACGTGTTTTTATGTGAGGATGATAAACACATTATCTCATTGTTGCTGCTGTTTACATACACCACATACAGCAAATAAAAAGAATGGATATCTGTTTGCTCTGTAGGCCCTATGCCTATATAATTAACTGTCAATATAGATTTTTTTTATTCTTTCTATGTTAACTTAGTTACAATAGCTACATTGAATTATCTTTTAACTTCTGTGCATGGGCTAGCATAAAAATATCCAAAATAATCACTTCAAATCAGCAGGAAAGGCCTAGAAACAATTTTTTCCATAATGTGTTAATTAGTGTTGAAGTAGCCTACGCCGACTTTGTTGATGAGAAAGGATCAGAAGGAGAGGAGTTATCAGATTCTTACAATATTTTATTGACCTCACAAAGCAGATATATATCTGGAGACTCTACTATCCTCCTTACAGTCTGAGGTTCCCCACAAGAGTCTGAGGTCTTCCTTAATAAATATATAATCCCACATTACACAAATGACAACATTTTTTTAAGCACAGACAATGGAGCTCATCTTGTAACTGCACACGGTGGTGGCCTGTTGTAAAGCAGCATGCATCACACTTTCAGAAGTTGGCACAAATACTTACAAATAATGTCTGCAAAACAAATGTAGGCTAAACAATGTAGGTCTACATCTTAATCACATGATCACTGGATTAATTATAATAAACAGAATATTCGATTTAGGCAGAGCATGACTTACTTTTGGTAGAGTATCTTCTCTTATTGTTATTGGTTTGTATTAGTTTTGTAAAGATGACCAACGTTGAATTAATGAAATATTATGTTGCTGGTGAAACTGGTATTTGGCTTTCACTTAGTAGGCCACAGCCATTATTTATTCAGGAAACAATATCTTAGGAGATACAGAGCGATAAAATAAATATGAGGGGATAGAAAGGTGCGTTCTGTTTTATGCGTGACACACTTCTTAATCTGTGTCCTTCAATCAACAATGGGCTGCTCGCATGTTTTTGCGACAACAATCTCTGTGCTCTAAAGATTATGTTTTGACCTGTCTGTGGTAAACAAACAAACAAAAAACAGACAACATAACACTTATTATGTAAGGGAACAGCCATACCAATTACCACACTGGGTCAAAAACTTTGTAAATCACAAAACCAAAAATTTATTACTTAAACATTGAAAATACACAACATGAAACCAACAAACAACAACAGACTTAGGCTCGCCCCAAAGGCAACAGTCCACCTCAGTCTACTTCGAATGTCTATTTAGTTCCTGCAACTTGTGGCTTTCCTGGCTGAGGGCGTTCAACGCCTCCTATCAGGTTGGTGTCAAGCGGCCATGAGGAGGCCTAATAAACTTTTAATGCAGTTAGGAAGTAGCCTACACCTTCGCTCAAGTCTCAACTTCTTGGGCTATTTCATTTCAGCTGTTATTCATCACTACAGGCTTACCTCAGAAACACAAATCATAACACTGCAAAAACACAAACAAATAACTCTAAACATGCAAAAGTATAAATCTCTATAAACTAGGCTAGAACTCCACATCACACACAAACGAACCAAGCCTCTGATATGGCCTTAAATAAGTTTTCAAAAATATTAAGTTAAGGGTAAATCATCTAGGCCTATAGCATGGGGGCAACTTAATGGACAGGGGAGCAGAAGGCAAAGGTTTAACAGAGATACTTAGAGGGGGCTGCATCCCTACCCCTCCGCATTTATCCTGAGCCTCCTCTCCCACAAGAAGCCCCAGTCAGCATTTCCTTCTTGGCACAGGTGTGCTCACAATGTCGGTGTCCTCTCTTGCGTGTATCTGCTGTCCTGTTTTCTCTCGCCCAATAGGATCTCTTCTGTTGTACCACAGTCAGCATCTTCTGGTGGGCTGTTCCTCACGTCTGATTTTGGGATTTGTCCTGGCACAGCCATGCCACCAGTCCACTGCACTGGAATTTTCCTGCCCATGCGCTCTCTCTGCCAGCTGGCACCAGAGCTGGCACCTGCGGCCCCTCACGTTTGGCGTTGCTCATTCCCTCTGCCGTGTCTGCTGTGCCTGGAGGGAAAAAGCTACACACCAACACCTGTGCCAAAGCCAGAGGTGGAAATTAGGCCTGACGAATTCCATTTAATGGCATTACAGTAATAGAGTATTTTATGTTGACTTTTTAAAGTCTTATAATCTGTAATTTTACTTTTCCTTAAGTAGGCCCATGTTTAGTTCCAAGAATTCACAGACAGTGATCGTTCCCTCCTACGCTCCTGTTTTTAGGCATGATCCATGATGATACGGAAAAATAGAAAGGAATTGCAAAAATACCATGTCATGTCTTATTAAGAGGAGCCAAGCTCCACCATAGTTTGCACCCTACTTGTACCACAGGTAGTTGGTCAAATAAGTTTTCATAGTTTGTTGAGAGGCTTTGCTCAAATTATGCAAAAAGGCATCGGTGGATGACATTATGTTGTAGGTAGTCACTAGCAACTTGTTGGTAACTAGTTAATTATTGTCGAATGCGCCCTGTTTTGCTGCTTTTTAGTCACTGCTTTGTTATATAACTGAGCAAGTAGGCTAATCCACTGCATTTTTTTTGGACTATTTTTTGTGAAGTTTAAGAAATTGCTACACCTCCGCTCTCTGTACATGGTGCTGAAAAACCCTCTATGCCACAATAGATCAGAGGAAATGTCTTTTCACTACTCTTTCTAAGTCGCACATTACATGCAACATTTGTAACTGATAATGTGAGCTCTATGCATGTTAAAACACTTCTCAATAGTAGTAGCCTACTAACTTGACTTGAACATACACACAAAAGCATAAACAAAACAATTACATTTGTAGACAGTAAATGAATAGTTTAGTGATCATAGTGCAAAGGCTGGATAAATAAATATTTTGTCGTGTTGGTTGTGTCTGGGATGAGATGGATCCGCCATTATGTTTCCTGCCCGTTTCATGACTCAGGTCCTGGACATGTCCTTAATGGAGGGCAGGTTGTAATCAATTATATTTTCTGCAGTTGAAAATGTTGAATTGTCGCTGTGGGAGGGGTTTTTAGACTGTAATTTCTCAAAGACGCTACAGTAAAATGTTATGATATTTGCAGCAGTGATAGTAGAGGACGTTAGGAAGGAGGTGATATCAAATTGGTGGTGTCACCTATGAAGGAACTGTTTTGGTGAAAGGTCAAAGTTCACAGAAATGTTAATGGTCTATACAGTTTTTACTGTGGGAGGGGTATTTACACTGTAATTTCTCAGAGATGGTACAGTAAAATGTCATGATACTTGTACCGGTGATAGTAGAGGACACTAGGAAGCAGAGGAAATGAAATTGGTCGCGTCAACTACGAAGGAACTATTTTGGTGAAAGGTCAAAGTTCACAGAAATGTTAATAGTCTATACAGTTTTTGCTGTGGGAGGAGTATTTACAGTGTAATTTCTCAAAGACGCTACAATAAAATGTTATGATATTTGCAGCAGTGATAGTAGAGGACGTTAGAAAGGAGATGATATCAAATTGGTAGTGTCACCTATGAAGGAACTGTTTTGGTGAAAGGTCAAAGTTCACAGAAATGTTCACTGTCTATTTAGTTTTTGCTGTGGGAGGGGTTTTTAGACTGTAATTTCTCAAAGACGCTACAGTAAAATGTTATGATATTTGCAGCAGTGATAGTAGAGGACGTTAGAAAGGAGATGATATCAAATTGGTAGTGTCACCTATGAAGGAACTGTTTTGGTGAAAGGTCAAAGTTCACAGAAATGTTCACTGTCTATTTAGTTTTTGCTGTGGGAGGGGTTTTTAGACTGTAATTTCTCAAAGACGCTACAGTAAAATGTTATGATATTTGCAGTAGTGATAGTAGAGGACGTTAGGAAGGAGATGATATCAAATTGGTAGTGTCACCTATGAAGGAACTATTTTGGTGAAAGGTCAAAGTTCACAGAAATATTAACTGTCTATACAGTTTTTGCTGTGGGAGGGGTTTTTAGACTGTAATTTCTCAAAGATGCATTTTTAAATTACAAAACAAATGTAACTGTAATCCATTATATTACAGAATGTTACTTATGAAAATGTTACCTATGAAAATCTGAATATTTAAATATTTATGAATATTGAATATTTATTTTAAAAGCTCATCTTCATGTTGAATAATATTCATTTTGCTGCTTTGCATGTTTTTCATGTGCACAATGTCTTTTGTTACCATTTTCAGCCACAGCGGTTTAAAGTTTGTGGCTATTCTGATGCTTTTGATGTTTGAATTTTCAGCGAGTTAAATAGCCTTTAAAACTGTCTTTTCAAAGTGTTTCAAACTGTTAAAAACATTCATTAGAAATTTAGAAAACTCATCAAAAATAAATTAAATGTAATAGGTTACATTACTTTGATAAAGTTATTGAAATAGTTAAACTACTATTACATTTTAAATAGAGTAACTAGTAATCGGTAACCTATTACATTTCATTGTTATGAAAACAACTTTCTATAGTGTTCAATCAGCAAGTAAGGTTAGTTGTTGCTAGTTAAGGTTATTTATTTATAAGTTATAGCTAGTCAGGTTGGTTATTGCCCACATGTGTTCAGGGCAGAATTAGGGGCAGTTTCCACTGATAATAGATCCACAAAACAGCTCTTAACTTTCTGATGCACCTCAGATCAAGTCCCAAAGACTTGCTCTTAAAACCCAAGAGATAAACCCTGAAAAGAGTTCGTTATGCCAGCTCTCTCTGAGACCAATAAATCCTGCAACACGTCACACACACCCTTTCTCGAGCCAGCACTGCTTTAGAAACACCGATTAGAGTAAACCAAATGATCACTCAAAGTAAAAATACTTATTGGAAACATTGGGAAGAAGAAAAGGAAAAAAACAGCACAAACTACATTGTTATCCGCCTCTAAATAAAGATTGGCTAAATATCTCCCTGCTGTCAGAGATTTCAAGCATAGGCAGCTTCTTACCAAGTACAGACTCAGAGACCCTTGCAGTTGAAAAAGGGAGACATAATAAGTCCTGGTTACCAAACGAATATAGAGTCTGTGAGCACTGCACCAGACTCAGAATCACAATCAAGGCAAGGCAAGGCAAGGCAAGTTTATTTGTATAGCACATTTCAACAACAAGGCAATTCAAAGTGCTTTACATAAAACATAAAAGCAACAGGGAAAAACAATAAAAACATTTAAAAGCAACATAAAATATAATTACAATCAGGGTTAAAAGCTAAAAACAAAGAAAAAGAAAACAGGAAAGTAAAAGTTACAGTGCAGTGTAAGTTATCAATAAAAAGAAAAATCTTAAATATTTAATTAAAAGCAGTGGTAAAAAGAAAGGTCTTAAGTCTTGATTTAAAAGAACTGACAGTTTCAGCAGACCTGCAGTTATCTGGGAGTTTGTTCCAAATATACGGAGCATAATAACTGAACGCTGCTTCTCCTTGTTTAGTTTTGACTCTGGGGACAGAAAGCAGACCTGCCCCAGACAACCTGAGAGGTCTGGTTGGTTCATAACGAAGCAGAAGATCAGAAATATATTTTGGCCCTAAACCATTTAGTGCTTTGTAAACTAACAGCAGGATTTTGAAATCAATTCTTTGACATACAGGTAGCCAATGTAAAGACCTCAGAACTGGAGTGATGTGATCCACCTTTTTGGTCTTAGTGAGGACTCGAGCAGCAGCGTTCTGAATCAGCTGCAGCTGTCTGATGGATTTCTTAGGGAGCCCTGTAAGGACACTGTTACAGTAGTCAAGTCGACTGAAGATAAATGCATGGATAAGCTTTTCCAGGTCCTGCTGAGACATAAGGCCTCTTATCCTTGATATATTCTTCAGGTGATAGTAGGCTGACTTTGTAATTGTCTTAATATGGCTCCATAAATTCAGGTCTGAGTCCATGACTACACCAAGATTTCTGGCTTGGTCCGTGGTTCTTAACATTACAGATTGAAGTCGAAGCACTGACTTTCAATCGCTCCTCCTTGGCTCCAAAACAATAACTTCAGTCTTATCTTTGTTTAATTGGAGAAAATTCTGGCACATCCAGTCGCTGACCTGCTCAATACAGTTACTCAGCCTGTATGGGATCATAGTCTCCTGGTGAAATGGTTATGTAGATCTGTGTGTCATCTGCATAATTATGGTAACATATTTTGTTGTTTTTCATAATCTGAGCCAGTGGAAGCATGTAAATGTTAAATAAAAGAGGTCCAAGAATGGAGCCTTGGGGAACTCCACATGTCATTTTTGTCAGCTCAGATGTGTAGTTACCTATAGACACAAAGTAGTCCCTGTCCTTTAAGTAGGATTCAAACCAGTTTAGTACTGTGCCAGAAAGTCCAACCCAGTTTTCAAGTCTGTCTAGTAATATGTTGTGGTCTACCGTAGTCGAATGCAGCACTGAGATCCAATAATACTAAGACTGAAATTCTGCCACTGTCAGTGTTTAAATGGATGTCATTGAAGACCTTAACTAGAGCCGTCTCAGTGCTGTGGTGTGGTCGAAAACCTGACTGGAAGACATCAAAACAGTTATTTAGTGCCATGAAAGCACTAAGCTGTTGAAAACAGCCTTTTCAATGATTTTACTTAAAAATGGGAGATTTGATATGGGCCTATAATTCCTCATTAGTGAACTGTCTAGATTGCTCTTTTTTAAGAGTGGCTTAATGACTGCAGTTTTCAGGACCTGTGGGGAAAAAACCTGAGAGGAGAGACATGTTGACAATTTGTAGTAAATCTAGCGCCATGCATTTAGACACCTTTTGAAAAAACCCTGTTGGCAGAATATCAAGGCAGCATGAGGAGGATTTCAGATGTTGTATTATGTCCCTCCAGATTTTTATGGTTAATAGAATCAAATTGTCTCATGCTATATGAATTGTTTTTAAGTGGACACAGGGATAGGACATATCCTGTACCTGACATGGAGGTGTTGATTGCTTGCCTAATTGTTTGAATTTTGTCTGCAAAGAAGGAAGCAAATTCATTGCAGGCCCTGGTGGATAGAAGGTCAGAGGCTACAGACACAGGAGGGTTGGTTAGCCTGTCGACAGTAGCAAACAGGGCACGTGCATTATTAGTGTTTTTGGCGATGATGTCAGAGAAGAAGGACCGCCTTGCATTTCTCAGCTCTAAATTATAAATGCGAAGTCTCTCTTTATAAATGTCATAATGAACCTGGAGATTTGTTTTCCGCCACCTGCGTTCTGCCTTTCGACACTCTCTTTTTTGAGTTCTAACCAGCGTGGCACTTCTCCATGGAGATCTTCTCTTACCAGAGACCACCTTCACCTTGGCTGGTGCAATGGCATCAATAACATTTGTAATTTTAGAACTGAAATTATCCACAAGCTCATTGACTGAGACCTGTGGAAGGACAGGAGTCGGGGAGAAAGCCTCAATAAATTTTTCACTAGTGTTTTCAGTGATATGCCGTTTTGTGATCACCTCTGATTTAACATTTGTGTGCACACAGATAGCACTCTCAAAGAAAACACAGGAATGATCAGAGAGAGCAACATCAGTCACCACAACCTTGGGAATGTCCAGACCCTTGGAGATGACCAAGTCCAAAGTGTGCCCCTTATTGTGCGTGGGCTCCGTCACATGTTGGGTCAGTCCATAATTACCCCCTCTGTCCAGGGGGTTGTCAACATGGATGTTAAAATCACCAACAACAGGTTTATTACCAGGTACATTTTCACATACGAGGAATTTGCCTTGGTATAAATTGGTGCTCACAGTAAACATTAACGTAATAGAAATAGAAATATATTAATGTATATTATATACATGATATTATGTGTGGAAGTGCACCATCAGTGACTTTGGCAGGCTAAACTTCTTCAGCTGCCGCAGGAAGTAGATCCTCTGCTGAAACTTAAGAAGACAACAGGCAAAGACAGAAGGTTGAGTTTATGAAAATGAGTCAAAAGCATGAGCCAAAACAAGTTAATCTGCACATTTAAACAGAACATTTTAGAGGAAAGACTTTTGATGTAAGTCATTAACTGGGGAAGTTCTGTGGTGATGTGGTTTAGATGTTTTGTTTATCCTATAGAGGGTATGCGTTGATGTCACTTCCCCTTCCGGAACAAGCTGGACTGAGTGGCAAAACCTGTGTTACCATGGCTGCATTTAGCAAACCGGGAGTAAAACAAGTGATTATTTGCTCAAAAAAATAAATAAAAACGCCAGCAATCAGGAACAATTTTTATCATTCTGAGCCAATCAGATACCTGATAGGAAATTAACAGCATGGTGAATAAAAAACAGGATTTATATACACATAATGTGTGTGTGTGAGGAGAGAACGGTCAGATAGGAAATATTACGCATGTAATTTCCAAAGTGAAGCTTTGAATAGAACCTGTACTTAAAATCACTCTTTTTTTCCTTCTTGGACAACCAACCAATCACAGTCTTCAAAAGATTGTGTCATACATAGCAACGGGGTCAGCCCCGCCTCCTCACTAAGATAAAAGTTTTTTCCTTGCTCAGAGCTGCTCTCAGATCAGTCCTTGATCAGCTGAGACTAATACCCTTTAGAGCTAAATTTTTAGCTCTAAAGGGTATTTTCATTGCTTTTTTTGCATGTAGACTTAGAATCTAGTCCAGATTTGAGATCTCTAGGTATAGTGGTTTTGGATCTGGACCTGGTCTAATGTGGTCTGCATGCGAAAAAAGCAGTGAAATTGCCCTTTAAAGCATTTTCACAAATTGAATAAAAGTTTCACAAATCTGAAACTATGTTTTAAAGAAACGTTAGTCTCTCTAGGACAATCTAGTCCAGATTTGAGATCTCTAGGTATAGTGGTTTTGGATCTGGTCCTGGTCTAATGTGGTCTGCATATGGAGAAAAAGCAGTGAAATCCTTTTGTCATTTTCACAAATAAAATAACGTTTTTTCAAATCTAAAAAGTGTTTCAGACGGCGTTAAGACTTTGTCTAAAATGCAGCTTCCACAGCAGGAAGAGGTGCAAAAACTGAGATTCGGTAGCTCAGTAACTTAAGTTAACTTTCACTTAAGTTTCCCTTAACTTTCCCCTTAACTGCTGAAACGGAAGCTGACTTCAGCGTCGGAAGGGTTGAAGTACGCCAACTTCCCCGAGTCCGTTAATGAGAAAGGATCAGTAGGAGACCAGTTATCAGATTCCCACAATATTTTATTGAGCTCAGAAAACAGATATATATCTGGAGACTCTGCTCTCCTCCTCACACGTCTGAGGTTTTCCTGCTAAGCAATGACTATATATTAGAAACCACACCCAGCTGCACATCTGTCTTTGGCCTTGTTTAGGCATGCCTGGTAAAGATAAATCTCATATCTGACCTCTGACCTTATGCAGGCGTGCATGGAGTCTGGACAGTGTAAAGGGCATGGTGTGTGAGAGAATGGGGGTAGGAGAGGTCTATCCTGTGTGTGTCTGTGAGGTGATGTATGAGTGTGAGTGTTTGCTCTGTATGCTGCAGAGTTTACTGGGTGAAAGGTTCCTGTTTTCTGCACAAGCTCTATTGTTAATTATATACTGATTAATATGATGCTAGATGATCCTATCTTATCACTACGTCAATCATCAGCAAATCACACTTCTAAACGTACTAAAGAGCAAAAGCAACCCCTTGATGAATGTATAATCCCACAGAAGCTAACTTAAGCGTCGGAAGCTAACTTAAGCGTCGGAAGCTAACTTCAGCGTCGTCTTCAACCGATGGGTGCATGATGCTAGCTAGCAAGCGCAGCGTTAGCTAACGCTCTCTTTAACGTTAGCGCGGTAAGGCCGCCGTAAGTTTGAACAACGCACAGTTATGTCTTAAGTTGCTTTACGAGCATTTTCCAACAACAATACTTACCTTCGCAGCTTTCACTGCATACAGTCTGCGGCCGAGCGTCGCTGCTTCCATACTGTTCTTTCCTTCAACAGCGGTGCTCAATGCCGCTAAATCTGATTGGTTAATGATATCGCTTCATCAGTAAGCAAGCGTGCTATTGGCTCGTCTGCTATAGTAGGCTGCTGAGTTTGTAAATTTAACTATTTTAAATGTATGATTTAGGGAATAGCGTGAGCATTTTGAGTGGCAACAAACGGAATCTGACCAAGAATAAAACATTCTTCACAACTTCAAGCAATCTGGATTTTCCCTCAATAGGATCATTATTTTCTAAAACTAAAGCAGATACGCTGACCTCGCCCACTGCCTGCAGGACCAGAAAGTCTGCCAATAACCTACAAAGCCTTGCAGATCCCTGACTTGATGAGATGTAATGTCTGAACTCATTTGAAAAGGCCACAAAGCTTCTTATCTGTGACAAAAGCTTCTATTTGCTCCACAGAGAATCGGCAGCCGGTCTACGGACTTATGGGAACGCTCCTCACAGTCTGAGTGTGAGCCAGACATCATGTGACATCACGCTGACCTCACTCTGACATCACTGATCAATGGCGTACGTGGACTTGTTAAAACTGTATTAAGGAAGTGGGCCAGGGACTGAGATCTGCTCCCTTTCTTACACACTGGTTTAGACCAGGTCCAGGGGTGCTTGGCGCTTTGTGTTCTGGGTTTTGGCCCCTACTTAGACCCCTTTGAGAGACCTGAGCAGTCTCTCACAGATTCCTCAGAAAAAAACAGCCTTGGTGACAAAGGAAACATTTATTATAGTAAACGTGTTAATAATGATTGTACAGCAAGAAGTCAGGCAGGTTTGAAATCTACTGATCCGTCTGAGGGACAGGAGGAAAAACAATGAACAGGATCCTGATAAGACCTGAATCTGAACCTCAGAGCTACCACACACCAGCTCTGATCCCAGGAGACCTTAGTCTCAGCAAAGACCCTCAGGGGGGACACAAACTGTCCTCAGGCTCCGGGCCAATCAGGGAGACGAAGCAGGTCAGGCCGGACCTCGGGTTTGGTTCCAGGTGGTCCTGGATGTCCACTAAGGGCGGCTGTGGCTCAGGAGGTAGAGCGGGTTCTGTTAAACGGAAGGTCGGCGGTTCAATCCCCGGCTCCCCCAGGCTGCGTGTCAAAGTGTCCTTGGGCAAGACACTGAACCCCGAATTGCCCCTGGCGGCTGTTCCGCCAGTGTATGAATGTGTGTGAATGTTAGTTCCGTTTGAGCACTCAGTGAGTGAATGTGTGTGTGAATGTTAGTTTCTGTTTGTGAATGCAGAAGTAGTGTAAAAGCTCTTTGAGTAGTTGAAAAGACTAGAAAGGCGCTATACAAGTACAGAGCATTTACATTTAAGGGATGTTTCATGTAGCAGGAGGCTCCAGAGAGGATCAGAGGAAACTAAGGTTCATATTTACAGGTAACAAAGTTTCACTGCCATCAGAGATACTTTAAACATTACAGAGCACTTTGAAGCAGTGGTCTGCTGGACCAGACTCGGTCTGCTGTTCCTAAAGAACGCAGCTACCGGGCCCGACCCGGTCTGCTGGACTGCTGGACCCGACCCGGTCTGCTGGACCAGACCCGGTCTGCTGGACCCGACCCGGTCTGGGGACCTGACCCGGTCTGCAGTTCCTACAGAACGCAGCTACTGGACCCAACCCGGCTGGAGCAGTAAAACACGTTTCAGTTCTGATTGTTAGCAGGACTCAGCAGGGTTCATGTTGACCAGCTGGTAGCCTTCATGTGTTGACTTCAGCTCAGGGACCTCAGGCTGCAGGACAGGCTCCTCCTCCTTCTTCACCTGACGGACTGAGAGGACAACAAAGAACAACATGAGCTGCTTCACCTCCAGGTTCTCTCTGATCCAGAGTCAGATCATCAGAGGAGACAGAGGACAGACAGAGACAAACAGAGAGACTGTGTCCGAAATCCCCTCTCAGTCACTACTCCCTATCCCCTCTGTAGGGAGTTGTATGTAGAGCACTATATAGTGAGCTCACTCGCGTTATTTAAACAACACTTTGGGACACCACTTCGATCGTTATTTCGGAGGCGTTAATTACGTCAGTTTTTTCCATCAGCGCAATGCATGATGGTATATACGGCTCGGTTAGTGACCATCAGTTGTACACTACTTTTCAAAATGCATTCTGGGATACATTGAGTGGACTATATAGGGTATAATAATCATCACTAGACATTCGGACAGCACTACAAAATGGCGAGCTCACTATATAGTGAGTAGTGGGTGATTTCGGACACAGCCAGAGACTCAGTCTGCATACTGACCTTTAACCCAAAGATCAAATGTTGTCTCTCTCCTGATGTCCTCCTCCTTGCTGTAGACGCTGCAGCTGTATCGTCCTCCGTCTCTCCCTGTGGAGTGTTTCAGGATCAGACTGACGTCTCCCTTGTTCAGGTCTCCCTTCATCTCTGTGCGTCCTCTGTAAGACGGGTCCTGTTGGTCCTGTTGGTCAGAGCCGTCCTGAAACACATGGACCGTCTTCATGGAATCAAGGCGTCTCCACTCCACTCTGACGTCTTCAGGCAGGTCTGTGGTCTTGAAGGGCAGCAGGACAGACTCCTCCCCCTGCTCCACCTCCACCTTTTGTTCTGAGAGGACAACAAAGGACAACATGAGCTGCTTCACCTCCAGGTTCTCTCTGATCCAGAATCAGATCACACCAGTCGGTCATTAGAGGAGACAGAGGACAGACAGACAGAGACAAACACAGAGACTTTGAGAAGACAGAGGACAGAAAGACAGGGACAAACACAGAATCAGAGGAGACTGAGGACAGACAGAAAGAGACAAACACAGAGACTCGGGGAGACAGAGGACAGACAGACAGAGACAAATACAGAGACTCAGAGGAGATAGAGGACAGACAGAGACCAACACAGAGACTCAGAAGAGACAGAGAACAGACAGAAAGAGACAAACAGAGACTCAGAGGAGACAGAGGACAGACAGAGACAAAGACAGAGACTCAGAGGAGACAGAGGACAGACAGAGACAAAGACAGAGACTCAGAGGAGACAGAGGACAGACAGACAGAGACAAACACAGAGACTCAGAGGAGACAGAGGACAGACAGAGACCAACACAGAGACTCAGAAGAGACAGAACAGACAGAAAGAGACAAACACAGAGACTCAGAGGAGACAAGAGGACAGACAGAGACAAACACAGAGACTCAGAGGAGACAAGAGGACAGACTGAGACAAACACAGAGACTTTGAGAAGACAGAGGACAGAAAGACAGGGACAAACACAGAGACTCAGAGGAGACAGAGGACAGACAGAGACAAACACAGAGACTCAGAGGAGACAGAGAACAGACAGAAAGAGACAAAGACAGAGACTCAGAGGAGACAGAGACAAACACAGAGACTCAGAAGAGACAGAACAGACAGAAAGAGACAAACACAGAGACTCAGAGGAGACACAGGAGAGACAGAGACAAACACAGAGACTCAGAGGAGACAGAGGACAGACAGAGACAAACACAGAGACTTAGTCTGCATACTGACCTCTGACCCTTAGATCAAATGTTGTCTCTCTCCTGATGTCCGCCTTCTTGCTGTAGACGCTGCAGCTGTATCTTCCTCTGTCTGTCTCTGTGGGGTGTTTCAGGATCAGACTGATGTCTCCCTGGTTCAGGTCTCTCTTCATCTCTGTGCGTCCTTTGTAAGACGGGTCCTGTTGGTCCTGTTGGTCCGAGCTGTTCTGAAACACATGGATCGTCTTCATGGGTTTAAGGCGTCTCCACGTCACTCTGACATCTTCAGGCAGCTCTGTGGTCTTGAAGGGCAGCAGGACAGACTCTGCCCCCTGCTCCACCTCCACCCGACGCTCTGAGAGGACAAGAAAGGACAACATGAGCAGCAGCAGCAGTTTGAATAACTTTATTGATGAGAGCAGCAGCTAACAGGGACAGAAACACAGGAAGTCTTGATGGGACACTTTAGTCCAGGTGTCCACAGTGATGTCTCCTGTCAGTTTCCTTCTCTGTCCTGTAAATAAATCTCAGCTCCGCTCAGCATCTCAGACTAACAAAGTGTTTCCATAGCAACATCAGCGAGTCCTAGCAAACGTCCGTCCCCTCTGACCCTGAGTCTGCTGGATTCTCCTGGACTCACCAAACTGCATTAGGAATTCAGTGGATTTAAGCAGAGCAGCCTGCTCTTTCTTATTATTCCAGGTGAAACGTGATGTTTGGAGAGAAGAAGAGACGTGAAAGAGCCACTGTGAGACCTGGATCACTGACGAGGACGTTTATTCAGAGACAAGCTTTCACATTCTGCATTTAAACATTTAGACTTCAGCACATTTAAAGCTGATCATCACAAGATGGGCTTTTTACACACAGACCAGACGGGACTCCTTCAGTCTCTGAGACCAGGACCTGGAGCTCAGAAACCTCTCAGGACCAGCAGATTAAAACCTCGTGTCCGATTAAAAATCCCAGAAGTGTTCTTGACACGCCCATTTTACCCAGGATGCATTGGGTGGTAACGTGTGTGAACTTGATGGCAGAGATATCCCAGCATTCATTTCAGCATTCAAGCAAGCGGCGGAGAGAGAGAGAGAGAGACAGAGAGAGAGACAGAGAGAGAGAGATTTTTGATTTTTAACAGCAACATTTATTTACTATCTGCACTGTACAAAAAAACATACTATATTACATCACTAAATACCTTTGCATTTACATGTGTAGCAAAAAATTAGATCATCACATCGCAAAAACCAATTGACCCTCTGTCACAGAGCAGAGTACCCCCCCACAACCCCAAACCAGCTCAAACGTATCCAGGTCATGTGTAGCTCTGTAAAAACTGAAGTCTAACAGCAGTCTGGACTTGTGTTCATGTGTTCCAACAGCACAAACAAATCTGTCAGACGAATGCACTCTGAGAAGCAGTGAAACAGCGTTTCTGTCTCACTGCAGAAGGGACATTTGTCTTCTACATCAGCGTTAATAACGGAGATGACTGAGTTCACCGCTACACGGCCATGACGGATTCTCCACTGCAGATCTGCATGTTTCTTTGTACAAAGACCTCCAAGCTGGTTTAAAGTCAGGATCTAAGTCCAGAAAAACCCTCCACGGGGCGTCAATACGACCACTCAGTGTTCTTTGATTCAAGGTTTTCACCAGTTTCAGTTTATAGAGTCTTTCCTGAGGCGTCCCCCAAAGAAGCACCTACAGGGTCCACAGGCTCAAGTAGAAAACCAGAACAGTTCTTAAAACCAGGAGAAAGCCTGATGGCAGGATACAGATCAGTGTTCCATCAGAAAAGTCTGTTAAAAGAGAGCACTCACGCTCTGTCAGCTTCTGTTTCCAATGTTTCAGTAGCTGACTTGGGACTCTTGTAGACCTTAATCCAAGCCGATCAGCTAATCCAACAGGGTCGTCCAACTGAGGCCCAGCTAGCTCCACCACCTTGCCCAGAGTAGAAACCCCTGCAGTGTGAAGACGTCTGGATATTTAGGTAAGAGCCATTTCCATTTCATGAGCCGACCTTTAACCTTTTCCAAGACATTGTCCCAGTTTTTCTGCACAAATACTTCAGTGCCCAGAAAAACTCCCAGATATTTCAGTCCTCCTTCTTTCCACACTAAACCTCCAGGTAACCTGAGCCGATCCCTCAGCCTTTCCCCACCATGACAGTCTCACTCTTCCCCCAGTTTACTTTAGCAGAGGATATGCAGCCAAACAGATTTACAGAATTCACCAGCATATCAATGTCTTTCTGTGTGTTAACCAGCACAATGACATCATCAGCATACGCTGACAGTTTGAAAGACACATCACAGTTTGGAAAACAAACACCACTCAGATCATTTCTAAGTTTATGGAGAAGAGGCTCAATAGCCAGAGAATAGAGCATGCCAGACAGAGGGCAGCCTTGTCTGCCCCCCCTCTGAACATTGAAAGGAGCACTCAGGCCCCCATTAATTTTTAGAACACTTGCAATGTCACTATACAGAACCTGGATCTGGGCTATGAAACCTGGGCTGAACCCAAAGGCAGCTAGAGTTTGCCATAAATACTGGTGTTCAACCCGGTCAAAAGCCTTTTCCTGATCTATGCAAATCAGACCAGTATCTACAGCCAATGAGCCGGAGACCTCCAAAACATCACGAATTAAAGTGACATTGTCACTTATGAGCCTGCCGGGCACACAGTATGTCTGATCAGTATGGATAACATCAGACATCACCTCTCGAAGTCTGGTGGCCAGGACCTTGGACAGTATTTTATAATCAGTGCAGAGCAGGGAAACTGGTCTCCAGTTCTTCAGCTCCTGCAGGTCTCCCTTCTTGGGCAGCAGAGTGATAACCGCTCTCCTGCAGCTCAGAGGCAGCCGACCTCTCTCCAGGCTGTCTGAGACAACCTCCAACAAGTCTTCACCCAACACTGACCAAAAAGACTTGTAAAAATCGACAGAGAGACCGTCCAGGCCAGGAGCTCTTCTACTCTGTAAACTCGTAAGAGCAGTATACAGTTCATTGAGGGAAACGCGAGCCTCCAACTTTACACTGGCCTCAGCATCCACCTGAGGAAGACCAGTGAAGAAGCTGCTCCACACACCTGGATTGTTGGTCAGTTCACACGTAAACACGTTATAATAGCTGGCTGCAAGTTTCCTAATCTCAGAGGAGTCTGAGATTGCAGAGCCACTGTCAGATCGCAGAGAGTGAACAATTTTTCTCTGTCCATTTTTCCTCTCCAGACTGACTATCATCACCCGAGGATACGGGGGGTCCTCGTCCTCGGGAGCCTGACCAGGGTGGTGTACAGCCCCGGTAGGTTCTGTCTCCGGAGCAGACACCCCCCGACACCCCCTCTCCAGCAGCATCAGCGGGCCGCTGCTCCCCCCTTCTGTCTGGGCAGGAACGAATCAAATGCCCTTCCACACCACAACCAAAACACTTCATGGTCTCTGACGAGGCAAAAACCATGTAACTGAACCCGTCTACTTTAAAATTAAAAGACAGACTGAGATCGTCAGTATTGTCTTTGAGAACCATGAAAACCTGCCTCCGGTGACACACAACATGTTTTAGCAAAGGGGATCTGCAGCCCAAGGAAACCATTTTGATCGGGGAGACGAGCTGTCCGTACCAGGACAGCTCTTTAGTCAGTACTTCATTTTTAATGAAGGGGGGAGCATTAGAAATGACCATCTTTCTTGCCGGACTAACCAGCGGGAGAACGGGAGTGAAAGTGTCATGAATGACTACACCTGTTTCGACCACATCACTAACTTTGTCCGTGCTGTCCAAAAATATAACAATGGCTCCATTCATGCGGGAGGCAGACTTCAGGCTACCACATCCCACCACCTCTCCAACCGCTAAACTGGCCTCCTCTACCGAGCACTGTACTGTCGGGCACGAAGTTTGATGGCATGACGGCATGTCAGCTTCTCAAACCCCAGACCACCTTCCACAACGGGCATGTTGCCCGACTAGGCCCGCAGCAAACGCTGCAAAGCCAAAAAAAACACCTGAACTAGCTGATACTTTTATCAGGAACTATACAAAACACAGAGAAGAGAAAATGAACATGTAAAGATGTTCTTCACTCACTGCACCACATTCTGCAACTCCACGCTCCTGTCACTCCACCATTCACTCAGAGAGAGAGAGAGACAGGTCAGAGAGAGAGGGAGAGCGACAGAGAGAGAGGGAGGGAGAGAGAGAGAGAGGGAGAGAGACAGGTCAGAGAGAGAGAGAGAGGGAGAGAGAGAGAGAGGGAGAGAGAGAGAGAGAGAGGGAGAGACAGAGAGAGAGGGAGGAGAGAGAGAGAGGGAGAGAGACAGGTCAGAGAGAGAGAGAGAGGGAGAGAGACAGAGAGAGGGAGAGACAGAGAGAGAGGGAGAGAGACAGGTCAGAGAGGGAGAGAGACAGAGAGAGAGAGAGGGAGAGAGAGAGAGAGAGAGGGAGAGACAGGTCAGAGAGAGAGAGAGAGGGAGAGAGACAGAGAGAGAGAGAGAGAGAGAGAGAGAGGAAAGACAGAGACAGAGAGAGAGGGAGAGAGACAGGTCAGAGAGAGAGAGAGAGAGAGAGGGAGAGAGACAGAGAGAGAGAGAGGGAGAGAGAGAGAGAGGAGAGACAGAGACAGAGAGAGAGGGAGAGAGACAGGTCAGAGAGAGAGAGAGAGAGAGAGGGAGAGAGACAGAGAATTTTTTGAATTTTAACACAAACCTTTATTCTCAGTAATTCCACTTACAGAATGTTACCGGTATCCAGAGAGGAAAAGAAAATGACTTAATTCAACAGAGCTACCAAAAAAAAATCAAAAATTTAAAGCCAAACAGTTATCTATGACTGAGCACAGCACACCCTGCACCCCCCAAACATTCACAAAAATGTCCATCTTATTTGTCAATTTGTAAAATCACCCTGAGCCGAGCCGCCAACAGCCCAGTCAGCATCAGAACCAGGTCTTCTGACCCCTCGACCCTCACACGGTTTTTCCTTGTTTTCCAAATTACCAATTTGGCCAGACCCAAGATAAAATTTATCAGTGTATGTACAGCTTTTTTTTGTACAGTGTACCGTGGACCATAGATAAAAAGACTAAAAGAGAAATTCTCCCTAAGCCCTGAATCCACTCTTGTAATAGACTAAAAGTCCAACTAATCTGGAACACTGAATAAAGAGATGATGTATAGTTTCTGTCTGTGAACAGAAAGGACAACCAACCCCTGTGCCAGGATTAAGGTGTACCAGATACCTGTTAGTAGCTATGGCCCCATGTATGATCCTCCACTGAAGGTCACCGGTCCGCTTTTTCAACGGGAGGTTTATACAGGGACCGCCAACAGCCCCTCGGGATAATCCCACGCCAAAACCTCTGTCCACCTCGACACCTTTACTCCTGTCAGGGCACGTAAGTTCAAGACCTTGGTGCTGATCTGGTAGACTGCTTTCTTTCCCAATGCCTCAAATTCCCCAACACCGGGTGTTCTTAGAGACAGCAGGGCGCCCTGCTCATCCTGCCACTGACCCACCGCAGGAGAGACAACCAGAGAAGGAAAAACATACTCACACTCATCATCCCATTGGCCAGAAAGTGTACGATCTTCAGCAAAAGCTCTAAGGCCTTCCGGCAGGGAAGCACACACCTCCTCCACCAGCCTAAGCAGCAGTCTGCTAGATCTGATGCCGAGATGTACATTGAAATGAGGAACAGAGGTTTTCATAAGATGTCCCAATTTGACACATCCCCCCTCTTTCAGTCTAGATCTCAGACTGCTCGATGAAAGAACCTGAGATGTAATAAAACTGTTCCCAAACAGTGGCTCCTCGAACAGCCACATTCCTGGTATAGTCACTGTTTTCCGCTGGAAGGTAAACACCTGCCATGCCTGTAAAACAGATTTGTAGAAGGATGTCAGACCAGTTAGATCCATGAGCTGAGACTGAATTAGGAACAAATGTTTATCATATCCTAACCGCCCAGCCCTCCTCAGCAGCAAAACGGCAGTGTCTGTCCATGACAGCCCAAAACTGTATAGCAGTCTTGGAGTCGTCTGTAGTCCTGTCCTCCTTCTTGTATCGGCAAGTACAGTATTGGTGCCCTCAGCCAATGGTGGCCCGACCAGAAAAAATCCACAATGGCTCTCTGAATTCCTTCAATCAGGTCCCTTGGTGGAGGTAGGACTGTCATCTTATGCCATAGGGTCGAGGCAACCAGGTTATTGACGATCAGGACCCTCTCCCTATAGGAAAGCTGAGGTAGCAGGCATTTCCATTTAGACAGTCTGGTACACACTTTCTCCAAAACACCCTCCCAATTCTTTCTCTGAAACTCCTCGGTTCCCAAAAACACACCCAAAATCTTCATACCCTGTCGTCCCCAGCTAAGATTTCCTGGTAGCATTGGCGTTTGTTGGCCTTCCCACTGACCAACCTGCAATGCCCCACTTTTTTCCCAGTTCACCCTAGCTGAAGATGCCTTTTGGTACATATCTAAACAGCTGCTTAAGGTCTCCACATCCCTCTGATCTCTAACAAAAACATTAATATCATCAGCGTAAGCTGACACTATCAGTGAAGGGCGTTGAGACAGCCCTGGTAACATCAGTCCTGACATCCTGGATCTCAGCTTACTGAGAAGCGGCTCAACAGCTAATGAATACAGTTGTCCAGAAATTGGACATCCCTGCCTGATACCTCTCTGAATCTGTACTGGACAGCTCAACCCACCACCCACCTTCACCAAAAAAAAAGCTTCCCTTTACATCAAACCAAGCAATGACATAAAACCATCCCCAAAACCAAAAGCTCTTAAAGTAGAAAAAAGAAAACCGTGGTCAACCCTATCAAACGCTTTCTCCTGGTCTAATGATACAATGCCTACATCAACATTATATATTTTACAGACATCCAATAGGTCTCTCATTAAAAACAAATTATCCATAATAGATCTGTCTGGCACACAGTATGACTGATCTCTATGAATAATTAAGTCCAGATAGTTTTTAAGCCTATTGGCTAGCACCTTTGAAAAGAGTTTATAGTCTGTGCATAACAAAGCCACTGGTCTCCAGTTCTTAAGTAGTGCCAGATCTCCTTTTTTTGGTAACAATGAAAGCACCGCGTGCCGACAAGTAGCTGGCAACAATCCTGTCTCGGAACATTCCTGGAGAACCTCCAGCAGGTCGGCTCCTAAACATCTCCAAAAGTGTTTATAAAAGTCAACAGGTAATCCATCCAGTCCAGGAGCTTTACCAGAAGCCATCTGACCCACTGCAGCAGTAAGCTCTTCCAGGGAGATGTTTGCATCCAGGACATCTCTGTCTTCAGAGCCCAACTGAGGAAGGCCCTGCATCAGCTCATCCACACACTCTTTATTGCAGTTCTCCGCTTTAAAAAGGGCGCTGTAAAAGTCCACGGCATGCTATCTCATATCTCCCAGATTAGTAGTCACAGTGCCATCAGGAAGACGGAGACAGACCATTTGTTTGGTCTGAGAGACAGACTTCTCCAGGTTAAAAAAGAAAGAGGTGGGAGCATCCATGTCTCTTACACTAGTGAAACGTGACCTGACCAAAGCCGCTTTTACTCTTTCTTGTAAAAAAGAACCTAGTTCCTGTCTCTTCTGCTGAAGCCTGTGTGTGTCTGTGCTGTTGTGAGTGAGTAGACTATTTTCTAAATCTCTTATTTCTTTTTCTAAACCCTGAATGACTCTTTTAACTGTCACAGTGGAGTGACTTGTATATTGTTGACAAAAAGTTCGTATTTGTGCCTTGCCCACTTCCCACCACTAGGACTCATAATCCCTCCTCTTCTCCCTCCAGATTCCCCAGAACGTCTGAAATTTCTTACAAAAATCACTATCCTGAAGCAGCTTGACATTAAAGTGCCAGTAAGAGCTGCTTTTTTTAGTTGGTGAGACATATAAATCATATAAAGTGACTAAACGATGATCAGTGAAACCCACTGGAATAATGTAACTGTTCAATAACCTGTTGTAGAAACTTTGTGATATGTAAACCCTATCCAGCCTGGCTGCACTCACGTTCCCATCCACCACCTTAACCCATGTGTACTGCCTAGCCTGGGGATGTTTGACCCTCCACACATCCACCACTCCTGACTCTGAAATCACCTGTGATAAAGTGGCGGATGACTGTAAATGAGATTCCTGTTCTATTCTGTCAAATGTAAAATCACCACACATTCACTCTGATCACACTGCCTTAAGAAATCCTTTATTTCCTGGAACATGTCCAGCCTGTCTGAGCCCTGATTGGGAGCATAGATGTTAATAAGACAGAGAGATATGTCCTGGATTTGTGCTCTGACCACCAAAGCTCTGCCTGACACTATCTCTGTGGTGGAGATGATTTTAACATCAAGGCCTGGAGAGAAGAGGACGGCTACTCCAGCAGAGAGATTAGTCCCATGAGACAGCACATACTGGCCCCTCCACCACAAACCCCATTCTACCTCATTGTCTTTGCTACTGTGTGTCTCCTGCAGGAAGACTATGTCCAATCTCTTCTGTGTGATCATGTCTAAAATGACTGCCCTCTTCTGACGCATCCCTCCCTCCATTAATATTTAAAGAGCTGATCCTCACTTTCATAAAAGATGGAGAGAGAGAGATGAAATAAGCAGGTAAAAGAAACAGTAAGAGAAAGATCAGCCAGTGCAACACATTCATCACAACTTATTTAATCTTAACCGTTTGGATCGTTTTCCTGTGTTGGTCTGGAGCATCTTTCTAAGACTCGTCACATGCTTTTTCAGGCGGAACCGCCTTTTCTCATGTAGTAGATCAACACCCACCACTTTCTGCAAAGTTGTCACACTTTTAAAGAACTTCTCAACATCTGGAAAATAATCAGAGACTTTAACAGATTTTCCAAGTTTCATCCAGGAAGTCGTTTATTTCTTCCAGTGTGTGCAGATCTCCCCTGTGTGACTGTGAGTCTGAAACAGAGATGCAGTCAGAGTCGGTGTCGTAGTCCATTTCCCCTCACCAGCAACACTCTCTACAACACACCGACCCCTCCTCGAACCCTCTCACCAGCTACCTGACTTTGGTCAGATTTAGTTGCTGGCTGTTTCATGCTGCTCTCTCCACCATGTCCACTAACTTCCTCCGGCTCCCTTCCTTTTTTTTCTGCTGTGAACCTGTCATCACTTACTGCTTCTCTGCCTAAATCAGCTCGCTGTTCCCCGCCTGATTGTCTACCTGCCCGCTGTACCCCTCTCCTGAATCGGCCCCATTCAGCGGGAGACATGGTCCGCCGGCCCGGCGGCAGAAACCACCGCCGGCGGCGCCCGCCGCCCACAGCAGCATCTGCAGCTCCGGCGCATCCGCCAGCTCCACTGCAGCGTCCGGCCGACCCGCCTCCGCCCGAGCTGCCCTCCTTCGCCTATGAGGACACGCTGGTCTGCTTGTGTCCTATATCTCCACACTCAAAACACTTAATGCTGCCTGTGCTGGCGTACACCATGTACTGTCCCTCCCTGTGTTTTACTCTGAAGGAAACATCAAGCGTCTGTGACTGACAGGTCAGAAACATGAACACCTGCCTCCTGAAAGACTGGACATGTTTGAGTTTATCACTCTTACAGCCCAAACCCACAGTCCTAAAGCCACTCGCCAGCTTACCAAAACGCTGCAGCTCCCGCTCCAATGCCTCATTAGAAATAAACGGAGGGACACCAGAGACAGTGACCCGGGTGGACGGCACGGCGAGCGGGGAAACCTGCAGATAGGCGCCATTCACAGACACACCGCTCGCTATTAACTGAGCCACAAAACGCTCTTCCTTAAGAAAAACAACCACACCTCTGTTCATCCTGGAGGCATAGGACAGGTTGGCGTGGCCCACACAGTCTCCCACAGCCAGGAGAACCGCCTCTACTGGAACCGATGGGTCGGGCTGGACCCGCACTCCATGCCTCAGAGACAGGGACGGCGTCTCAGAGGACGCCATCCCCGCCATGAAACACGAGCTACCGCCCTCCAAACACACACCAAGCTGCACTAACACTCAGCACAACACACAAAACACTCATACAGTAAACACAGCAAAGAGGAGAAAAGAAAGTTTGAAATCACTCACCAAAGATCTCAGCCAAACTCACCACGCTCCCCACCACCAAACTCTCAGCATGCACTCAGCAGAGAGAGAGAGAGAGAGAGAGGAGCAGAGAGAGGAGCAGAGAGAGGAGCAGAGAGGAGCAGAGAGAGGGAGCAGAGAGAGAGGAGCAGAGAGAGGGAGCAGAGAGAGAGGAGCAGAGAGAGGAGCAGAGAGAGGAGGAGCAGAGAGAGGGAGCAGAGAGAGAGAGAGAGAGAGAGAGAGAGAGAGAGAGAGAGAGAGAGAGAGAGAGAGACAGGTCAGTGAGAGAGAGAGAGGGAGAGAGACAGGTCAGAGAGACAGAGAGAGAGACAGAGAGAGAGCGAGAGAGAGACAGAGACAGAGAGAGATAACCTTAGACTGATAAATTGTACAAATTTAAAAATTATTATTGCTTTAATTGTTTGGTATTTTATTAATTCTTTTGTTTTACATTTTATACTTGATTTTTTTTTAAATCTATTAATATAGCTATACACACACATTCTACTGTTTCATTTATTTATTTTAATTTAATTCTTTTTTAGATATTTTTATTTTTAACACACACGCTTACTGTTTATTTATTTATGTTTGTAGTTTTTTTGTTTCTGTTTTGTTTTTTGTAACACACACACGTACACCTACTGTTTTGTTTATTCTATTTTTAGTATTTATAACACACACACTGTTTTATTTATTTATTTTATTTTTTAATATATACATATTTCTTTACACAAACACAGATACTTTGATTAGTTTATGCTCGAATTCTTTAATGAAATGTATGGGGGTGATTGATATGTTATATGTATTGGGATGATTGTTATGTTATATGTATGATGCTTTGGCAATATTGTTCAACAGTCATGCCAATAAAGCAAAATTGAATTGAATTGAATTGAATTGAGAGACAGGTCGAGAGAGAGAGAGAGAGAGAGAGAGAGAGAGAGAGGGAGACAGAGAGAGCGAGAGAGAGAGAGAGAGGGAGAGAGACTTTGACTTCTTTTCCATCATCATACTAGATCTCAACCAGAGTTGCTACACACAAAGAAGTTAAACATTGAGAACCAGTGAGCCGTCTTCCTCTAATGAACATAAAACATGTCTGATCCCCCACAGAGCCCTGAAAGGCTCCAGATTACTAGTCAGTGTGTAGAAAGCGTGCTCTACTCTCAGACGAGCTGCAACCACACCTTTCAAGCTCCGCACCACATCTGTCCAGCCCTGACCCAACATCTGATTCTTCCTGGTCTTCCAAATTGCTAATTTAGCTGCCCCAAATAAAAAATTTATTAAAACCAATGTCAGTTTTTTCCTTACTGTATATTTGGGTCCAAGGACAAACAGATGAATAGAGAAAACTTCTCCCAAAGCTTCCACCCATTCCTTCAGAACTCTAAAAAGACCAACTAGCCGAGGTCAACCCACCACTAAGTGCTCTAGTTTTACCCTCTGAGTGCAGAACGGACAGCCCTCCCCAGTGCCTGGATCCAGGTGAGCTCTGTGTCTGTTCGTAGCTATCGCTCCATGTATCATCCTCCACTGAAGGTCCGCCATCCTTTTCTCAACAGGGGGTTTATACAGGACCCTCCACCTGCCTTTAGGGGTAACGTCTGAAGCAAACACCTCACACCATCTCGACTCCTTCACTCCAGCCAGAGAGTGAAGGTTCAGCACCTTCACACAGCTGTAGTACAGCTGCTTCTTCCCACAGGAGCTGAAAAAACCCAGCACTGGTGTTTTCATGGTGAGAAGAAACCCACTCTCCTCCTGACGCTCCTCAGCAGCAGGACAGACGCTCAGAGAGGGAAAAATATACACACCGTCGTCCTTCCACTGGCCAGCATGATTCTTAGCAAAACCTCTCAATGGCTCAGACAGGGACTGCCAGACTTCCTCCACAATCCTACTCAGCACTCTGGAGGACCTGATGTTTGTGATGTCACCGAGTGTTTCCATGGATGCTTTTGTGAGGTGGCCCAGTTTAGTAATGCCGGCCTCAACAAATTTGGTTCTTAATGTAGCGGAGGAAAATGTGGTGTTTCTAAGGAAGCTGTTGTTAAACAGTGGCTCCTCATAGATCCACATCCCTGGCCTAGGGTCAGGAGTTCTTGTGACCTTCAGTATCTGCCAGGCATTAATCACCGAGCTGTAAAAAGGTGTGAGTCCTGTAATGTCAACTTCAGATGGTCTCAGCAGAAATAACTGCTTATCCAGCCCAAGCCGGCCAGCGTTCCTGAGCAGCAGTCGAGCAGGAGCTAACCAGCAGCGACTGCAGCCATACAGCAGCCTCTGTGCCGTCTGCAGTCTGAAGGCACCAGTTCTGGACACAATGTCTACAAGTCCTTGTCCTCCCTCTGCCAAAGGGAGATACAAGACCGACGCCCTCAGCCAGTATTGACCGGACCAGAAGAAGTTCACCAGGAGCCGCTGGACCTCTTTCAGTAGGCCTGATGGTGGTACTAACACGATGAGCTTGTGCCACAGAGATGATGCGACCAGGTTATTCACTATCAGATCTCTTCCCCTATAGGACAGGTGAGGTAGCAACCATTTCCATTTAGACAACCTGGCTTCTACCTTTTCCAGCACTCCCTCCCAGTTCTGCCTCTGAAAATCCTCATTCCCTAGAAAAACTCCTAGGCTTTTTAGACCCCTTTTTCCCCACCTAAGGTTCCCAGGAAGACAGGGAATGCTCCCCACGCACCACTCCCCCACTAAACAAGCCTCACTTTTACCCCAGTTCACCTTGGCAGAGGAAGCTTTTCCATACAAGGCCAAACTTTCCTCTAACTCTTGAATGTCTCCCTGATTGCAAATAAATACATTGACATCATCAGCATATGCTGATACGACAACAGGGGGCATCTGAGCCAGCTCTGGCAGGGAGAGACCTCTCAATCTGCTCCTCAGCCGGCAGAGGAGAGGCTCAATGGCAATGCTGTAAAGCTGGCCTGAGATGGGGCAGCCTTGTCTGATCCCTCTCCTAACTGGCACAGGAACACTCAACCCACCTCCCACCTTCACCACACAAGAAGCATCCCGGTACAGCAGCTTTGCCCAAGACAGAAAACCCTCCCCAACACCAAAAGCCTGGAAGGTAGAAAAAAGAAACTCATGATCCACACGGTCGAAAGCCTTCTCCTGGTCAATATGATACCAACATTATAAATTTTGCAAATATCCAAAACATCTCTCATTAAAAACAAATTGTCAAACATAGACCTGTCTGGTACACAGTATGATTGATCTGCACCAATTAAAAGGTCAATAACAGTTTTCAATCTATTGGATAAGACCTTGGAGAGAATCTTATAGTCCATGCATAAAAGAGCTACTGGTCTCCAGTTCTTTAAAAGGGCTAAATCTCCTTTCTTAGGCAGCAGAGAAAGAACTGCACGCCTGCAGGATGCTGGAAGTGTCTCTTTTTATAAAACACTCTTTAAAAATGTCCAGAAGGTCCTGTCCCATGATGGTCCAGAAGTGTTTAAAAAAGTCTGATGGTAGACCATCTATTCCTGGAGCCTTGCCAGATGCCATCTGAGAAACAGCAGCAGTCAGTTCATCAAGAGTTATATCCAAACCCAGAGCCTCCTGATCTCCTGGACCAAGCTGAGGAAGCCCCTGATGAAGCTCCGCAACAGCATCCACATCACAGCCGTCTGCCTTGAACAAGTCTGTATAAAAGTCCACTGCATGCTTCCTCATCTCCGTCTGTGGTCACCTTCCCATCAGGGAGGCGGAGACACACCATCTGTTTTTTTAAAGCAACTGACTTCTCTAAGTTAAAAAAGAAGGTAGTCGGTGCATCAATGTCCTGTATTCTGGTGAAATGTGCTCGGACTAAAGCCCCTTTGGCTCTCTCCTGCAGGAAAGAGTTAAGCTCCTGTTTTTTTGATCGTAAAAGATCATGTTGCTGATCTCCTTGTAAGGCATTTTCCAAATCTCTTATCTGGTCCTCTAACTCCTGCACAGCTCTCTTGATGTTTGTTGTGACACTGGCTGTGTATTCCTGACAAAACACCCTAATCTGAGCTTTTCCTACCTCCCACCACTGAGCCAGGGAGAGAAAATCATCTTTCTGGGATCTCCAGTAGGCCCAAACAATTTGAAATTTTCACAAAAATTGAGATCATGTAACAATTAACCATTAAAACGCCAAAAGGATTTTGGTTTTCCAGTGGGAGAAAGAATCAGCTCCATTAAGACTAAATGATGGTCTGTAAAAACTACTGGGAAGATCTGACAGCTAAAAACTCCTGCAGTAAAAGAAGCAGGTAAATAAAACCTGTCCAGTCTGGCTGCACTTACTCTCCCATCTGATACTTTCACCCAAGTGTACTGCCTATCTGAAGGGTGTTTCACCCTCCACACATCAACCAAATCAGTTTTTCTTAATAAATGAGACAGAACAGAGGAGGACTGAACATGTGGCTCCTCTCCAGTCCTATCTAACGTAAAGTCAGTGCAGCAGTTCAGTCACCACCCATTACAATAAGCTCTCCTGTACCAATATTATTTAGTTCTTCTTTTATCATTTTAAAAGTTTCTTCCCGCTCAGAGCCCTGGTTTGGTGCATATACATTAATGAAGATGAAGCTGAACCCCTCTACTTCAGCTCTCACCATAAGGACACTGCCCTTCACCACCTCTGTGCTGGATGTAACATTTACATTTAACTTAGAGGAAAACAAGATGGCGACTCCTGCACTTAGATTAGTCCCATGGCTGAGGACCTGCTGCCCTCCCCACCATAAGCCCCAATCTATTTCATTTGTGCAAACACTGTGTGTTTCCTGTAAGAAAACTACATCCAGTCTTTTCTGTGTGATTACTTCTGTTATTAAAGCTCTCTTTTTTCCATCTCTACCCCCATTTCTGTTTAACGAGGCCACCCTTAGACCCTGCATGTAAGGAGCAGAGAGACAGACCAACAGGGAAAACCAGCAGAGATGAAACACCCAGTGTTGTATGATCATGGTACTTTAATTTGAAAGTTTCATCTTCTTTGACATTTTATTCTTTGTCGTTTTAAGTTTTCCTCAGACCGGTGACGTGCTTCTTGAGACGATAACGTTTCTTGCTGTCCAGTAAATCGAGCCCAACAACTCTCTGCAGTGTGGTGACCGACTGAATAAATTTATCCACATCAGGAAAATATTCTTTGACATTTGCTTTTTTTCCCAAAAGTGTCATCCAGGAAAGTGTTAATCTCCTCCAGAGAATACAAGTCAACACTCTGAGAGTAGCTGTCTGCTATAGAGAAGCTATCAGAGTCAGATTCACAGTCTATATCACCATGGCAACGAGCAGACTTCACCTGATCATCTGGCTCACTATCAGGGCTGACCTGCAGCAGCTCTGCATCCTGCACAGCCGCACACTCTGCATCCTGCTCCGGCCTCCCCAGGTCATCCCTCTGCTCTGTCCTGACCACAGCCTCCTCCTCACCTACAGCACTGTCTTTAACCTCGAGGGCACCATCACCGTCAGCCCCGATCACGGAGCCGTCCGTCTCAGCATTATCACGGGGAGCAGCCTCGGGCAGCGTCCGCTGCTCCCCTCCCCGCAGTCATCCGCAGCAGCGGGCCCCGCTGCGCGCTGTCTGTGGGGACACGCGATCCGCTTGTGGCCCACATCACCACTCTCAAAACACTTCATGTTACCGGAGCTGGCATACACCATGTAGTGTCCCTGTTCATGTTTAACACGGAATGAGACGTCTAGTGTTTGAGTTGGAGAGTCCAGAAACATGAACACTTGTCTCCGCAGAGACTGAACATGTTTTAGCCTGGAGTCCCTACAGCCCAGACTCACCGCCCGGAACCCGCTCGCAAATCTCCCAAAACGCTTCAGTTCTGTCTCAAGAGCCTCGTTGGAAATAAACGGGGGGACGCCAGACACAGTGATCCGGACCGAAGGCACCGCCAGCGGGGAAACCTGAACAAACTCATCATCTAAGACCAGTCCGCTTTCTATGAGTTGACTGACAAACTCTAGGTCTTTCAAAAACACAACACACGAGATGTTT
This sequence comes from Lepomis macrochirus, assembly GCA_024633595.2. Taxonomy (NCBI): domain Eukaryota; kingdom Metazoa; phylum Chordata; class Actinopteri; order Centrarchiformes; family Centrarchidae; genus Lepomis; species Lepomis macrochirus. The sequence continues at coordinate 47,556,565 of JALXJV020000002.1, forward strand.
CCATGCCCCACCTGTTCTCCTACCGCCAGCAGCACCTGCTCCACCGTGGTGCTGGGCTGCGGCACCACCCTCACCCCATGCTTCAGAGATAGGGACGGCGTCTCCGAGGACGCCATCCCCGTCAAGAAACAAGGCCTACCGACCCCCAAACGCACAGCAACTTACAAGGACAACAACTACAAACAATTATCAAACAATCGTACAGTAAACAGTTAGAGAGGAAACAAGAAGTTTGAAAATACTCACCAACTCTCAGCCACACTCACCAACTCCCAGCATGCACTCAGAGAGAGACAGAGAGAGAGGCAGAGAGAGAGAGAGACAGAGGACAGACAGAGACAGAGACAAAGACTCAGAGGAGACAGAGGACAACAGAGACAAAGACAGAGACTCAGAGGAGACAGACGACAGAAAAAGACAAAGACAGAGACTCGGAGGAGACAGAGGACAGAAAGAGACAAAGACAGAGACTCAGAGGAGACAGAGGACAGACAGAGACAAAGACAGAGACTCAGAGGAGACAGAGGACAGAAAGAGACAAAGACTCAGAGGAGACAGAGGACAGACAGAGACAAAGACAGAGACTCAGAGGAGACAAGAGGACAGACTGAGACAAAGACTCAGAGGAGACAGAGGACAGACAGAGACAAAGACAGAGACTCAGAGGAGACAAGAGGACAGACTGAGACAAACACAGAGACTTTGAGAAGACAGAGGACAGAAAGACAGGGACAAACACAGAGACTCAGAGGAGACAGAGGACAGACAGAGACAAAGACAGAGACTCAGAGGAGACAGAGGACAGACAGAGACAAAGACAGAGACTCAGAGGAGACAAGAGGACAGACAGACAGAGACAAACACAGAGACCCAGAGGAGACAGAGAACAGACAGAAAGAGACAAAGACAGAGACTCAGAGGAGACAGAGACAAACACAGAGACTCAGAAGAGACAGAACAGACAGAAAGAGACAAACACAGAGACTCAGAGGAGACACAGGACAGACAGAGACAAACACAGAGACTCAGAGGAGACAGAGGACAGACAGAGACAAACACAGAGACTCAGAGGAGACAGAGGACAGACAGAGACAAAGACAGAGACTCCGAGGAAAAAGAGGACAGACAAACACAGAGACTCAGAGGAGACAGAGGACAGACAGAGACAAACACAGAGACTCAGTCTGCATACTGACCTCTGACCCTTAGCTCAAAAGTTGTCTCTCTCCTGATGTCCCCCTCCCTGCTGTAGACTCTGCAGCTATATCGTCCTCTGTCTCTCCCTGTGGGGTGTTTCAGGATCAGACTGACGTCTCCCTGTCTCAAGTCTCTCCTCATCTCTGTGCGTCCTCTGTAAGACGGGTCCTGTTGGTCCTGTTGGTCAGAGCTGTTCTGAAACACATGGACCGTCTCCATGGTATCAAGGCGTCTCCACGTCACTGTGACGTCTTCAGGCAGGTCTGTGGTGTTGAAGGGCAGCAGGACAGGCTCCGCCCCCTGCTCCACCTCCACCCGACGCTCTGAGAGGACAATAAAGGACAACATGAGCAGCAGCAGCAGTTTGAATAACTTTATTGATGAGAGCAGCAGCTAACAGGGACAGAAACACAGGAAGTCTTGATGGGACACTTTAGTCCAGGTGTCCACAGTGATGTCTCCTGTCAGTTTCCTTCTCTGTCCTGTAAATAAATCTTAGCTCCGCTCAGCATCTCAGACTAACAAAGTGTTTCCATAGCAACATCAGCGAGTCCTAGCAAACGTCCGTCCTCTCTGACCCTGAGTCTGCTGAATTCTCCTGGACTCACCAAACTGCATTAGGAATTCAGTGGATTTAAGCAGAGCAGCCTGCTCTTTCTTATTATTCCAGGTGAAGTGCATACCTGTCAAGTGTCCCGTTTTGGCCGGGAAAGTCCCGTATTTTACCCATCTTTCCCGCCGTCCTCCCATATTAGTATTTTCCCGTAAATCTCCCGTATTTTAACCTGCGTTATTAAAAATAATAATACCCATGCAGCGCTGCGCAGGGCTGACTTAAGGTGATGCATGTTGGACTTAAAATAAGGTATGCTGGTGTGACGGAAGCCAGCGAAGCTGTGCAGTGAGTAAACCTCACTTCCCGACACATTAAGACACGCACTGGCGACCAACGCTACCACCCATAACTTCTAGCCTCCTCGTCAGTGTGTCCGTCGCCTGGACCCAAGGTCGCCGGTTCGAGTCAGGACCGTGCAGTAACCTACGTACTCAGGGTCAGCCGGTTACACTGGTTAGAAACAGACTGTATATAAAAAGGTTAGAAATCGTGTCCGATTTTAGCCGGCGCTGCAAAACGTCACCAGGACACGTGACATTAAAACCTCGCAGGAGAAAGGCCACTGCAGGCGCCGAGTCCGGCTGCCGCAGTTGCTCTTTTCAGGCTGCACAAAGTTGGAACCACACTTTTGCCTGGTCTCACGGCATTTTTCTTTGCAATGGCAGTGAGATCAGTCATTGATCTCAGCTCACAGTGAGCTCACGCAGGTAGCTTTACGGAGCAGTATTTATGCCCCGCCCCTGCAGTCACCTGCAGTTCACGTTAGACTACCCAATCTGAGCTCTGTCACTAGCCTCGCGATAACTGCCACCTGCAGGTAGACGTTAGACAACAGAACTGTTTGCGCTCTACTCTCATGTAAAATGAACCACTCTGGCCCCGCCCACAAATACACTCCTTCCAAAACAGTCTTAAAGAAGCAAAGTCTGCAACAAATTTACAATAAAGAACAGTACAATAGTAAAAAAGTACAATAACTCACTAAAAGAGTAAAGAAAGGTTATGTGAAACTAAAAGAAAAACTTTAAAAGAAAAGCAATATGAAATGAAAAGAATGTGTGGAATGAAAATAAAATGTAAATGTAAAGACAAGCAATGTTAAATGAACAGAAAATATGCAAATAAGCATTTAAATAAATGCTCTTCATATATACCCTTTTGTGTTTTCTTTTAGGCTACACCTGTCTTAAAATGTGAGATACTGGAGCTTGGTTGGGGTGGTGGCACTGCTCGCGGTGGGCGTCAGAAAATTTCCCTTATTTTCAAATCCAAAACTTGACAGATATGGAAGTGATTGTGGGAGAAACATGATGTTTGGAGAGAAAAAGATGTGAAAGAGCCACTGTGAGAACTGGATCACTGACGAGGACGTTTATTCAGAGACAAGCTTTCACATTCTTCATTTAAAGCCCCCCTCCAGTTTATTTTGACATTTCTATGATATTTCATATTTTTCTGAGTCACTTCCTCACAATGTTGATTAACCACATAGTTCGCCAAATATTTTTTGGCAAATAGCTTAATTTTGTGCTCAAAGTTGCAAAAGTTGCTTAGTTGTTAAAACGGGGTGGTGACGTATGACTTTAGTAAATTCCATAAGTCATACGTCATTCTCCAAGCTTATTAAAGAATATTGGGCCTTTCTCACTCTGCGTTCTTGTGAAACCTTGTCTTTTATGGCCCAAGTTCTGTCCCAATACACAAGTTTGCATTTTGGCAAGAACGGTTAAAAATCCCATAAGTGTTCTTGACACGCCCATTTTACCCAGGATGCATTGGGTGGTAACGTGTGTGAACTTGACGGCAGAGATATCCCAGCATTCATTTCAGCATTCAAGCGAGTGGCGGAGAGAGAGAGAGAGACAGAGACAGAGAGAGAGAGAGAGAGACAGAGGAAGAGAGAGATTCCTTTGTTGTTGAGAGAGTCATGTTTAAGACTTGCTGCTGAACAGAAACGCTTGTTTTCGGTTCAAAAATTGGATAAACACCGACTTTTTATGAGAAAAATGCAAAAGAAGTGACCAGAATACTCCAGAGGAGAGAAATAGAGGAAAAAGAAGGAGAAAGAAAGAGAAAAAAGGAAAAGAGATACAGTTTGAAGAAGGAGCTCAGAAACAGCATGGAGCTGAAGAGAAACAAACAAGGACAAAAACAAACACAGAAGAAGAAAGAGGGACTCAAACAAGTAACAGCAAACTACTGGACACTGAAATCACAACGGCATAAACAGAAGTAGTGCTGTTTTAAACACAGAAGCTTGAAGATCAACAACTGTTTCATGATGTCTACACACTCTGAAATCATTGACTACCCCCAGCTATCAAAAGCAGAACTATAAACAAACAATACTCAGAGAAAGACCAGAAATCCTGTTCCTGGACCACTACAAAGATGGAAGGTCCTGCAATTTAATCTTCTGGACTGATGAACCATGTGCCTGGCTGAATGTGTTCAGCTCTCATTACCCAGCAATAAAGAGAGCAGGCATCTGTAATGGATGGAAAATAGAATAGAATAGAAAGCCTTTATTGTCGTTTACGCAAGTACATAGTACTTATGCAACGAGATTGAAGCAGACCCTTTACAGTGTTGGCACAAAATATAAGATAAGAATATAAAATATCAGAAAAAGTTTTAAAAAGTCAAACATTTAACATTATAAAGTGTATATCAAAGATTCTAGCAGATACAATATAAAACAGAAATGTATTACTGTGTGGGGACTTGAACGCTCGAACAGGGGAAAGAGCTGACACTATGAACACCCAGGGAGACAAACACTTACCTGGAAGCACCTGCTTCCCCCTCCCTGAATGTCCGGCTAGAAAGAGCTTTGACAAGCTTACTAATACAAGCGGTATGCAGCTTTTACAGCTCTGCCGTACGCTGGGTCTGTACAGAGTCACAGCAGGCTACGAGGGGACTCTCTGGGTCTGTACAGAGTCACAGCAGGCTACGAGGGGACTCTCTGGGTCTGTACAGAGTCACAGCAGGCTACGAGGGGACTCTCTGGGTCTGTACAGAGTCAACGGCAGGCTACGAGAGGACTCTCTGGGTCTGTACAGAGTCACAGCAGGCTACGAGAGGACTCTCTGGGTCTGTACAGAGTCACAGCAGGCTACTGAGGGGACTCTCTGGGTCTGTACAGAGTCACAGCAGGCTACTGAGGGACTCTCTGGGTCTGTACAGAGTCACAGCAGGCTACTGAGAGGACTCTCTGGGTCTGTACAGAGTCACAGCAGGCTACGAGGGGACTCTCTGGGTCTGTACAGAGTCACAGCAGGCTACGAGGGGACTCTCTGGGTCTGTACAGAGTCAACATCAGGCTACGAGGGGACTCTCTGGGTCTGTACAGAGTCAACATCAGGCTACGAGGGGACTCTCTGGGTCTGTACAGAGTCAACGGCAGGCTACGAGGGGACTCTCTGGGTCTGTACAGAGTCAACAGGCTACTGAGGGGACTGTCTGGGTCTGTACTGGAGTCAACAGGCTACTGAGGGGACTCTCTGGGTCTGTACAGAGTCAACATCAGGCTACGAGGGGACTCTCTGGGTCTGTACAGAGTCACAGCAGGCTACGAGGGGACTCTCTGGGTCTGTACAGAGTCAACGGCAGGCTACGAGGGGACTCTCTGGGTCTGTACAGAGTCAACAGGCTACGAGGGGACTCTCTGGGTCTGTACAGAGTCAACATCAGGCTACGAGGGGACTCTCTGGGTCTGTACAGAGTCAACATCAGGCTACGAGGGGACTCTCTGGGTCTGTACAGAGTCACAGCAGGCTAAGAGGGAACTCTCTGGGTCTGTACAGAGTCACAGCAGGCTACAAGGGGACTCTCTGGGTCTGTACAGAGTCACAGCAGGCTACGAGGGGACTCTCTGGGTCTGTACAGAGTCAACAGGCTACGAGGGGACTCTCTGGGTCTGTACAGAGTCAACAGGCTACGAGGGGACTCTCTGGGTCTGTACAGAGTCACAGCAGGCTACGAGGGGACTCTCTGGGTCTGTACAGAGTCAACATCAGGCTACGAGGGGACTCTCTGGGTCTGTACAGAGTCAACATCAGGCTACGAGGGGACTCTTTGGGTCTGTACAGAGTCACAGCAGGCTACAAGGGGACTCTGGGTCTGTACAGAGTCAACGGCAGGCTACGAGGGGACTCTCTGGGTCTGTACAGAGTCAACGGCAGGCTACGAGGGGACTGTCTGGGTCTGTACAGAGTCAACAGGCTACGAGGGGACTCTCTGGGTCTGTACAGAGTCAACAGGCTACGAGGGGACTCTCTGGGTCTGTACAGAGTCAACAGGCTACTGAGGGGACTCTCTGGGTCTGTACAGAGTCAACAGGCTACGAGGGGACTCTCTGGGTCTGTACAGAGTCAACATCAGGCTATGAGGGGACTCTCTGGGTCTGTACAGGGTCAACAGGCTACGAGGGGACTCTCTGGGTCTGTACAGAGTCAACAGGCTACGAGGGGACTCTCTGGGTCTGTACAGAGTCAACAGGCTACGAGGGGACTCTCTGGGTCTGTACAGAGTCAACATCAGGCTACGAGGGGACTCTCTGGGTCTGTACAGAGTCAACAGGCTACGAGGGGACTCTCTGGGTCGCTACACTTACAGCTCAGCTCTTGGCAGTAGTACGGTAGATTATTTCATTACAGATCTAGATCCAATATCTCTCAGAGCTTTCACAGTCAGCCCCCTCACACCCCTCTCAGACCACAGCAAAATCACTATCTACCTGAAAAGGGCTCAGTCTAAGTCTGGAGCCCTTAGTGCCTGTGACCTGTTTAACAGTGCATACTCATACAGATGGACCCCAGACAGCATGGGGGCGTACCAAAAGGCACTGGGAAATCAAAACATCCACGATTTAACTCATTCATTTCTAACAGAAACATTTCCCCAGAATAATTCTGGTGTAAATTTGGCTGTGGACAAAATCAATTCAATATTTCATCATCTGGCTTCATTGTCTAATTTGAAAGCCTCAAAACCAAAACCTCAACAAATGAACAATAACAAATGGTTTGACACTGAATGCAAAAATCTAAGGAAAACTTTAAGGAAATGATCAAATGAAAAGCACAGGGACCCAGATAACCACAGCATACGCTGTCAATATGAGGCCACTCTGAAACAATACAAGTACACCCTAAAAACTAAGAAAGAACAACACAGCAAGAAGCAGCTCTGTGAAACTGAGGAATCCTTAGAGTCCAACCAGTTCTGGGAGAAATGGAACAACCTAAACAAAACCCAGAAGGTTGAACTGGCGATCCAAGATGGAAATACTTGGATTAATCACTTTAGTGAACTATACAGTAATATTACAAAAAATGATGATCAGCACAAGATATTCACAATTCAATTCAATTTTCAATTCAATTTTATTTATATAGCGCCAAATCACAACAACAGTTATCTCACAGCGCTTTTCATAAAGAGCAGGTCTAGACCGAACTCTGAAGTTATTTACAGAAGCCCAACAATTCCCACCAAGAGCAAGCACTAGGCGGACAGAGAAATGGAAAACTCTGGAGGCGGTGATTAAAAACAACCAAAACCCTCTAGATTACCCTGTAACAGAACAAGAATTAACAGAAGCCATCCAGTCCCTAAAAGGAAAAAAGGCTTGTGGTATCGATGGAATCCTGAATGAAATGATCAAATATTCAGACCATAAAATCAGATTGGCTATACTAAAACTATTCAATACTATTCTAACAACTGGAACTTTTCCAGACATCTGGAACAAAGGTTTAATAACCCCAATCCATAAATCTGGAGATAAATATGACCCAAATAACTACAGAGGAATATGTGTATCCAGTAACCTGGAAAAATATTCTGCAACATCATTAATAAACGACTTATCAACTTTGTTGATAACCACAATATTCTGCATAAATGCCAAATTGATTTTTGCCAAATTGCTGCACAACAGACCAAATATTTACCCTCCAGACTCTAATTGATCAAGAACTAAACATTAAGAAAAGAAAAGTATATGCCTGCTTTGTTGATTCCATCTGGCACGAGGGCCTTTTCTTTAGGCTACTTGAAAGTGGCATTGGAGGAAAAACATATGACCTGATTAAAAACATGTATACAAAAAGTGAATGTGCCATAAAGATTGGAAACAAACAGACAGCATTCTTCTCCCAGGGACGGGGAGTGAGGCAGGGATGCAATCTAAGTCCAATTCTCTTCAATCTATATATCAATGAATTAGCAAACCAATTAGAGAGTTCCACGGCACCTGGACTCCTCCTGAACGACACAGAGATCAGAGGTCTGCTGTATGCAGATGACTTAGTGTTGCTCTCACCTACTAAAGAAGGTTTGCAGCAGCACCTTAACCTCCTGCAGAGATTCTGTCAGACCTGGGCCCTGACAGTAAACACAACAAAGACTAAGATAATGATCTTTCAGAAACAACACAGAAATCAGATTTCACACAGTTTCTATTTAGACACCACTAAATTACAACATACAAAAAACTATACTTACCTTGGCCTCAACTTTACATACACAGGGAACTTCAACATGGCTGTGAAAGATGTGAGGGACAAAGCAAGGAGAGCTTTCTATGCAATAAAAAGAAACATTAAAATATATATTCACATTGAAATCTGGCTTAAAATTTTCCAATTTGTACTAGAACCAATAATTCTATATGGTAGCGAAATCTGGGGCCAAAACTTAATAATGAATTTGACAAATGGGACAAAACAATCATAGAATCTTTCCATACTGAGTTCTGTAAGAGCATCCTGCAGGTGCAGAGAAAAACACCAAATAACCTGTGCAGAGCAGAGCTCGGCCAATAAAAATACAGAAAAGATCACTTAAATTTTACAACCACTTAAAATCAGTTAACCCCCAGACAGACCATCACAAAGCCCTAACATACCAGGAGCTGAAACCAGAGAAGAGTCCCCTCAGCCAGCTGGTCCTGAGGCTCTCTGCAGTAACAAGTCCCCAACAGCCTCAGGACAGCAACACCAACTCAAACAGACCAAACCAAATTATCAAGCAGAAAGAAAAATGAAACAACCAAAACACAAAGTAAATCACAAAGTTATCTGAGCCTAAAAAGAGAATTCACACTGGCAAATTACCTGAGGACAATAAAATCTCCTAAACTAAGAAAAATTAAAGCTGCAAGCAGCGATGGGCCGGCCCTCGCACCTGTAGCCGCCGGGTGTGATGCGTCGCTGCTGCATATTCTGGAGCTCCGCCGGTGCGGCTGTGCATTTGCTACGCGATTCGGACGTTGCATGACGGTTTTGGACCTCACTTCCTGTTGCCAGCAGGTGGCGCTATGACTGTGGGTGAATGTCTGCATGTACATGTGTTCAGGGCGGGACTCTTATTAAACGTGTAAAATTTCATACAGATCTGAGCATCTACAGTGAAGTTACAACCACGTCCTGTGTCATGGCGATGAGTGGATCTTTAACGCCACGCCATGGACACGTCCATTGACGAAAACACGCAGATAGCACAACTTTTCATCGTCAATGCCTTTAGAAGCCACAGCAGAAATTTGAAATCGATCCAACTAAATCCCTAGGAGGAGTTCGTTAAAGTACGGAGTGTTGAAATCATCCAAAAATTGATGTAAAATTCAAAATGGCCGACTTCCTGTCAGGTTTAGCGCATCGCTCCAAGAGGCTTTTTTGTGCGACTGGACATGATATATGTACCACAGAAATTTCGTAAATGTAAGTCAAACGTGGGTCGGGGGCTGCTTGCTTAAAAGGTCACTTCCTGTTGCCAGCAGGTGGCGCTATGACTTTGGGTGAATGTCGGCATGTACATGTGTTCAGGGCGGGACTGTCATGCTCCATGTAAAATTTGGTGCAGATCACAGCCAAGTTACTACAACTTCCTCTTTCATGGCGAATCATCGACGCCACGGACACGCCCATTGACGAAAACGCGCAGATAGCACAACTTTACATCGTCAATGCCTTTAAAAGGCACAGCAGAAATTTGAACCTGATCCGAGAAAATCCCTAGGAGGAGTTCGTTAAAGTACAGATTGTGTAAATCACTAAAAAATGGTGGTAAAATTCAAAATGGCCGACTTCCTGTTGGGTTTGGGGCATCGCTCCAAGAGGCTTTTTTGAGCGTCTTGGCACATGAGATGTGCCACAGAAATTTCGTACATGTAGGTTAAACGTGCGGCGGGGGCTGCTTCGTTCAAGGTCACTTCCTGTTGCCAGCAGGTGGCGCTATGACTGTGGGTGAATGTCGGCATGTACTTGTGTTCAGGGCGGGACTCTTGTCAAACATGCAAAATTTCGTGCAGATGTGAGGATGTACACTGAAGTTACAACAACTTCCTGTTTCATGGCGAATAATCGACGCCACGGACACGCCCATTGACGAAAACGCGCAGATAGCACAACTTTACATCGTCAATGTCTTTAGAAGGCACAGCAGAAATTTGATGTCGATCCGACTAATTCCCTAGGAGGAGTTCGTTAAAGTACGGAGTGTGTGAATCGTCCCAAAATGGCGGCCAAATTCAAAATGGCGGGCTTCCTGTCGACTTTAGGGTATGGGTTCTTGAGGCTTTTTTGTGCGTCCTGGTATGATACACGTCCCCACCAAATTTCGTGCATGTAGGTCGAACGTGGACGAGGGGCTAATTTTTCCTAATTTTGTAGGTGGCGCCAGTGAGCCATTTCGCCCCGCCCATCCACGAAACCCACAAAATACGAAATTTTTCACCAGTCCTGACATGCGTGCCAAATTTGGTGAGTTTTCGAGCATGTTGCGACCGCGAAAGTGGTGCTTACTTTGCAGAAAAAAAAGAAAGAAAGATTAAAGCTGCAAGCAGCGATGGGAGGGCCCTCGCACCTGTAGCGCGTCGGGGTGTGATGCGGCCGCTTTCCATATTGTGGAGCTCGGCCGGTGCGTCTGTGCATTTCCTATGCGCTTCCGACGCTGCATGAAGATTTTGTACCACACTTCCTGTTGCCAGCAGGTGGTGCTATGACTGTGGCTAAATGTCGGCATGTACATGTGTTCAGGGTGGTACTGTTATCCTACATGTAAAGTTTCGTGCAGATCTGAGCATCTACAGTGAAGTTACAACCACTTCCTGTGTCATGGCGATGACTTGATCTTTGACGCCACGCCACGGACACGCCCATTGACGAAAACGCGCAAATAGCACAACTTTACATCATCAATGCCTTTAGAAGGCACAGCAGAAATTTGAAGTCTGTCGGACTAAATCCCTAGGAGGAGTTAGTTAAAGTACAGAGTGTGTAAATCATCCAAAATGGCCGCACAATTCAAAATGGCCGACTTCCTGTCGGGTTTAGGGCATCGCCCAAGAGGCTTTTTTGTGCGCCTGGAAATGATCCATGTGCCACAGAAATTTCAGTATATGTAGGTAAAACGTGCGGCGGGGCTGCTTCGTTAAAGGTCACTTCCTGTTGCCAGCAGGTGGCGCTATGACTGTGGGTGAATGTCGGCATGTACACGTGTTCAGGGCTGGGCTCTTGACAAACGTGCAAAATTTCGTGCAGATCTGAGCATGTACAGCCAAGTTACTACAACTTCCTGTTTCATGGCGAATCATCGACGCCACGGACACGCCCATTGACGAAAACGCGCAGATAGCACAACTTTACATCGTCAATGCCTTTAGAAGGCACAGCAGAAATTTGAAATCGATCCAACTAAATCCCTAGGAGGAGTTCGTTAAAGTACGGAGTGTGTGAATCGTCCCAAAATGGCGGCTAAATTCAAAATGGCGGACTTCCTGTTGACTTTAGGGTATGGGTTCTTGAGGCTTTTTTGTGCGTCTTGATGTGATACACGTCCCCACCAAATTTCGTGCATGTAGGTCGAACGTGGACGAGGGGGTAATTTTTCCAATTTTCTAGGTGGCGCTAGCGAGCCATTTTGCCCCGGCCGTCCGCGAAACCCACAAAATACGAAATTTTTCGCCAGTCCTGACATGCGTGCAAAATTTGGTGAGTTTTCGGGCATGTTGCGACCGCGAAAATTGAGCTTACTTCGCAGAAAAAAGAAAGAAAGAAAGAAAGAAAGAAAGAAAGAAAGAAAGAAAGACAGAAAAAAAATAATCCTAACAGTTTCAATAGGGTCCTCGCACGGTTCGTGCTCGGGCCCTAAAAAATAATCCTAACAGTTTCAATAGGGTCCTCGGACGGTTCGTGCTCGGGCCCTAAAAAATAATCCTAACAGTTTCAATAGGGTCCTCGCACGGTTCGTGCTCGGGCCCTAAAAAATAATCCTAACAGTTTCAATAGGGTCCTAATTATGACAATATACAGACTGAGTGAGACACAGCCTGGACATGGAAAAGGGTCGCCACAGACAGAGCTGGCTACCACAGGAGGACAGACTCTGCTGTGACACAGGACAGGTAGAGACAGAGGACACGTAGAGACAGAGGACAGGTAGAGACTCAGAGGACAGGTATTATTTATTTTAATTTAATTCTTTTTTAGATATTTTTATTTTTAAACACACACACACGCTTACTGTTCTGCTTATTTATTTCATTTTTAGTATATTTTTATTTCACACACATTTTTCATTTTATTTTATTTTTAATACTTTTTAAACAAACACACGCACACTTACTGTTTTGTTTATTCTATTTTTAGTATTTTTAATACACACACTGTTTTATTAGGGCCCGAGCACTAACGGTGCGAGGACCCTATTGAAATTGTAAGGATTATTTTTAGGGCCCGAGCACGAACCGTGCGAGGACCCTATTGAAACTGTTAGGATTATTAGGGCCCGAGCAACGTAAACGCAGCGAGCGACCCTATTGAAATTGTAAGGATTATTTTTTTTAGGGCCCGAGCACTAACGGTGCGAGGACCCTATTGAAATTGTAAGGATTATTTTTTTTTTTTTTTTTTTTCTTTCTTTCTTTCTTTCTTTTTTTTCTGCAAAGTAAGCTCAGTTTTCGCGGCCGCAACATGCTCGAAAACTCACCAAATTTGGCACACGTGTCAGGACTGGTGAAAAATTTCAGTATTTTGTGGGTTTCATGGATCGGCGTGGCAAAATGGCTTCGCTAGCCACCTAGAAAATTAGAAAAATTAGCCCCTCGTCCACGTTCGACCTACATGGACGAAATTTGGTGGGGACGGGTGTCATATCAAGACGCACAAAAAAGCCTCAAGAACCCATACCCTAAACGCGACAGGAAGTCCGCCATTTTCAATTTGGCGGCCATTTTGGGACGATTTGCACACTCCGTACTTTAACGAACTCCTCCTAGGGATTTAGTCGGATCGACTTCAAATTTCTGCTGTGCCTTCTAAAGCCATTGACGATGTAAAGTTGTGCTCTCTGCGCTGTTGCCGATGGGCGTGTCCGTGGCGCCGATGATTCGCCATGAAACAGGAAGTTGTTGTAACTTGGCTGTACATGCTCAGATCTGCAACGAAATTTGACACTATTGACAAGAGTCCCGCCCTGAACAAATCTACATGCCGACATTTACCCGCAGTCATAGCGCCACCTGCTGGCTGACAGGAAGTGACCTTTAACGAAGCAGCCCCGCCGCGACGCTTTATCTACACGCATCGAAATTTTTGGGGACATCCATCATGTCAAGAGGTACAAAAGCCTCTTGGAGCGATGCCCTAAACTCCACAGGAAGTCGGCCATTTTGAATTTTATGGCAAAATTTTGGTGATTTATACACTCGTATTTTAACTAACTCCTCCTAGGGATTTAGTCGGATCGACTTCAAATTTCTGCTGTGCCTTCGAAAGGCATTGACGATGTAAAGTTGTGCTATCTGCGCATATATGTCAATGGGCGTGTCTGTGGCGTGGCGTCAAAGATCAACTCTTTGCCATGACACAGGAAGTGGTTGTAACTTCACTGTAGATTCTCAGATCTGCACGAAATTTTACACGCTTGACAAGAGTCCCGCCCTGAACAGATCTACATGCTGACATTCACCCACAGTCATAGCGCCACCTGCTGGCGTACAGGAAGTGACCTTTGTGTGACCTTTAACAAAGCAGCCCCGCTTCAAGGTCTGCCCTACATTTATGAAATTTTGTGGCACATGGATCATGTCCAGACGCACAAAAGCCTCTTTAAGTGATGCCCTAAACCCAACAGGAAGTCGGCCATTTTGAATTTTACGCATATTTTTGATGATTCACACACTCCGTGTTTTAACGAACTCCTCCTAGGGATTTAGTTGGATCGACATTAAATTTCTGCTGTGCCTTCTAAAGGCATTGACGATGAAAAGTTGTGCTATCTGTGAGTTTTCGTCAATGGGCGTGTCCCTGGCGTGGCATCAAAGGTCAAGTCTTTACCATGACACAGGAAGTGGTTGTAACTTCACTGTACATCCTCAGATCTGCACAAAATTTTACATATTTGACAAGACCCCCACCCTGAACAAATCTACATCTCGACATTCACCCATAGTCATAGCGCCACCTGCTGGCTACAGGAAGTCACCTTTAACAAAGCAGCCACCGCCGCACGTTTGACCGACATGCACGAAAATTCTGTGGTACATCTATCATGTCCAGACGCACAAAAAAGCCTCTTGGAGCGATGCCCTAAACTCAACAGGAAGTCGGCCATTTTGAATTTTATGGCAAAATTTTGGTGATTTATACACTCCGTATTTTAACTAACTCCTCCTAGGGATTTAGTCGGATCGACTTCAAATTTCTGCTGTGCCTTCGAAAGGCATTGACATTGTAAAGTTGTGCTATCTGTGAGTTTTTGTCAATCGGCGTGTCCGTGGCATGGTGTCAAAGATCAAGTCTTCACCATGACACAGGAAGTGGCTGTAACTTCAGTGTACATGCTCAAATCTGCACGAAATTTTACATGTTTAATAACAGTCCCGCCCTGAACACATTTACATGCCAACATTCACCCACAGTCATAGCGCCACCTGCTGGCAACAGGAAGTGAGGTACAAAACCTTCATGCAACTTCTGAATCGCGGAGAAAATGCTCAGCCGCACCGGCAGACCTCCAGAATATGCAACGCGGCCGCATCACACCCCGACATGCTACATGTGCGAGGGTCTCACCATCGCTGCTTGCAGCTTTAATTTTTTTTTTTCTTTTTTCTTTTTTCTTTTTTCTGCAAAGTAAGCGCCATTTTCGCGGTCGCAACATGCTTGAAAACTCACCAAATTTGGCACGCATGTCAGGACTGGTGAAAAATTTCAGTATTTTGTGGGTTTCAGCGGATGGGCGGGCAAAATGGTTCGCTAGCCACCTAGAAAATTAGAAAAATTAGCCCCTCGTCCCTCGCTCGACCTACATGGACCGAAATTTGGTGGGGACGTGTATCATATCAAGACGCACAAAAGCCTCAAGAACCCATACCCTAAACTCCACAGGGAGTCCGCCATTTTGAATTTGGCCACCATTTTGGGACGATTCACACACTCCGTACTTTAACGAACTCCTCCAAGGGATTTAGTCGGATCGACTTCAAATTTCTGCTGTGCCTTCTCAAGGCATTGACGATGCAAAGTTGTGCTATCTGCGCGTTTTCGTCAATGGCGGTCCGTAGTGCCGATGATTCGCCATGAAACAGGAAGTTGCTGTAATTTCTATGTACATGCTCAGATCTGCACAAAATTTTTCACGCTACACTAGAGTCCCGCCCTGAACAAATGTACATGCCGACATTTACCCACAGTCATAGCGCCACCTGCTGGCTTAATAAGAAGTGACATTTAACGAAGCAGCCCCGCCGCGACGCTTGACCTACATGTACTGAAATTTCTGTGGCACATGGACCATGTCCAGACGCATAAAAGCCTCTTGGACCACTCCTCTAATCTCAACAGGAAGTCGGCCATTTTGAATTGTACGGCCCATCTTTGGATGATTTACACACTCCGTACTTTAACGAACTTCTCCTAGGGATGTAATCAGATCGATTTCAAATTTCTGCTGTGCCTTCTAAAGGCATTGACGATGAAAAGTTGTGCTATCTGCGGCGCTCATCAATCGGCGTGTCCGTGGCGTCGATGATTCGCCATGAAACAGGAAGTTGTAGTAACTTGGCTGTACATGCTCAGATCTGCACGAAATTTTACACGCTTGACAAGAGTCCCGCCCACAAAAAATCTACATACCGACATTCACCCACAGTCATAGCGCCACCTGCTGGCAACAGGAAGTGACCTTTAACGAAGCAGCCCCCGCCGCACGCTTGACGTACATGTACCGAAACTTGTGTGGCACATGTATCATGTCCAGAGGTACAAAAGCCTCAAGAACCCATACCCTAAACTCGACAGGAAGTCCGCCATTTTGAATTTGGCCGCCATTTTGGGACGATTTACACACTCCGTGACTTTAACGAACTCCTCCTAGGGATTTTCTCGGATCGACTTCAAATTTCTGCTGTGCCTTCTAAAGGCATTGACGATGTAAAGTTGTGCTATCTGCGCTGTTGCCGATGTGATGCGTGTCCGGTGGCGCCGATGATTCGGCCATGAAACAGGAAGTTGTAGTAACTTCATTGTACATGCTTTGATCTGCACGAAATTTTACACGATTGACAAGAGTCCCGCCCTGAACAAATCTACATGTTGACATTCACCCACCGTCATAGCGCCACCTGTTGGCAACAGGAAGTGACCTTAAACAAAGCAACCCCCGGACCACGTTTGACCTACATGTACGAAATTTCTGTGGCACATGAATCATGTCCAGACGCACAAAAAAGCCTCTTGGAGCGATGCCCTAAACCCGACAGGAAGTCGGCCATTTTCAATTTTGCGTCCATTTTTGAATGATTTACACACTCCGTACTTTAATGAACTCCTCCTAGGGATTTAGTCGGATCGACTTCAAATTTCTGCTGTGCCTTCTTAAGGCATTGACGATGTAAAGTTGTGCTATCTCGCGCTGTTAGTCAATCGGCGTGTCCGTATGCGATGGCGTCAAACATCAAGTCTTCGCCATGACACAGGAAGTGGTTGTAACTTGACTGTAGATGCTCAGATCTGCATGAAATTTTACACGTTTAATAATAGTCCCACCTTGAACACATCTACATGCCGACATTCACCCACAGTCATAGCGCCACCTTCTGCCAACAGGAAGTGAGGTACAAAATCTTCATGCAAAGTCCGAGGTGCGTAGCAAATGCACAGCCGCATGCAGGCAGGGTCCATAATAGGCAACGCGTCGGCTCACACCCGACGACGCTACATGTGCGAGGGTCCACCATCGCTGCTTGCAGCTTTAATTTTTTCTTTTTTCTTTTCTTTTTCTGCAAAGTAAGCCCCATTTTCGCGGCGCTAACATGCTCGAAAACTCACCAAATTTGGCACACGATGTCAGGACTGGTGAAAAATTTCAGTATTTTGTGGGTTTCAGCGTGCGGGCGTGATAAAATGGCTCGCTAAGCCACCTAGAAAATTGGAAAAATTAGCCCCTCGTCCCACGCTCGACCTACATGTACGAAATTTGGTGGGGACGTGTATCATATCAAGACGCACAAAAAAGCCTCAAGAACCCATACCCTAAACTCGACAGGAAGTCCGCCATTTTGAATTTGGCTGCCAATTTGGGACGATTCGCACACTCCGTACTTTAACTAACTCCTCCTAGACGTTTAGTCGGATCGCCTTCAAATTTCTGCTGTGCCTTCTAAAGGCATTCACGATGAAAAGTTGTGCTATCTGCGCGTTTTCGTCAATGGGCGTGTCCGTGGCGTCGATGATTCGCCATGAAACAGGAAGTTGTTGTAACTTCTCCATACATGCTCAGAGCCGCACGAAATTTTACACGTTTGACAAGACTCCCAGCCTGAACAAATCTACATGCCGACATTCAACCACACTCATAGCGCCACCTGCTGGCAACAGGAAGTGACCTTTAACGAAGCAGCCCCCGCCGCACGTTTTATCTACATGTACGAAATTTCTGTGGCACGTGTATTATGTCCAGACGTACAAAAAAGCCTCTTGGAGCGATGCCCTAAACCCAACAGGAGGTCGGCCATTTTGAATTGTGCGTACATTTTTGGACGATTTACACAATCTGTACTTTAACTAACTCCTCCTAGGGTTTTTGTCGGATCGACTTCAAATTTCTGCTGTGCCTTCTAAAGGCATTGACGATGTAAAGTTGTGCTATCTGCGCGTTTTCGTCAATGGGCGTGTCCGTGGTGTGGCGTCATAGATCAATCCATCGCCTTGAAACAGGAAGTGGTTGTAACTTCACTGTAGATGCTCAAACCTGCATGAAATTTTACATGCTTAATAAGAGTCCCGCCCTGAACAAATCTACATGCCGACATTCACCACCAGTCATAGCGCCACCTGCTGGCAACAGGAAGTGACCTTTGTTTGACCTTTAATGAAACAGCCCCCGCCGCACGTTTGACCTACATGTTCAAAATTTCTGTGGCACGTGTATTATGTCCAGACGTACAAAAAAGCCTCGTGGAGCGATGCCCTAAACCCAACAGGAAGTCGGCCATTTTTAATTTTTTGGCAAAGTTTTAGTGATTTACACACTCCATACTTTAACTAACTCCTCCTAGGGATTTAATCAGATCAACTTCAAATTTATGCTGTGCCTGCTAAACGCATTGAAGATGTAAAGTTATGCTATCTGCGAGTTTTCGTCGATGGCCGTGTCCGTGGCTTGGTGTCAAAGATTAACTCATCGCCATGACACAGGAAGTGGTTGTAACTTTAATGTACATCGTCACATCTGCACCAAACTTTACAGGGAGAATAGAAGTCCCGTCCTGAACTCATGTACATGCCGACATTTACCAACAGTCATAGTGCCACCTGCTGCCAACAGGAAGTGAGGTACTAAACCTTCATGCAGCATCCGAATCGCGTAGCAAATTCACAGCCACAAAGGCAGAGCTCCAGATAATGCAACGCGACCGCATCACACCCCGACGCGCTACAGGTGCGAGGGCCCGACCATCGCTGCTTGCAGCTATAATTTTTTTTTTTTTTTCTTTCTTTCTTTCTTTCTTTCTTTCTTTTTTTTCTGCAAAGTAAGCTCATTTTTCGCGGCCGCAACATGCTCGAAAACTCACCAAATTTGGCACACGTGTCAGGACTGGTGAAAAATTTCAGTATTTTGTGGGTTTCAGCGGACGGGAGGGCAAAATGGCTTCGCTAGCGCCACCTAGAAAATTAGAAAAATTAGCCCCTCGTCCACGCTCGACCTACATGCACGAAATTTGGTGGGGACGTGTATCATGTCAAGACGCACAAAAAAGCCTCAAGAACCCATACCCTAAAATCGACAGGAAGTCCGCCATTTTGATTTTGGCGGCCATTTTGGGACGATTCGCACACTCCGTACTTTAACGAACTCCTCCTAGGGATTTAGTCGGATCGACTTCAAATTTCTGCTGTGCCTTCTAAAGGCATTGACGATGTAAAGTTGTGCTATCTGCGCGTTTTCGTCAATGGGCGTGTCCGTGGCGTCGATGATTCGCCATGAAACAGGAAGTTGTAGTAACTTGGCTGTACATGCTCAGATCTGCACGAAATTTGACACTATTGACAAGAGTCCCGCCCTGAACAAATCTACATGCCGACATTCACCCGCAGTCATAGCGCCACCTGCTGGCGACAGGAAGTGACCTTTAACGAAGCAGCCCCCGCCAGACGCTTGACGATACCGCATCGTAAATTTTGGGGACATGTATCATGTAAAGAGGTACAAAAAAGCCTCTTGGAGCGATGCCCTAAACCCAACAGGAAGTCGGCCATTTTGAATTTTGCCACCATTTTTGGATGCTTTACACACTCCGTACATTAACTAACTCCTCCTAGGGATTTAGTCGGATCAATTTCAAATTTCTGCTGTGCCTCCTAAAGGCATTGACGATTAAAAGTTGTGCTATCTGCGCATATTCGTCAATGGGCGTGTCCGTGGCGTGGCGTCAAAGATCAACTGTTCGCCATGACACAGGAAGTTGTTCTAACTTCAGTGTACATGCTCAGATCTGTAACGAAATTTTACACATTTAATAAGAGTCCCACCCTGAACACATGTACATGCCGACATTCACCCACAGTCATAGCGCCACCTGCTGGCAACAGGAAGTTGGCTACAAAACCTTCATGCAACGCTCGAAGCTCATAGCAAATGCACAGCCGCACCGGCAGAGCTCCAGAATATACAACGCGGCCGCCTCACGCCCCGACGTGCCACATGTGCGAGGGCCCGCCCATCGCTGCTTGCAGCTTTAATTTATTTATTTTATTTTTTAATATATATATATATTTCTTTTTTTAACACAAACAGATACTTTGATTACTTTACGCTCTAATTCTTTAACTAAATGTATGGGGGTGATTGTTATGTGATATGTATGATGCTTTGGCAATATTATACAGCCTGGAGGAGGAGCTGCTCTGACTGACTGGATCAGTAGAATAATAAAAGTATAATGTTAGTTTAACAGTAAACTGTAAGTCTGATTATGTTTCTATATCAGACGTAACAGAATCTAACTCACACTAGTTTAATCTGAATTCAAACTGCTTCACTAACTTTGTGCAGAAAGACGCTCGAGGCTCCCTGAGAGGCTCCAAACTGGATTTCAGGCTGCTGACTCGTCAATAATCAGAAGACTTTCTGCACAACTTTGACTTCAACATTTAGAAAGTCCATCCGGGCTGTGATTGGTCCGTTCACAGTGACGCACAGCGTGTTTCAGTATAAACAGCCAGCTAACGTTCTCCTCCCTGATCCTCCCTGCTGTCTTCTGTCTCACAGCTTCAGCTGCTGGCGGCTGCTCGCTTCTGGTTTTTTCAGGAACGGGCTGTTCAGGTGACCCGGGTTCATCCCGCTACTCCTGATCGCCGCCAGCACTGAGGCGGGGAGGGAGGTTACTGTCAGCTGGGCTCCTGTTTGCACAGATCTATTTTTTGGAGCGTTTCAGAGAGAAACAGGCGCTCAGTGGATCCCTGACCTTACAGAGACGGATCACAGCCTGCTCTCTGCCTGTCCACTGGTTTGGGCTGTGAGCTATAAATAAAAACCTCACCGACACTTTTAGCAGACTGACTTTGGACAAACAGGATTTTCACACTGAAAAAAATATCTTGTTAACGGTGATTCAGACTTTTTAATACTTTTAAAGGCCTTAACTTCCACACACAGACTCTTTAGGACCCCGCGGACCCCCTGCCTTCAGTGACCCTGGTCAGACTCGGTGCAGCTGAAACGCTCCTCACTGCTGACTTCAGCCGTTTCTTTGAGGAAACAAAGCGTCTCAGTTTGGTCCCTCTGCCAGAGTCCAGCTCTGTGCAGCAGCCTATAAGGGGACACTGAAGCTGGTCCACCCTCCTGAAACTTGTTCTGGTGCTACAGAAACACTCGCTACAGCAGAGCCTCTATGATTCATTAACCTCTGCCAGAGTCCAGCTCTGTGCAGCAGCCTATAAGGGGACACTGAAGCTGGTCCACCCTCCTGAAACTTGTTCTGGTGCTACAGAAACACTCGCTACAGCAGAGCCTCTATGATTCATTAACCTCTGCCAGAGTCCAGCTCTGTGCAGCAGCCTATAAGGGGACACTGAAGCTGGTCCACCCTCCTGAAACTTGTTCTGGTGCTACAGAAACACTTCGCTACAGCAGAGCCTCTATGATTCATTAACCTCTGCCAGAGTCCAGCTCTGTGCAGCAGCCTATAAGGGGACACTGAAGCTGGTCCACCCTCCTGAAACTTGTTCTGGTGCTACAGAAACACTCGCTACAGCAGAGCCTCTATGATTCATTAACCGCGGCGTGTTAAAGTGAAACCCGTCATCGCTGCGTCCCTGCTCTTTGCTTCAGGAGACAGAAACCGGACAGAACTCTAAATTATTTTACACACACTAAATACAGTGTAACTGTGGGGAGTCTGCACACTGACCTTTGACCAGGAGCTTCATGTGTCTCTCCATCAGGACGTCTCCCTCCCTGCTGTAGACGGTGCAGGTGTAGAGGTTACTGTCTCTGACTGTGGGGTGTTTCAGGGTCAGACTGAGGTCTCCAGGTCTCTGCTGGTCTCTCCTCATCTCTGTTCGTCCTCTGTAAAGATCGTCCTGTTCTTCAGGCTGGTCAGAGCCTTTCAGAGACACATGGATCATCAGGTTGTCTCCATCCGTCCACTGAACTCTGACGTCTTCAGGCAGCTGAACTGTGGTCTCACAGCGCAGCAGGACAGACTCCACCCCTGAATCCACCTCCACCACCTGTTGGACTGAGAGGACAACAGAGAGCAACATGATGTAGAGACAGCAGCAGGAACTCTGAAATATGTCCCATTGTCTGATCTGGATCTGTCTCAGTCCACCCTGCAGGCCTTGGTGCTCAGTTCAGATTGTGGTCCACATCAGACCCCAGTGTGACCTGAAAGTGACCCACGTGTCAGCAGCAGCTGTGGTTCAGGAGCAAACAGAGCTACAGAGGTCAGCTCCTGTTAGCTGCTGCTCGCTGACCCTCCTGATCATCATCGTCCTCTCAGAGGACACTTTGCTCCTGGATCAGAACCACTGCTCACAGCTTTCTGTCCCGCGGACCTGAGTGTCCAGACTCAGGTCGCATTTAACAAGGTCCGATCTGTACCGGGTTTGGACCACATACGGATACATCTGAGTCACATAAAGACTGGGTCTGGGTCACTTAGGCTGCAGTCTGAACACAGCCAAAGTGACTCAGACCTGGTCTCTTTATGTCAGTGTGAACAGGCCAGCTGGAACCTGGTCTTTGCCAGGTCTGGTCTGGCCCACTTCCATATGTGGTCCCAACCCGGTACAGACCCAGTCTCTTTAAAGGTGACGTCCCTGCAGAGCAGCTGTTGTCACAGCTCTGCTGCAGACGAGCCGAGCTGAAGGAAACAGCTGCACTAAAGCCATAATTAAACCTCCTCTACCTCGCCATGTGGCTCTCTTCCTCCTCTACCTCGCCATGTGGCTCTCTTCCTCCTCTACCTCGCCATGTGGCTCTCTTCCTCCTCTTCCTTGCCATGTGGCTCTCTTCCTCCTCTACCTCGCCATGTGGCTCTCTTCCTCCTCTACCTCGCCATGTGGCTCTCTTCCTCCTCTACCTCGCCATCACAAGTGCATGTGGGTCACCTTCAGGTCACACTGGAGTCTGATGTGGTCCACATTCAAACCGTGATGTGAAGTGTGAACAGGAAAACCTGATCTGAACATCAAGGCCTGCAGCCTGAGCGCAGACGTAGAGACACAGAGTCACAGGAGACAAGAGGAATTCAGATTTCAGCTTTTAATCTTTGGAAATATTTTGATTTTATTGCTGTTATATGAATAAAATAATCAGAACTGACCTTTGACCTCAAGCCACACTTGTCTCACCATCAGGACGTCTCCCTTCCTGCTGTAGACGATGCAGGTGTAGAGCTTACTGTCTCTCTCTGTGGGGTGTTTCAGGGTCAGACTGAGGTCTACAGGTCTCTGCTGGTCTCTCTTCATCTCTGTTCGTCCTCTGTAAAGATAGTGCTGTTCTCCAGGCTGGTCAGAGCCGTTCAGAGACACATGGACTTTCTTCTTGTCTCCGTCCGTCCACTCCACTCTGACGTCTTCAGGCAGCTGAACTCTGGCTTCACAGGGCAGCAGGACAGACTCCGCCCCTGAATCCACCTCCACCTGTGGGACTGAGAGGACAACAGAGAGAAACATGATGTGTAGAGACAGCAGCAGGAACTCTGAAATATGTCCCATTGTCCATCTAACAGAGACACTTTGTCTCTGGTGTCTCTACAACCAGCAGCAGACTGTTTATTAAATCACTGAGTGTCAGATGGACTCAGTCTGATCTGGATCTGTCTCAGAGACACACAGTCACAGGACTGAGACTAAAACTGAGTTAACAAGAAGAATTCAGATTTTAGTCATGAATATTTATATTGTTATTTTATTAATAAAACTGAACTGACCTTTGACCTCCAGCTCCACGTCTCTCCTCATCAGCACGTCTCTCTTCCTGCTGTAGACTGTGCAGGTGTAGATCTCACCGTCTCTGTCTGTGGGGTGTTTCAGGGTCAGACTGAGGTCTACAAGGATCCTCCGGTTTCTCTTCATCTCTGTTCGTCCTCTGTAAAGATCATCCTGTTCTCCAGGCTGGTCAGAGTCTTTCAGAGACTCATGGACCAACCTGTCTCCAGCGGTCCACTTCACTCTGACGTCTTTGTGCAGGGGTCTGATGGTTTCACAGGGCAGCAGGACAGACTCCACCCCTGAATCCACCTCCACCTGTTGGACTGAGAGGACAACAGAGAGACATGATGTGTAGAGACAGCAGCAGGAACTCTGAAATATGTCCCATTGTCCATCTAACAGAGACACTTTGTCTCTGGTGTCTCTACAACCAGCAGCAGGCTGTTTATTAAACCACTGAGTGTCAGATGGACTCAGTCTGATCTGGATCTGTCTCAGAGACACACACAGTCACAGGATTGAGACTAAAACTGAGTTAACAAGAATAATTCAGATTTTAGTGTGGAATATTTATATTGTTATTTTATTAATAAAACTGAACTGACCTTTGACCTTGAGCCGCACTTGTCTCACCATCAGGCCTTTTCCCTCCCTGCTGTAGACGGTGCAGGTGTAGGTGTTACGGTCTCTCCATGTGGGGTGTTTCAGGGTCAGACTGAGGTCTATAAGGATCATCAGGTCTCTCTTCATCTCTGTTCTTCCTTTGTAATCTTTGTCCTGTTCTCCAGGCTGGTCAGAGCCGGTCAGAGACTCATGGACCATCCTGTCTCCAGCGGTCCACTTCACTCTGACGTCATTGGGCAGAGAGTTTGGGAGTCTGATGGTTCTGCAGGGCAGCAGGACAGACTTCACCCCTGAATCCACCTCCACCACCTGTTGGTCTGAGAGGACAACAGAGAGCAACATGATGTGTAGAGACAGCAGCAGGAACTCTGAAAAATGTCCCATTGTCCATCTAACAGAGACACTTTGTCTCTGGTGTCTCTACAACCAGCAGCAGGCTGTTTATTAAATCACTGAGTGTCAGATGGACTCAGTCTGATCTGGATCTGTCTCAGAGACACTTTGTCTCTGGTGTCTCTACAACCAGCAGCAGACTGTCTCAGTCTGATGAGGACATTATTCAGTCTGATGTGTCTCAGAGACAAGCTGTGATCAGGCTTTAATTTGAAGTTTCTAGAATGAATTAAATCTGCATTAAACTGACTGATGACCTGAGTTTTATTTTAAAGTCACATAGTTCCACAGAATCTGTCAGAGACATCGGTGAATATCAGTATCACAGCTGTTCAGACCTGGACCTAAACGTGGAACCGTTGGGTTCACATTAGATTAGCTTAGTTTCCTCAGACCTGGACCTGAACGTGGGACCGCTGGGTTCACATTAGATTAGTTTTGTTTCCTCAGACCTGGATCTGAACGTGGGACCGTCGGGTTCACATTAGATTAGTTTTGTTTCCTCAGACCTGGACCTGAACGTGGGACCGTCGGGTTCACATTAGATTAGTTTTGTTTCCTCAGACCTGGATCTGAACGTGGGACCGTCGGGTTCACATTAGATTAGTTTTGTTTCCTCAGGCCTGGACCTGAACGTGGGACCGTCGGGTCTCATAACACATTTGGCTGGTATTAGTGTGAAGACGGATTGCGATCTTGAGTTTGTTACATTTGAAGACATAACAGATATTATTCCGCTTATTGCTGGCAGAAGACTCATACACTATATTGAAAACAGAGGTAAGAAATACCAGTGACGATGATGTTAACAGTACAATATTCTTTCATTTATAATATTAGAGACTATTAAGACTAGAAGTGCTTCTTTTGTAAAGTGGCACCACAACATTTTGTACCTGGAAAGTAATCATAATTAATGTTACTAATAGTTATGCATGCAATCTGTCAGGAAGGTGAATATGCAAATATTTGTGTTTGAGCACTCTACTCTCTTTACTTGTGAGGATTACAGGACCCATACAGTGTTGTGGTGGCATTTACACTGTCTCATATGTGGTCTTTGTGTCATGTGGAAGGTGGTTATGGTTTGCATCCAAAACCTTGGTGTGGAAAAAACAGAAGTCTGCGCCTGGCGGTTCTGAATATATGTGTATATTTGTATATAGTTTGTTTGCCAGGGTTTGGGCCCTAATATAAACACATTTTGATATGCAGTCTGAAAGGGACATTTTAGGAGATTGAGGGCTACAAGAAGCCAATGCAGTTTCCTCATTCTACTGTATAAAGTTCACCTATACTGGGTAAGCAAAAGCCCCTTTTCCATTACCAGTACCAGTTCAACTCGTCTCGACTTGACTCGGCCTTCCTCCATTTTCCATTGCTGATAGTACCCAGAGATAGTACACTACATACAACTGCTGCGACGTGATGTTCAATGTAAAACACACACCAGCGATCCACACAGCTTTCTCTTTTTTAATTAAAAGGATTGAATATTCCTCAGAATGTAAAGACAGATAAGTGGTATGAAAACCTTCCAGGTCTGTGAGCGGGCGGCTGGCCGGCCTCACACGCTCCTCCCGCAGGTTTCCCCCACCGCCACTTGCGGAGCTCCTGAACTCTGAAAATATTCATCATTTTGTTTCACCATCACTTCGCGTAAAACTGTCAATATTGGAAATCTACACAGCTGATTTCTCACCTCATAACTTCTCAGAAGTGGATTTATTGATGAAATTCCACACGAAAACTGTAAAATAAACTTCCTGTTGCTGCCTCTGTCTGGTGCAGGGATGACGCAGTGAATAGTGACGATTTCTGTTTGCATGTTACATTTTAGTATCACCTCAGCTCGCTTGGAACCTCGACGGAGGACATACCAAAAAAATAACCTGGTAGCAGGTACAGGTCCAACTTTTCCACAATGGAAAACCAAACAAAGTAGAGGAAAGTCGAGCTGGTACCGTGCAGTTGAAAAGGGGCTAAAGTATCCACATAAAATATACAAACTGCATAGAGGTGGCTATATTGTCACTGAAGGGCATATAGTATAATGATGTATAATGATAAAATGACCCTAATTCTCAGCTCATTTATTACCCCAGTAAACACTTTCATAATGAGTTTATGGTCGCTAGTTTCACGTCTTCTTTAAAACAGCATGGTGTTAAATTTGGTAAATTATGGTCCCATTTAGAGAAAAAATTAACAGAAAGCAGGAGAGGCTTCAGGGCTAGACTGGGTGTACTTCTGCATTATGAGGATCCCTGAAAATAGGATCACTATTCCCATGCTTTATTTAAAAATTCCACTAGACAACAAACAAGATATCAGTGAATTTGTACTACAGCGAATCTGATAGGGTAGTATCAGAAATAAAATGTCTGCATAGCAAGGTACTAACATAGTCCTGTGGTCAGTATAGTGTGTATTTTTCTGGGGCATATGTAGTGGATATTTCAGTTTTGGGTTTTAAAAGTGTACATACTACTTAAAAATGCCCAAACTACACATGCAATAATAAAGTAAAGATATCTTTATTCCTCACACAGGGCGTGACAATCATACATCTGTCCAGCTTGGCAACTCTGCAGCAGGAACTTCATCTTCAGGCCTACAAAGCAATGTCCCTATTCAGATCTTTGACTGGGTAACATCTTATGAAGTTTCATGGGAGAAAATGCCACCAAATTTGAGACAGTGTGTTGCGCAAGGCCAGCAACCCAGAAAGCAGGAGCGTTTAGCTTTGGTGAGAATGGTTGTGGACTCGATCAGGGAAAAATGTTTGAACCCTACGAGAGGCCAGTGTTCAGAAAGAAGAAGAATCACTGAAAAGTATCCCAAAAGCTTTGCGGATGTAACAATGGAAGGAGAGTTAATTGGCTGTGGTTATGGCTCCTTGTTAAATCAGATAAAAACAAGGGTTGAACATGTCAATCGTGACAACACACTGGTTAGAGTTAGAAAACAAAAGCGTCCTATCAATGACATGGAGTCTACACCCATCAGAGAGACCACAACATCCAAATGTTCAAAAACAGATAATCATGGTTGGATCAGTTGGCATCCACTTGACCTCCCTGAAGATGAGACTCCTGAGTCAATAGAAGAAAAAAGAAAGGAAATGGTTCAGTTATTTTCTCAAGAGGGACCCAGAGCAGCAGACCGTGGCCAGGTGGAAGAATTGATGAAGATCACATATGCTTCTCAGCGATATGCTATCAATACCAACCCCCTCCCAGCACTGATGAACTTCGAAGAACAGTGGCCATTTCTGTTCATGAAGAGATTTCTGTGTGGTCACTTTAACACTTTGACTGGGATCGATGTTAACACCAGACTCAGATTCTCTCAGCAGAAAAGGGAAAAAGATTTTATCACTTCTTTGAAAGTCAACTTCCAAGGTGGAAGAAGGATGTTAGGACAGTCCTAAAAGACAGACAGTGCTGGAGGAGAGATCGACTATGGTGTTGCTTCTACACTCACCATAAATTTAATGAACTAGCTCACACTACTGATTCTGCTTCTCCCTACTGCTACTAGTACTACTTGGAACGTTAAATGCTAACTTAAATATTTCTAATACTAATACTGCTACCTAGTTTTACATACAAGCTCCACTGCAACTACTAGTAATACTAATGCTTCAAGTGATTAGCTACACCCGAGCTATCATCTGGTGCCTTTCTACTCCTCGCCCACTCAAAGCACTTTACGATGGACGGGTTTCCTGTATACAAACACTAACTGATGAGCAGCCAGAGCACTTCGGTAGTCGGTCTGAAGACTGTAGTCAGCTGCTGTGATCAACATAGATTACACATTGTTTGTAAATTGTTATCTGTTTGTTTGTGTTTCACATATTAATGTAACAGGTCAGTGACACCAGACGTAATGTTGTTAAAGTCAGCTGCTAACCAGAAAGCTGAAGGACTAACGAGGCAGAGAAGCTTCTTTGCACAGCTGTAAGTTCATCAGGCCTAACGCAGATGGGTCACACTCACAGATACAAGAACACGGTGTCCTGTAAACGCTGGGAGAGAAAAAGCAGCAAAAAGCTTTCATCCACAAACAGTTTTGTATCGAAGCATCTGCTCAGAAACGTGAAACTCAGCCTGTTATTTAGCTATTTGCTGCAGCTAACGATGATTTTAGTGTTCGAAGCTTCGAAAGATTATTTCAACGATTCATCAAAGCGTTGTTTAAGAAGTAAGAAGTCGTCGTGGCGTCACACTAAATGACTGATCAGTGACAGGAGGTCACAAGCTACAGGAGCTGACAGCGACTGAGTCACCTGACGCTGGTCTCTAAACCATATTTAGTAAAGAAAACACACTGAGATGTGAAACAGGAAACAGCTGTTTGTTATTATAAAGACAAAGAATCACACAGGCAGCAGTCGGATCGTCTGAGCTACAGAGAGCTGCAGCTCCCCGACAGTTATGGCGCGTTCCAGACTGGTGGTAACTGGGATATTTCCCAGTTGAAACTTCCGACCTCAAAGCGTTCCAGGTGCACGGTGGTGCATGACGCCGAAAGTGAACGAAAATCATGGCTGACCGTGACACAGCGTGCACACAGCTGCACCCTCAGCAGCTTTAGGTGTTAATTAAAAGGACGGCAGTTTAACTGCAACAACTGACACAAACAGCCCAGACGTTACTGGTTCTGTTCCCCTCTGGTTATAAGCTGGCAGCCCTGAAGTCAGTCAGTGTTGTCCGTTTCACTTCGTAATGTTTTGGCATTTTTAACAATAACTTTTATGCAGAAAAGACTTTCGAGATTCTTTACTGTAGCCAGCTACCTAATGTGTAAAACATATTTCTACATCAAAATACATGCAGAACAGGATTTACTGCATGATCGTATGTATTATTTTAATTTAAACACATGCAAATATACGTGTTGTTGCCTTTTAGTTTATGGTTTAGCGTTTACAGTGTGAGCTTCATGGGCGCTGACATTGTTTTCTGACGTCATTCAGCTGCTACTCGTGAAGTCGAGGTACAAATTTTTTCTCCGAGTTCACAAGTAGGAAATCCGACTTCAAGTGGCGTTCAGGATAGTTTTTCTAGTTGGAGGTTGGAAATTTCCCAGTTCCGAGTTAAATACTAAAGTTACCTCGTCTGTGGTCGCTGGCAGAACGTCGGCTGCTTTCTGATCAGCTGCCGTCGTGCTGTTGCCGAGACGATATCAGTTAGGTTTTACGGTGGACGGACTGTAACATTACAGAGCTGTTTTCTTTAGCTTGAATTAATCCCAGACTTTGGACACTTTCTTTTTCGTCCTTCCTGTTTTCTCTCTTCCTCCACTTTGCAAAAAGCTCCATCATCATCACGTCTGTTCACAGCGGGAGTGTGACGTGCAACAGTAATAAATGTCCGTGCAAAACACTGTGCTGTAAAGTTACAGGGATTAAACTAAGCATCGATGCAAAGAATGTGTCTAAGTGTTTTATTAATCAATTTTAATTTTTTTCAATTTTATTTATATAGCGCCAAATCACAACAACAGTTATCTCACAGCGCTTTTCATAAAGAGCAGGTCTAGACCGATACTCTGAAGTTATTTACAGAAGCCCAACAATTCCCACCAAGAGCAGCACTAGGCTGACAGAGGCAAGGAAAAACTTCCTTTAAGAGGCAGAAACCTCGAAAGCAGAACCATGGCTCAGGGTGGGCGGCCATCTGCCTCGACCGGGTGTGAGGGGTGAGAGAGAGGAGAGAGAGAGAGAGAGCAGAGGGAGGCAACCTACACAGTATACACATAGAGGTACAGACAGTAAAGGTAATGTTGCTATAGACTGAATGAAAAATGGTACAGATATTTATAGTAATGTTAATCATAATAATAATAACAGTAATAATAGCAATAGGACTAGTAACAGCAGCAACTGTAGCAGAGGGCGTCGAGCAGGAACACGGGGGCAGCAGGAGACTCCCAACCACAGATCCAGACTCCACAGCTCCAGAGCTCCATTTTATGATGAATCGTTTGAGCCCTAAAAAGCACTGAATACTTACTTCTCTTCTAAATGCTGCAAACCAGTAACGTTAGTTAGTTACTTTATCTCAGATGGTGGCGTTGATAAAGGTTATATGCTTTGTAAAAATCATAGTCTACTCTTTGATGCTGTCATAAATCTGATGATCAGTTTGAAAAGTCGGGAGAGACCTGCTTTGTTTATTATTATGTTGAAACAGCCTTTGTGATCCAGCCTCCTCTGCTCTGTCTTCAGCTCAGCTTGTTGTCTCCTCAGGTTCATTATTGTTCCAGTAAAGTGGATTCATTTCTAAAACCTGCTGCTGAAAAGGTTTCTGGCACTTTAAGGACGAGGTGGTTGAAAGTCATTGTAACAGAACGAGTAATGTGACTATTTACTTTAAATACCCACTAATACGTAAAGTCATATTTTTACTTTTTAAATGAGTAACAAGTAAAAAGTAAGTCATCACAGTTTCTGAGTTATTTGCCGTCTAACCTGCTGCTTCCTGCCTCCTGGCTGCACATCTCTGAGGACGCTGCACAGAAACCCGTCTATAAATGTGACCACATTCATTCATTCACTGAAAGGAGCTGATGTTCACTCTCAGTCCACCAGGGGACAGCCAGCAGCTCTGACATGCAGACTGGAGGAGCTGAGGAGCCTACATATGTAGATATTATTCATATATCTGTATCACAGTGAGTCTGATTTAGTAAAGATGACCTTTGACAACTCCAGTAAAATATTCTGGAACCACATTTCTGTAGTTTTATAACAATACTGCCTAATATTTTTGCCTTAAAGAAGGTCAGCGAGGAAATGTTCAGAGTTTCATGTTAATGTGAAGCCACTGACATGGCAGAAGACACTAAATGTAGACTGTTATAATAATGATATTATTATTGATAATAATATTATTATCAATGATATAATAAATCAACACACACACACACACACACACACACAAACAGACCTACCTTTTTCGCCAATGTATCCTGAATGATAAAGCCGTCCCAGGACAGCAGCCACGATAATGAGGATAATGAGGATAATGATCCCCACAGCGATCCAGATGTCTCGTTGTCTCCTGGCTGGAAGAGGAAACAGAGAAACTCCTTCATGTGATCTTAAAGCTCCACTTCCTGTCTGATGAACCAGGAACAACCTGACTGACAGCAGGACCTGATTCAGACCAGAGCTGAGTTCAGAGCAGACAAAATGGATTTTTGAACGGAAACTGTGGAACCAGGGCCGTTTCACAAAGCAGGTTCAACAAACTCTGAGTTTAAACCTGAACTCTGAATGTAATCCAGGGCCCGTCTTCATAAAGAATCTAAGAGTCCTCTCAGAAAACTCTTATCTTAGCTTAAAAACTTTTACCTAGGAGTCTCAGCTTAAGAGCTATTCAGGACTGATCTGAGAGCAGCTCTGAGCAAGGAAAAGACAAAAACCTTTATCTTAGTGAGGAGGCGGGGTTGACCCCGTTGCTATGGCTACAGTCAGCCTCACTCAGAAATATTCACATCTTATCCAGCTGATAACTACGAGAAGAATGTTCAATCAGAGCGACTACAATGCTTTGTAGATCATTGGCAACCTTTCTGGGGAAGACCTGATCTGATTCGGAGAGACGGCATCCATCCCTCTTGGGAAGGAGCAGCTCTCATTTCTAGAAATCTGGCCAACTTTACTAGCGGACCAAATCCATGACAACCCAGAGTTGAGACCAGGAGGCAGAGTCGCAGTTTAACACACTTCTCTGCCCTTCTAATTCAGCAGTTACCCACCCAAAACCCTACGCAGAGTCGCAGTTTAACACACTTCTCTGCTCCTCCGTTTCAGGAGTTACTTAGTGAAAACCCTATAGTGACGGTGTCTGTCCCCCGACCATTGAAATTATTTAAATCAAAGGTAAACAGAAGAGGAGCTGTGCATATAAACCTCATAAAAATTAAAACCACAGGAGCAATAGTGCAAACGAATAGGAGAGTAAAATGTGGACTCTTGAACATCAGATCTCTCTCTTCTAAAGGTGAACTAGTAAATGAACTAATATCAGATTATGAAATTGATTTATTCTGTCTTACTGAAACCTGGCTGGGTGATGGAGAATATGTAAGCCTAAATGAATCCACCCCTCCCAGTCATATTAATACTCACATTCCTCGAAGCACAGGCCGAGGAGGTGGAGTTGCAGCTATCTTTGACTCTAGCCTAGTAATCAGCTCTAAACCTAAACTAAATTATAACTCATTTGAAAGCCTTGTTCTGAGTCTTTCACACCCAAGCTGGAAATCACTGCAACCAATTCTATTTGTTATAGTGTACCGAGCACCTGGGCCGTACTCTGAATTCTTATCTGAATTTGCAGAGTTTTTGTCAACTTTAGTCCTTAAAACGGACAAAGTTATTATTGTAGGGGATTTTAATATCCATGTGGATGTAGAGAATGACAGCTTTAGTACTGCGTTTATCTCTCTATTAGATTCAATAGGCTTCTCTCAGAGTGTTCATGAACCGACTCACTGTTTTAATCACACCCTCGACCTTGTTCTGGTATATGGTATTGAAATTGAACATTTAATAGTGTTCCCACAGAATCCCTCTTTATCTGATCACTGTTTGATAACTTTTGAGCTTGTACTGCTGAACTACCCTCCATTGGCAAAAATTTCTATACAAGATGTCTGTCTGATAGTGCTATAGCTAAATTTAAGGATGCGATCCCATCGGCTCTAAATTCACTATCAGGTATCAAATTAACAGAGGACTCTTACGCGAATTTCAGTCCCTCCCAAGTCGATCATCTTGTTGATAGTGCTGCAGGCTCGCTGCGAACAACACTTGACTCTGTAGCCCCTCTACAAAAGAAAATACTAAAACAAAGACGGTTAGCTCCATGGTATAATACTGAAACTCGCAAATTAAAGAAAATATCACAGAAACTCGAGAGGAATTAGCGCTCCACCAAACTGGAAAATTCTCGCTTAATTTGGCAAGATAGTCTTAAAATTTATAGGAAGGCCCTCCGTAATGCCAAAGCAGCGCACTACTCGGCCATTAATAGAGGAAAATAGGAACAACCCCAGGTTTCTTTTCAGCACTGTAGCCAGGCTGACAGAAAGTCACAGCTCTATTGAGCAAAGTATTCCCATAGCTCTTAGTAGTTATGACTTCATGAGCTTCTTTAATGATAAAATCCTAGCTATTAGAAACAAAATCCACCAAGACCTGCCCTCAACTGGCACCGACTTAACTCTATACTCAGGAACTTTAGAAACAGCTGTAAAACCAGTTATATGTTTAGACTGCTTTGCTTCCCTCAATCTTTATCAACTAACTTCAATAATTTCTTCATCTAAACCATCTACCTGCCTCTTAGACCCCATCCCGACTATTGGTGGGAATCTCTGGGCACCTCACGATTTGATTACGATTCAGAGGGCTGCGATTCGATTATAAGACAATTATCGATGCATCTTGATGCATCATATCATATATGATGCATATGATCATATTTTCTATACAGGATCCCTGGATAATTACTAAGCATTTCATTTGCACATTAAAATCCAAAAGAAACATCTCCTAATTAGCTTAAAAGGACTAGTTTGCATCCCTAGTTTACTTTATTAACCTCAGCTCCATGGTCCATTTCTTTAACAACCAGCTGTCAGACTTATGAACTGAAACTGAAATATAATTATCAGCATGTACAGTATGTACACAGGACAGAGCTGCACACAGTTTAGTCTCAGCTTGTACCTGATGTTTTCAATCCTTGACTAGTAGGTTAGTTAGTAATGACATACAGCTGATAATTAATATTACTTCATTACTAAATTAGCTAATGTTACGTTAATAAATAAATCTTTTTAGCAACTTTTACGGGACCCAAGGACGTTTTACACATAGTTACAGTGACAGAACAACAAAAAGTAATTCAGGACTGAATGTCTGGGTAAAGAGCTGTGTTTTAGTGAAAGAGTCCAGACAGGGAGCGCTGGTGGGGGGGCAGAGTGAGCCCTTGTACTGGGAGATGTTAGCTCGCGCTAACAGCCTTCACTTTTCCAGCCGTTGGGGAAACTACAGACTTTTATTAACGGTCACACAGCGACCTGCGCTGCACGTTTACTACCTGACTGAAACTTACTGCTGATATTTTTCACCGCTAACTTTCACCGTCACGTTCCGCCACTCTCTCTCTCTCTCTCACTCGCTCGACCTCACACACACAGCTGCAGAGCGTCACCGTGCTCGCAGTGTGCGAGTTAAAATAATTACTTGCGCATTTAGCCTATATTAATGATTCTGTGACATTTTGGAGTTATTCATTCCACAGCAGTGACGAATACAGGGGGACACTGGTCTCTCCTCAGACGGTCCGGGCGCTGCTCTTCCGCGAGTTCCGCCTTTTGCGTTCCGTCAACATTACGTTATGAATTAACATTTAAATAATCGATTTTTAGACATTTGTGGATCGATTAATAATCGTCCACGTCTGCATCACGATGCATCTAAGAATCGATGATTTCTCCCAGCCCTAATCCCGACTAGGCTGCTTAAAGAAGTTTTGCCCTTGGTTGGCACTTCTCTGCTGGATGTGATCAATCTGTCTTTATCAACAGGCTACGTGCCACAGTACTTTAAAGTAGCTGTAATTTAACCTCTTCTGAAAAAGCATCCAGTATGAGCTTTGATATCAGCAGTCTGAATGATGAAATGTCAGACAGCCTCTTCAGGCTCTGCAGGAGGAGTCAGAGAGAAACTCAGCGTTAGTTGAAGTAAACCTCCTGAGCAGGTCAGGTTCACAGCGCAAGTTAGAGTTTATCTGGTCTCAGGCTCAACTTACTCAGAGTTTTCACTAAACCCGCTTCCTGAAACAGGCCTCTGAACAGCCTGCTGTGAACACAAGAACACTGCAGTTTCTGCCTTTCTAACACCGCTGTCTTTAAAAACCTATCACAGCTGATTGGGTAACACCTGAGACACTGAACCCGAAACTGAACTCGAGGTTGTGACATCACTTCATACAGAGGTTAACAATACCTTTCATACATTCCTCCTCTCTCTCCTGGTCTGACTGCTGCTACATTCGTCTTTTTAGGGAAACTGAAATAACCAAACTGCAGCCTGAGAGGCAGAACGCAGGGCAAAGGAGCTCAGAGAGCCCTGCCTGCTGTTGACTGATCTGAGATACA
Source organism: Lepomis macrochirus (assembly GCA_024633595.2). Lineage (NCBI taxonomy): Eukaryota > Metazoa > Chordata > Actinopteri > Centrarchiformes > Centrarchidae > Lepomis > Lepomis macrochirus. The sequence continues at coordinate 47,592,535 of JALXJV020000002.1, forward strand.
TACAGAATCAGATTTGAGCCAATTTATTCTAACAAAACTTCTTGAAAATAAAATAAAGAGAAAGGAAGTTGAAAGAGAGGTCCTTCTGTGTTCAGCTCCAGTTGTTGTCTGTTTCAGGTTATATGTTTTACTCTTGAGATTTTTTTTCTCCTGTCAGATTCTTATTTTTTGTTTCATTTTTAATAAGTTTGAGTAAATCAGCACAAGGAGTCAGGAGAGAGGTCGTCTGCAGAACCCACCTTCTTCTTCCTGTTGCTTTCTGAGTTCTGCTTCTTCCTTGCTGATGACCTTCAGCTGAACTTGTGTGTCCGTCAGCCTGTCCCCCCTTCCCCCAAGGACGATGCAGCTGTAGCTGCCTCCGTCTGACAGCTGAATGTGTTTCAGAGTGAGGCTGACGTTTCCAGTTGTCAGAGCGTCAGGCTGAACCTCTGTACGGTCTGTGAACTGCTGGTTTTGGTTTGTATGAACATCTTTTTCAGGCTGCGGATCTATCTTCATACGCACATGAACTTCGGAGGGATTGAGATCCTTACGGCTCCACGTCACTGAGGAAGCTTTTCCAGGAGGGGCCTCACAGGGCAGCACCACAGACTCCGCCCTCTCAATCACCTCCACTCCCAAGGCATGCTGGGTAACTGTAAGGACAGAGACACAGTGGGTTCATTAGTTCTTCATTTCATCGTTTCTCTCTCAGATTAATCTGCTGCAGCGTCATGGAAGACTCACAACAAAAGAGGAGGGCAGCCAGAAACCTCTTTAGTGGAAACCAGTTAGTGACTGAAGCTGGACTGACCTGAGAGCAGCAGTTTCATACAGGGGGAAAATGACAGAAGGTGTAATGTGCTGCTGTTAAGAGAAGCAGACTCTGTTCTGCTCAAAGTGAGATCAAACACAGTTTATTATCTGTGCTCTGTTTCATTCAGTGAAGCTGGAAATGATTCACTTTGTCTTGGCTTCCAGCAGTCTTCTCTCGTCTCACCCACAGCCGCTGTGTTTTACACATGCAGCTATGAAGCTCGCACTAATAACTTCCTGTTATTTCTCACAGTATAAAAGCTGTTTGTGCTTGAAGTGACATTAAAAAGGTTGATGCTCTACAACAAACTTTAAAAATGTTTAACTTGTTGTTCTGTATGCAGCTGGAAACAACAGACTTTTCTTGGTCTGTAGAAGCCGACACACTGTAACACACACCGAACATTTACTGACAGGATACTTTCACCGTCACTTCCTGCCGCTCGGACGATCAAACGCTCGCTGCGCACCTCCTGATTCAGAGTCACGCTGCTCTTATAACCATCTGTCTGTATGTTCTGCATCGAGCCGAGCATTGAGTGCTGCCGTGCTGCTCAGTGTGAGAGTGAAAACATCTGTAAAGCATAGTTTAATGACCGTGGGAAATTTTAGGAGCGGCGGTCGTGATTCAGCAGCGGCGACCATCGGTCCTGAATGCATATAGAGGAAACACCAAACCAGCAGAGCAGAACAGGCTAATGCACAGCAGAGCACAGGGCAGGCAGGCTGTTTATGAATATTATGAACCGTCATTCTTGTAACATTACGACTTTTTCCTCCACATGTCAGAGAACAAAGTCTACGTGGGAGAGATTCCCCACGCTGAAGTCAGCTTCTGATTCGGCAGTTAAGGGGAAAGTTAAGGGAACTTAAGTCAAAGTTAAGTTACGTTGCTGAGCCACAGATTCTGCGTTTTTACTGAAAGCTGTTATACATTTAGGCAAAGCCTTAACGCTGTCTGAAACACTTTAGATTTGAAAAACTTTATTGTATTCATGAAAATGACAAAAGGGTGATTATATACTGATGTTTTATCCACCCTGTTATGTTGGTATTTTTCCCTCATAATTTATTGAAATGACCACTTATTAACTGTATATTTGTTTTTACATAAAGTTATGGAAGGGATTAACTACACAGGATAGAGACACTGAGGTTTACTGAATACAGGCCTCACTATGCTGTTTGAAAAGGATTTGATTGTAAAACAAATATCTGTTAAGAGTAAGGGACGTATGATTTCTATGAAAATGGAATTTTAGTAGCAATCTTACCCTGAAAACACTTTTAAACAGTTATGTCTAAGTCCTTAACAGGGTGCAACATGTTGTTACTCTATATTTAATACAATAAAGGTTCCTGAACTGGACCAATGTTTTCATAATACAACTATTTGCTGCTATCTGCTGCTGCCGCACAAAGACAAGTTTACTTTCGATTACACAGGAAGCTGCCTTCACAATAAGAGTCTGTGAGTTCCTTCTGAATGAAGCAAAGACTTTAAACACCGAGCTGTTAACTCTTCCCGCCCTGCTGCTGCTACTAATAATGTACTGTCCCAACTGATTGGGTAACACCTGAGACATGCCCACCAAACGGGAGCAAACAGACCTTGAAGCCTGTTACAGAACGTTGCAAGGAAACATCCATAGACAGTATATTACTGTACAAACCCCCCCCGCTGATTTGAATGGAGAGCAGTGAAGCCAGTTTTAGACCAATGAAATACGACTACAGGGCTATTTCTTGTTGGCACCAACGTCTACTGCGGGTGATCGCGTTGGATAACTGTGTTTTGATGGTGTAGATCAGCGGCAGAAACACTGTAATTCTGGTAGCTGCACCAACAAAATGTTTCATGGCTCAGAGTCTGACTCGGATCGTCACTGTTTAACAATAATAATAATAACTAGAACTGCAAGCAGTTGTAAGCGGGGTCCAAGCCCCTGGCTGAACTTCGCCCCAGCCCCGCTGAGGGCGCTGCGAAGTCGTCCCGGCTTCCGCACTGCAGTCGCATAAGGCCCCGAAGTCAGGTCTCGACGGGTCGCTCAAAACACAGGCAAAACGTCCCGTGTTTGAAAATGCCATCGGAATGAATGGGATTTATCGATAAATTTCTGCATCGATTACAGTGCCATCTTTGGGCCGATTTGCACCAAATTTGTCAGGTGTCATCGGGAACCCAGTGGGAACATTTGACCCAAATTTGGTATGAATGGGACTTGTGGTTACGGAGATATAAATTGCATGTAAGTGAATGGGAGTGGTTTTCATAAATTATTAATATATTCACCTTTTAGCCAATCGACACCAAATTTCACACAGACCTTACTGAAGTCATGCCGCATAAGGTCCCCAAGTTTGGTGTTGATCGGCCATTCCTAACCTAGGCAAAATGTGCCATGTATTGAAATCCCATTCATTTCAATGGGGCTTTCCACGGCACTCCAGCTTCCTTTATAGCGCCACCTTTAGGCCGCATGTCACCAAATTTGTCAGGTATCGTGAGGGGCCTATGGGGAAGATATGACCCAAATTTGGTGTCAATCGGACCTGCGGTTCCGGAGATATAAAATGAATGTAAGTCATGGGGACATTTTTGGCATTCCAGCTTCCATTATAGCGCCACCTTTAGGCTGAATTTCACCAAATTTGTCAGGTATCATCAGGGGCCTATGGGGAAGATATGACCCAAATTTGGTGTCAATCGGACCTGCGGTTCCGGAGATATAAAATGAATGTAAGTCAATGGGACTTTTTTTTTCGCCCATAACAGCGCCACCTATGGGCACATTAGGATGCCCTTTGGTGTATGAGGTCAGGGGACCATCTTTAACAATTTGGCACAAAGTTCACGTCAATGCGACTTGCGGTTATACCAGAACTAATTTTTCGCGTTAAACAGCGCCACCTACAGGCTAATTGCACCAACTTTTGCAGAGGCCTTCAGGGGGCCTTCCCACATAAGTCCTCCGAGTTTGGTGTCGATCGGCCATTGCAAAGCCGAAGATATGACATCAGATGCTGTTACTAGCGCTTTTGCGTGATTATTCGCTAGCTTATAGCCGGAAGAGGTTTTTGGCGTATCAATCTGGGGAGCACAAGCCAGTATCATGTGTGTCCACAGATGGTCCATGCCAAATTTGGTGTCGATCGGACTTGGCGGTTTCGGAGGAGTTAATTCTGAGCAGTGTTTCAGTTTTCGCGATGTAGCTCGAAAAAAATCCAGGCGGAAATGGGCGTGGCCTACACCCGGCGATTCAGCATGATCCCCGAACGCTGCGGATATAAAGTTTTTGAATATGCCTTAGTATGTGGGAGTTATTGCGACTTGAATGAAAAAAAGTGTTGGACGCTAGTGTAGCTCTAGCAGTAGAATTGTGCGAAGTTTTGTGCCTGCGGTCGGTCGCGGTGAACTTGACCAACCCTGTGAGTTTCAGCGTCCCTGGCATTTACAGGGTATGCTGCAGTACTGGAACTAGCGGCGGAAGAATAAAAGAATAATAACTAGAACTGCAAGCAGTTGTAAGCGGGTCCAAGCCCCGGCGTAACTCGCCTCTGGCCCTCGCTGGAGGGCTGCGAAGTCGTCCCGGCTTCCGCACCCGCACCGCAAGGTCCCCGAAGTTTAATCTCCATCGGCCGTCCCCAACCGCTGCAAAACCTCCCGTGTTTGAAAATGCCATCGAATGAATGCGATTTAGTGATGCATTTCAGCATCGAAAACAGCGCCATCCGTGAGGCCGATTAGCACCAAAGTTTTCAGGTGGCATCAGGGACCCAGTGGGAACACGTGACCCAAATTTAGTATGAATGGGACTTGCGGTTATGGAGATATAAAATGCATGTAAGTGGATGGCGGTGTTTTTAATAAATTATTAGCAGAGTCACCTTTTAGCCTACTGACACCAAATTTCACACAGCAGTTCCAGAAGTCATGCCGCATAAGATCCCCAAGTTTGGTGTTGATCGGCCATGCCTAACCTAGGGAAATTGTGGCCTGGTTTGAAATCCCATTCATTTCAATGGGACTTTTTACAGCATTCCAGCTTCAATTACAGCGGCACCTTTAGGCCAAATTTCACCAAATTGGTCAGGTATCATCTTGGGCCCATGGGGAAGAGTTGACCCAAGTTTGGCGTCAATTGGCCCTTTGGTACCGGAGATATAAAATGCATGTAAGTGAATGGCAGTGTTTTTTCATAAATTATTTATATAGTCACCTTTTGGCCGATTGACGCCAAAATTCAGACATCATTTTCAGAAGTCATGCCGCATAAGATCATGAAGTTTGGTGTTGATCGGCTATTCCTAACCTAGGTAAATTGTGGTCTGGTTTGAAATCCCATTCATTTCAATGGGCTTTCTGAAGGGCTTTGAGGTTCAATTATAGCGCCACCGTTTGGCCGAATTGTACCAAATTTTTGAGGTATCATCAGGGCCCCATGGGGAAGATTTGACCCAAGTTTGGTGTCAATTGGACCTGCGGTTCTGGAGATATAAAATGAATGGGAGTGAATGGGAGTGATTTTTCATAAATTATTTATATAGTCACCTTTTAGCCAATTGACACCAAATTTCACACAGCAGTTCCAGAAGTCATGCCGCATAAGATCCTGAAGTTTGGTGTTGATCGGCCATTCCTAACCTAGGGAAATTGTGGCATGGTTTTAAAACCCATTCATTTCAATGGGACTTTTACGGCATTCCAGCTTCCATTATAGCGCCACCTTTTGGCCAAATATCACAAAATTTCTCAGGTGTAATCAGGGCCCCATGGGAAGATTTGACCCAAATTTGGTGTCAATCGGACCTGCCGTTCGGAGATATAAAATGAATGTAAGTCAATGGGATTTTTTTTTTCGCCAATAACAGCGCCACCTATGGGCACATTAGGATGCACTTTGGTGCATAAGGTCAGGGGACCATGCTGAACAATTTGGCACAAAGATCATGTCAATGCGACTTGCGGTTATACCAGAACTAATTTTCTGGATTAAAGAGCGCCACCTAGAGGCTAGTTGCACCAACTTTTGCAGAGGTCTTCAGGGGCGTCCCACATAAGTGGTCCAAGTTTGGTGTCGATCTGCCATTCCAAAGCTGAAGATATGACATCAGTTAGCGTTAGTAGCGCTTTTGCGTAAATATTCGCTAGCTTGTAGCCGGAAGAGTTTTTCGCGATCGATCTGGGGAGCACAAGCCAGTATGATGTGTGTCCAGAGATGGTTCATGCCAAATTTGGTGTCAATCGGACTTGGCGGTTTCGGAGGAGTTAATTCTGAGCGGCTAGTCAGTTTTCGCGATGTAGCTCGAAAAAAGTCTAGGCGGAAATGGGCGTGGCCTACACCCGGCGATTCAGCATGTCTCCCGAACGCGTGGATATAAGGTTTTTGAATATGCGCTTCAGTATGTCGGAGTTATTGCGACTTGAATGTAAAAGTGTTGACGTTGCTTGTAGCGCCTCTAGCGGTAGAAGTGTGCGAAGTTTTCGGGCCTGAGTTACGTGCACTGAATGTGACCTACACCGCGAATTTCACGCTTCTGCAATTACGGGTATGCTGCAGTAGCGAACTAGGCACGGAAGAATAAAAAATAATAATAACTAGAACTGCGAAAGCAGTTGTAAACGGGTCCAAGCCACCTGTCGCCAGTCGCCTCGCTCGCTGAGGGCGCTGAAGTCGTCCCGGCCCGCCATGATTAATTGTGCCATAATCAACGGGCCCCAGAGCCAAGACGGGCCTGTGGAGCAGAAAAGACCATAGTTGTAAATGAAAGTGGCTTGCGGTTATGGAGATCTGAAATGAATGTAAGTCAATGGGAATTTTTTTGGAGTAGCGCCAACTAGCGGCTAACTGCCCTAAATTTTGCACAGACCTTCGGAGGTCATGTGGGATAAGGTCTCCAAGTTTGGTGTTGATCGGCCATTCCAAGCCTGGAGATATGTTATACTTTGTGTTTTTAGCGTTTCGCAAATATTTGTTAGCCTGTAATTCGGCCGCTTTTTGTCGGATCAAAATTCCTCTACAAACTTTCTTCGCCTCGGTCCAGAGATGGTCTGTGCAAAGTTTCGTGGTCTATCGGACTTGGCGGCTTCGGAGGAGTTCATTAAAATAGGTTTTGAGTTTTTGTGATATCGCAAAATGAAATCGCCATCGCACAGAGGCGTGTCCTATACCGCCGGAATCGTCAGAATCCCCAAAAACGTAGACATAAGATTTATTAATGTGCGATGTAGTTTGTCAGAAGTTATGAGGCAAAATGTGCTTTGGTTGAAATTCCCATTGAAATGAATGGGGCATTTGGCGCTTAGATTACAGCGCCACCTTTAGGTCGAAGTTTACCAAATTTTTGTGGTGTCATCAGGGCCCCATCAGAAACAATTGACCCAAATTTGGTTAGAATCAGACTTGTGGTTATGGAGATATGAGATGAATGTAAGTCAATGGGAATTTTTTTGGGTAGCGCCAACTAGCGGCTGAAATGAACCAAATTTTGCAGAGGCCTTCTAGGGGGCAGGGCAGATAAGGTCCTCAAGTTTTTAAGCGTTCCTAGCAAATATTTGTTAGCCTGTAATTCGGCCTTTTTTGTCGAATCAAAATTCCCTCTACAAACTTTCTTCGGCTTGGTCCAGAGATGCTCTGTGCAAAGTTTGGTGTCGATCGGACTTGGCGGCTTCGGAGGAGTTAATTAAAATAGGTTTTCCGGTTTAGCGATTTAGCAAAATGAAAACGTCATTGCACAGAGGCGTGTCATACACCATCGAATCGGCAGCATCCCCAAACACGTAGACATAAGATTTATGAATGTGCGATGTAGTAGGCCGTAGTTATGAGGCAAAATGTGCTTTGGTTGAAATTCCCATTGAAATGAATGGGGCATTTGAGCTTCGATTGCAGCGCCACCTTTTGTCCGAACTGCACCACATTTTATGGTGTCATCAGGGGCCCATGGGTAACAATTGACCCAAATTTGGTGTCAATCGGATTTGTGGTTATGGAGATATAAAATGAATGTAAGTCAATGGGATTTTTGAAATTTGAAATAACAGCGCCACCTATGGGCACATTAGGTTCCCTTTGGTGCCTGGCATCAGGGGACCATGCTGAACAATTTGGCACTGGTTTCATGTCAATGTGACTTGTGGTTATAGAGGAACAAATTTTCTGAATTAAAGAGCGCCACCTAGGGGCGAGTTGCACCAAATTTTGCACAGGCCCTCAGGGGCCCATCCCAACTTAGTGGTCCAAGTTTGGTGTCGATCGGCCATTGCAAAGCCGAAGATATGACCTCAGTTCCTGTTAATAGCGTTTTTGCAAACGCTTGTTAGCGTATAATTGCGCCATATTTTTGTCGGACCAAAATTCCCTCTACAAACTTTGTAGAGCTCGGTCCAGAGATTATCCGTGCCAAGTTTGGTGTCGATCGGACTTGGCGGCTTCGGAGGAGTTAATTAAAATAGGTTTTCAGTTTTCGCGATGTAGCTCGAAAAAAGTTTAGGCGGAAATGGGCGTGGCCTATACCAGGAGATTCAGCTCGATCCCCGAACGCGTGGATATAAGGTTTTTGATATACGCCCTCGTAGTCGAGAGGTCCAAGCCAAAACGCTGCTGACCTTTAGCGTATAGCCCTCTAGCTGTAGAAGTGTGCGAATTTTTGTGCCTGAGTTACTCTTGGGGCTGTGAAGCTACGCTTGAGAGTTGCGCGCTTCTAGGACTTACAGCGACCGCTGCAGTATCGCTTTTATGCACGGAAGAAAAAATAATAATAATAAAACGAGAACGAAAACAATAGGTTCCCAGCCACTTGGTATGGGAACCGCTGATGCTTTGCAATCGCTGGTTCCATGCTCACTTCGGCTTGGACCCTAACTAGAACTGCGAAGCAGTTGTAAACGGGTCCAAGCCACCTGTCGCCAGTCGCCTCACGCCGCTGAGGTCGCTGAAGTCGTCCCGGCGCTCTGCCGACGTCTCCGCCGTGAGGCCCCGAAGCGAGGTCCCGACGGGTCGCTCGAACCGAGGCTAAACGCTGCGTGGTTTGAAAATGCCATTGAAACGAATGGGCTTAGCGACGGCGTTTGAGCTTCGATCACGGCGCCGCCTTTGGCCGAATTGCACCAAATCGCTCAGCTGTCATCGGGCCCCTCGGTGAAGAAGTGACCCAAATTTGGTGTCATTCGGAGTTGCGGTAGTGGATATATAAAATGCATGCAAGTGAATGGGAGTTATTTGATATGTGATGAACAGCGCCACCGCTTACCGATTGGCACCAAATTTGACACAGGCCTTCGGGAGGTGAAGTCGGATAAGGTCCCTAAGTTTGGTGTTGATCGGGCATTCCAAACCTTCTGAAAATGTGTGCTGGTTTGAAATCCCATTCATTTCAATGGGGCTTCTGACCGGATTTGAGCTTGATTACAGCGCCACCTTTTGGTCGAACTGCACCAAATTGTTATGGTATCATCAGGGCCCCATGGGGAACAAATGACCCAAATTTGGCGTCAATCGGACCGGCGGTTCTGGAGATATAAAATGCATGTATGTGAATGGGAGTTTTTTAAGATATGATGAAGAGCGCCACCGCTTGGCCGATTGACACAAAATTTTACACAGGCCTTCGGGAAGTCCAGCCGCATAAGGTCCCTCAAGTTTGGTGTTGATCGGGCATTCCAAACCTTATGAAAATGTGTGCTGGTTTGAAATCCCATTCATTTCAATGGGGCTTCTGACGGCATTTCAGCTTCGATTGTAGCGCCACCTTTAGGCCGAACTGCACCAAATTTTGTGGTATCATCAGGGCCCCATGGGTAACAATTGACCCAAATTTGGTGTCAATCGGACCTAGGGTTCTGGAGATATAAAATGAATGTAAGTCAATGGGAAAAGTTTTTTCGTCTTTAAGCTGCAATAACAGCGCCACCTATGGGCACATTAGGGTCCCCTTTGGTGCCTGGCATTAGGGGCCCATGCTGAATAATTCGGCACTGGTTTCATGTCAATGTGACTTGTGGTTATGGAGGAACAAATTTTCTGGATTAAAGAGCGCCACCTAGGGCCAGCTGCACCAAACTTTGCACAGGCCCTCAGGGGCCCATCCCAAGTGAGTGGTCCAAGTTTGGTGTCGATCGGCCATTCCAATCCGAAGTTATGCCCTCACTTCCTGTTAATAGCGTTCCGCAAACGCTTGTTAGCGTATAATTGCGACAGTTTTTTTGGATCAAAATTTCTTACGTAAAATTTGTAGAGCTCGGTCCAGAGATTATCCGTGCTAAGTTTGGTGTGCGATCGGACTTGGCGGTTTCGAGGAGATGATTTCGGATCGGTGCTTCAGTTTTTCGCGATGTAGCTCTCTAAAAGTTTAGGCGGAAATGGGCGTGGCCTATACCAGGAGATTCAGCTCGACCCCTGAACGCGTGGATATAAGGTTTTGATATATTCCTTCGCAGTCGAGAGGTCCAAGCCAAAACGCTGCTGACCTTTGCGTATAGCGCCTCTAGCAGTAGAAGTGTGCGAATTTTTTGCGAAGTGCGGTCATGGCGGTGAGTTGGACCTACGTTGCGAGTGTCGCGTGTACACTCCTTACCATGCAGTCCCCAGTATCGCTTTCTTCACGGAAGAATAAAAATAATAATAACTAGAACTGCGAAGCAGTTGTAAACGGGTCCAAGCCACCTGTCGCCAGTCGCCTCATCGCTGGAGGCGCTGCTGAAGTCGTCCCGGCGCTCTGCCGACGTCCCGCTGTGAGGCCCCGAAGCGAGGTCCCGACGGGCCGCTCGAACCGAGGCGAAACGCTGCGTGTTTGAAAATGCCATTGAAACGAATGGGCTTAGCGACGGCGCTTGAGCTTCGACACTGGCGCCGCTTTTGGCCGAATTGCACCAAATCGCCAGCTGTCATCGGGCCCCTCGGTGAAGAAGTGACCCAAATTTGGTGTCATTCGAGTTGCGGTAGTGGATATATAAAATGCATGCAAGTGAATGGGAGTTATTTGATATGTGATGAACAGCGCCACCGCTTGGTCGATTGGCACCAAATTTGACACAGGCCTTCGAGGTGAAGTCGGATAAGGTCCCCAAGTTTGGTGTTGATCGGGCATTCCAAACCTTCTGAAAATGTGTGCTGGTTTGAAATCCCATTCATTTCAATGGGGCTTCTGACCGATTTGAGCTTGATTACAGCGCCACCTTTTGGCCGAACTGCACCAAATTGTTATGGTATCATCAGGGCCCCATGGGGAACAAATGACCCAAATTTGGTGTCAATCGGACCGGCGGTTCTGGAGATATAAAATGCATGTATGTGAATGGGAGTTTTTTAAGATATGATGAAGAGCGCCACCGTTTGGCCGATTGACACAAAATTTTACACAGGCCTTCGGAAGTCCAGCGCAGATAAGGTCCTCAAGTTTGGTGTTGATCGGGCATTCCAAACCTTATGAAAATGTGTGCTGGTTTGAAATCCCATTCATTTCAATGGGGCTTCTGACGGCATTTCAGCTTCGATTGTAGCGCCACCTTTAGGCCGAACTGCACCAAATTTTTGTGGTATCATCAGGGCCCCATGGGTAACAATTGACCCAAATTTGGTGTCAATCGGACCTAGGGTTCTGGAGATATAAAATGAATGTAAGTCAATGGGAAAAGTTTTTTTGCATCTTTAAGCTGCAATAACAGCGCCACCTATGGGCACATTAGGGTCCCCTTTGGTGCCTGGCATTAGGGGCCCATGCTGAATAATTCGGCACTGGTTTCATGTCAATGTGACTTGTGGTTATGGAGGAACAAATTTTCTGGATTAAAGAGCGCCACCTAGGGGCCAGCTGCACCAAACTTTGCACAGGCCCTCAGGGGCCCATCCCAAGTGAGTGGTCCAAGTTTGGTGTCGATCGGCCATTCCAATCCGAAGTTATGCCCTCACTTCCTGTTAATAGCGTTTTCGCAAACGTTTGTTAGCGTATAATTGCGACAGTTTTTTGTCGGATCAAAATTTCTCTACGAAAATTTGTAGAGCTCGGTCCAGAGATTATCCGTGCTAAGTTTGGTGGCGATCGGACTTGCGGCTTCGGAGGAGATGATTTCGATCGGTGCTTCAGTTTTTGCGATGTAGCTCTCTAAAAGTTTAGGCGGAAATGGGCGTGGCCTATACCAGGAGATTCAGCTCGATCCCTGAACGCGTGGATATAAGGTTTTGATATATTCCTTCGTAGTCGAGAGGTCCAGAGCCAAAACGCGTTGACCTTGCGTTATAGCGCCCCTAGCAGTAGAAGTGTGCGAATTTTTGCGAGTGCGGTCATGGCGGTGAGTTGACCTACGCTGTGAGTGTCGCGTGTACACTCCTACCATGCAGTCCCAGTATGCGTTTTCTTCACGGAAGAATAAAAATAATAATAATAAAACGAACGATACAATAGGGTTCCCAGCCACTGTAGTATGGGAACCGCTACGTTGCAAACGCTGGTTCCCAGCCACTCGAGCTTAGACCCCTAACTAGAACTGCGAAGCAGTTGTAAACGGGTCCAAGCCCCTGGCGCCAGTCGCCTCTGCCGCTGAGGGCGCTGAAGTCGTCCCGGGCCCGCCATGATTAATTGTGCCATAATCACGGGCCCCAGAGCCAAGACGGGGCCTGTGGAGCAGAAAAGACCATAGTTGTAAATGAAAGTGGCTTGCGGTTATGGAGATCTGAAATGAATGTAAGTCAATGGGAATTTTTTTTGGGTAGCGCCAACTAGCGGCTAACTGCCCCAAATTTTGCACAGACCTTCGGGAGGTCATGGTGGATAAGGTCTCCAAGTTTGGTGTTGATCGGCCATTCCAAGCCTGAGATACGTTATACTTTGTGTTTTTAGCGTTTTCGCAAATATTTGTTAGACTGTAATTCGGCCGCTTTTTGTCGGATCAAAATTCCCTCTACAAACTTTCTTCGGCTCGGTCCAGAGATGGTCTGTGCAAAGTTTCGTGTCTATCGGACTTGGCGGCTTCGGAGGAGTTAATTAAAATAGGTTTTTAGTTTTTGTGATATCGCAAAATGAAATCGTCATCGCGACAGAGTAGTGTCCTATACCGTCGGAATCGTTAGAATCCCCAAACACGTAGACATAAGAATTATGAATGTGCGATGTAGTAGGCCAGTAGTTATGAGGCAAAATGTGCTTTGGTTGAAAATCCCATTGAAATGAATGGGGCATTTGAGCTTAGATAACAGCGCCACCGTTAGGCCGAACTGCACCAAATTTTGTGGTGTCATCAGGGGCCCATGGGTAACAATTGACCCAAATTTGGTGTCAATCGGATTTGTGGTTATGGAGATATAAATTGCATGTAAGTCAATGGGAAAAATTTTTCGTCTGTAATCTGCAATAGCAGCGCCACCTATAGGCACATTAGTTTCCCCTTTGGTACATGGCATCAGGGGACCATGCTGAAAAATTTGGCACTGGTTTCATGTCAATGTGACCTGTGGTTATAGAGGAACTAATTTTCTGGATGAAAGAGCGCCACCTAGGGCCAGCTGCACCAAATTCTGCACAGGCCCTCCGGGGCCCATCACAACTTAGTGGTCCAAGTTTGGTGTCGATCGGCCATTCCAAACCGAGTTATGATCTTACTTCCTGTTAGTAGCGTTTCTGCAAACGTTTGTTAGCGTATAATTGCGCCAGTTTTTGTTGGATCAAAATTTCCTCTACAAACTTTGTAGAGCTTGGTCCAGAGATTATCCGTGCTAAGCTTCGCGGCGATCGGACTTCGCGGCTTCGGAGGAGTTAATTAAAATAGGTTTTTCAGTTTTCGCGTGTAGCTCGAAAAAAGTTTAGGCGGAAATGGGCGTGGCCTATACCAGGAGATTCAGCTCGATCCCCAACGCGTGGATATAAGGTTTTGATATAGCCCTTGTATACGGGACTTAGAGCGATTTGAATGTTGCAAACTTTGGGCCTTGCTTGTAGCGCCCCTAGAGGTAGAAGTGTGCAAATTTTTTCCCATGCGTTCATCCCATGGGCCTGAACCTACCCTGTGAGTTTCAGTGTCCCTAGCAGTTTCGGGTATGCTGCAGACTCGAATTAGGCGTAAAATGTACGGAAGAAAAAATAATAATAATAAAAAGCGAGAACGAAAACAATAGGGTTCCATGCCACCGCTGGTATGGCACCCGCGATGCCTTGCAATCGCTGGTTCCATGCTCACTTCGGCTTGGACCCTAACTAGAACTGGCGAGCAGTTGTAAACGGGTCCAAGCCACCTGTCGCCAGTCGCCTCAGCTCGCTGAGGGCTGCATGAAGTCGTCCCGGCCCGCCATGATTAATTGTGCTATAATCACGGGCCCCAGAGCCAAGACGGGGCCTGTGGAGCAGAAAAGACCATAGTTGTAAATGAAAGTGGCTTTGCGGTTATGGAGATCTGAAATGTATGTAAGTGAATGGGAATTTTTTGGGGTACGCCAACTAGCGGCTAACTGCACCAAATTTTGCACAGCCCTTCGAGAGGCCAGGGCAGATAAGGTCGCCAAGTTATGTGTTGATCGGCCTTTGCAAGCCAGAGTTATGTTAAACTTTGTGTTTTAGCGCTTTCGCAAATATTTGTTAGCCTGTATTATGGCCGTTTTTTGTCGAATCAAAATTCCTCTACAAACTTTCTTCGGCTCGGTCCAGAGATGGTCTGTGCAAAGTTTCGCGTGTCGATCGGACTTGGCGGCTTCGGAGGAGTTGATTTTAAACAGGTTTGGCAGTTTTTGCGATTTTGCGAAATGAAATCGGTTATCGCGGAAGATGGCGTATCCAATATCATCGTGATTCAGCTGGATCCCCAGAACACGTAGACATAAGATTTATGAATAGTGCGATGTAGTTGGCCGTAGTTATGAAGACAAATGTGCTTTGTTTGAAAATCCCATTGAAATGAATGGGGCATTTGAGCTTAGATTACAGCGCCACCTTTAGGCCGAACTGCACCAAATTTTTGTGGTGTCATCAGGGCCCCATAGGAAAGCAATTGACACCAAATTTGGTTTGATTCGGACTTGTGGTTCTGGAGATATAAAATGAATGTAAAGTCAATGGGAATTTTTTTGGTAGCTCAACTAGCTGCTAATTGAACGAAATTTGACACAGGCCTTCAGGGGTGTCCGCACATAAGATCCTCAAGTTTGGTGTTGATCGGCCATCTCCAACCTGATATCTGACATCACTTCCTTTATTAGCGCTTTTTGCAAAGGTTTGTTAGCCTGTAAATTGCGACATTTTTTGTCATATCAAAATTCTGTACACAAAATTTGTATAGCTCAGTCCAGAGATTATCTGTGCCAAGTTTCGTGGTCGATCGGACTTGGCGGCTTCGGAGGAGATTGATTTCAATCGGCTTGTCCAGTTTTTGCCATTTTCTCGAAAATGGGTTAAGCAGAAGTGGGCGTGGCCTACGTAATGGATTCAGCACAATCTCAAACACGCAGACATAAGATTTATGAATGTGCGATGTAGTTGGCCGTAGTTATGAAGACAAAATGTACTTTGTTAGAAAATCCCATTGAAATGAATGGGGCATTTGAGCTTCGATTACAGCGCCACCTTTGGCCGATCTGCACCAAATTTTTGTGGTGTGATCAGGAGCCCATGGGTAACAATTGACCCAAATTTGGTGTCAATCGGATTTGTGGTTATGGAGATATAAAATGAATGTAAGTCAATGGGAGTTTTGATTTAATTTGCAATAACAGCGCCACCTATGGGCAATATTAGGGTCCCCTTTGGTGCCTGGCATCAGGGGACCATGCTGAACAATTCGGCACTGGTTTCATGTCAATGTGACTTGTGGTTATAGAGGAACAAATTTTCTGGATGAAAGAGCGCCACCTAGGGGCAAGTTGCACCAAATTTTGCACAGGCCCTCAGGGGTGTCCCAAATAAATGGTCCAAATTTGGTGTCGATCGGCCATTCCAATCCGAAGTTATGCCCTCACTTCCTGTTAGTAGCGTTTTTCGCAAACGTTTGTTAGCGTATAATTGCGACGTTTTTAGTCGGATCAAAATTCCTGTACACAACATTTGTAGAGCTCGGTCCAGAGATTATCCGTGTCAAGTTTCGGTGTCGATCGGACTTCGCGGCTTCGGAGGAGATGATTTCAACTAGGTTCTTCAGTTTTCGCGATGTAGCTCGAAAAAGTTTAGGCGGAAATGGGCGTGGCCTATACCAGGAGATTCAGCTGGATCCCCGAACGCGTGGATATAAGGTTTTGATATGTGCCACTGTATGTGGAGGAGAGTCCATGCTGAATACGCGAAATTTTGACCTTGCTTATAGCGCCCCTAGCGGTAGAAGTGTGCGAATTTTTTCGAATGCCGTCGTCTCATGAGGCTGCAGAACCTACCCTGTGAGTTTCAGCGTCCCTGGCAGTTACGGTCAGGCTGCAGTAGTGGAATTAGGCTTAACGCACGGAAGAATAAATAATAAAACTAGAACTGCGAAGCAGTTGTAAACGGGTCCAAGCCACCTGTCGCCAGTCGCCTCCAGCCCCGCTGAGGGCGTACGAATCGCTCCGGCTCCCACCGACGTCCCGCGTAATGTCCCCGAAGCGAGGTCTCGACGGGCAGCTCGACCAGGCTGAAATGCGGCGTGTTTGAAAATGGCATTGAAACGAATGGGCTTAGCGACGGCGTTTGAGGTTCGATCACGGCCGCCTTTGGCCGAATCGCACCAAATTGCTCAGCTGTCATCGGGGCCCCTCGGTGAAGAAGTGACCCAAATTTGGTGTCGATCGAGCTCGCGGTAGTGGAGATAGAAAATGCATGTAAGTCAATGGGAGTTATTTGATTTATGATGAAGAGCGTCACCGTTTGGCGATTGGCACCAAATTTGACACAGGCCTTCGGAAGTCAAGCCGCATAAGGTCCCCAAGTTTGGTGTTGATCGGGCATTCTAAACCTTGTTAAAATGTGTGCTGGTTTGAAATCCCATTCATTTAAATGGGGCTTCTGACCGGATTTGAGGTTCGATTACAGCGCCGCCTTTTGGCGAACTGCACCAAATTGTTATGGTATCATCAGGGCCCCATGGGGAACAAATGACCCAAATTTGGTGTCAATCGGACCGGCGGTTCTGGAGATATAAAATGCATGTATGTGAATGGGAGTTTTTAAGATATGATGAAGAGCGCCACCGTTTGGCCGATTGACACCAAATTTTACACAGGCCTCGGAAGTCCAGCCGCATAAGGTCCTCAAGTTTGGTGTTGATCGGGCATTCCAAACCTTATGAAAATGTGTGCTGGTTTGAAATCCCATTCATTTCAATGGGGCTTCTGACCGGTTTGAGCTTCGATTACAGCGCCACCGTTTGGCCGATCTGCACCAAATTTTGTGGTGTCATCAGGGCTCCATGGGTAACAATTGACCCAAATTTGGTGTCAATCGGACTGCGGTTCTGGAGATATAAAATGAATGTAAGTCAATGGGAAAAAATTTTTCGTGTTTAAGCTGCAATAACAGCGCCACTTATGGGCACATTAGGGTCCCCTTTGGTGCCTGTCATCAGGGGATCATGCTAAACAATTCGGCACTGGATTCATTTCAATGTGACTTGTGGTTATGGAGGAACAAATTTTCTGGATTAAAGAGCGCCACCTAGGGGCTAGCTGCACCAAATTTTGCACAGGCCCTCAGGGGCCCATCCCAACTTAGTGGTCCAAGTTTGGTGTCGATCGGCCATTCCAAACTGAAGTTATGACCTCACTTCCTGTTAGTAGCGTTTTGCAAACGTTTGTTAGAGTATAATTGCGCCATTTTATGTAGGATCAAAATTTCCTCAACAAACTTTGTAGAGCTTGGTCCAGAGATTATCCGTGCCAAGTTTCATTGCCGATCGGACTTGCGGCTTGGAGGAGATGCTTCAGGCGGTTTTCAGTTATTCGCGACGTAGCTCGAAAAAAGTTTAGGCGGAAATGGGCGTGGCCTATACCAGGAGATTCAGCTCGATCCCCGAACGCGTGGATATAAGGTTTTGATATATGCCTTCAGTATATGAGAGGTCCAAGGCCAAACGCGTTGACCTTTGCTTACAGCGCCCCTAGCGATAGAAGTGTCGCGAGTTTTTGGGGCTGAGTTACGTGCAGTGAATGTGACCTACCCTGGGAGTTTCAGCGTTCCTAGGAGTTACAGCGATCGCTGCAGTATGCGTTTTGGCGGAAGAATAATAATAATAATAACTAGAACTGCGAGAGCAGTTGTAAACGGGGTCCAAGCCACCTGTCGCCAGTCGCCTTCACGCTCGCGAGGTCGCAGCTGAAGTCGTCCGGAGCCCACGCCGGCGCTCCAGCGTGAGGTCCCCGAGCGAGGTGTCGACGGGCCGCTCCGAATCGAGGCGAAACGCGGCGCGTTTGAAAATGCCATTGAAACGAATGGGCTTAGCGACGGCGTTTGAGCTTCGATTACGGCGCCGCCTTTTGGCCGAATTGCACCAAGTCGCTCAGCTGTCATCGGGGCCCCTCGGTGAAGAAGTGACCCAAATTTGGTGTCGATCGGAGCTGCGGTACTGGAGATATAAAATGCATGTAAGTGAATGGGAGTTTTTTGATATAGGATGAACAGCGCCACCGTTTGGCCGATTGGCACCAAATGTGACACAGGCCTTCGGGAAGTCCAGCCGCATAAGGTCCCCAAGTTTGGTGTTGATCGGGCATTCCAAACCTTGTGAAAATGTGTGCTGGTTTGAAATCCCATTCATTTCAATGGGCTTTCTGTAGGCATTTCAGCTTCGATTATAGCGCCACGTTTTGTCCGAATTGCACCAAACTTTGTGGTATCATCAGGGGCCCATGGGTAACAATTGACCCAAATTTGGTGTCAATCGCACCTGCTGTTCTGGAGATATAAAATTAATGTAAGTGAATGGGAGTTTTTTTATATATGATGAACAGCGCCACCGTTTAGCCGATTGGCACCAAATTTGACACAGGCCTTCGGGAAGTCCAGCCGCATAAGGTCCTCAAGTTTGGTGTTGATCGGGCATTCCAAACCTTATGAAAATGTGTGCTGGTTTGAAATCCCATTCATTTCAATGGGGCTTCTGACCGGTTTGAGCTTCGATTACAGCGCCACCGTTTGGCCGATCTGCACCAAATTTTTGTGGTGTCATCAGGGCCCCATGGGTAACAATTGACCCAAATTTGGTGTCAATCGGAGCTCGCGGTTCTGGAGATATAAAATGAATGTAAGTCAATGGGAAAAAATTTTCGATGTTTAAGCTGCAATAACAGCGCCACCTATGGGCACATTAGGGTCCCCTTTGGTGCCTGGCATCAGGGGATCATGCTAAACAATTCGGCTCTGGATTCATGTCAATGTGACTTGTGGTTATGGAGGAACAAATTTTCTGGATTAAAGAGCGCCACCTAGGGGCCAGCTGCACCAAATTTTGCACAGGCCCTCAGGGGCCCATGCCAACTTAGTGGTCCAAGTTTGGTGTCGATCGGCCATTCCAAACTGAAGTTATGACCTCACTTCCTGTTAGTAGCGTTTTGCATAACGTTTGTTAGAGTATAATTACGCCATTTTATGTCGGATCAAAATTTCCTCTACAAACTTTGTAGAGCTTGGTCCAGAGATTATCCGTGCCAAGTTTCATTCCGATCGGACTTAGCGGCTTCGAGGAGTACGTTCCAGGCGGTTTTGAGTTTTCGCGATGTAGCTCGAAAAAAGTTTAGGCGGAAATGGGCGTGGCCTATACCAGGAGATTCAGCTCGATCCCCGAACGCGTGGATATAAGGTTTTGATATATGCCTTCAGTATATGAGAGATCCAAGCCCAAACGCGTTGACCTTGCTTACAGCGCCCCTAGCGATAGAAGTGTGCGAGTTTTGGGGCTGAGTTACGTGCAGTGAATGTGACGTACCCTGTGAGTTTCAGCGTTTCTAGGAGTTACAGCGACCGCTGCAGTATCGCGTTTTGGCGGAAGAATAATAATAATAACTAGAACTGCGAAGCAGTTGTAAGCGGGGTCCAAGCCACCTTGTCGCTAGTCAGCCTCTCCGCCCAGCTGAATGGCTGAAGTCGTCCCGGCGTCCTCGCCGACGTCCAGCGTAAAGGCCCCGCAGTGAGGTCCCGGACGGGCCGCTCGCAACCGAGGCGAAATGCAGCGTGTTTGAAAATGCCATTGAAACGAATGGGCTTAGCGACGGCGTTTGAACTTCGATACGGCGCCGCTTTGGCGGAATCGCGACCAAATCGCTCAGCTGTCATCGGGGCCCCTCGGTGAAGAAGTGACCCAAATTTGGTGTCGATCGAGCTGCGGTAGTGGAGATATAAAATGCATGTAAGTCGAATGGGTGTTTTTTAATATATGATGAACAGCGCCACCGTTTGGCCGATTGGCACCAAATTTGACACAGGCCTTCGGGAAGTCCAGCAGCATAAGGTCCCCAAGATTGGTGTTGATCGGCCTTTCTAAGCCAGAGATATGTTATACTTCGTGTTTGTAGCGTTTTCGCAAAGATTTGTTAGCCTGTAATTCGGGCGTTTTTTGTCGGATCAAAATTCCCTCTACAAACTTTCTTCGGCTGGGTCCAGAGATGCTCTGTGCAAAGTTTCGTGTCGATCGGACTTGCGGCTTCGGAGGAGTTAATTAAAATAGGTTTTCCAGTTTTTGCGATTTCGCAAAATGAAATCGTCATCGCACAGAGGCGTGTCCTATACCATCGGAATCGGCACCATCCCCCAAACACGTAGACATAAGATTTATGAATGTACGATGTAGTAGCCTGAAGTTATGAGGGAAAATGTGCTTTGGTTGAAAATCCCATTGAAATGAATGGGGCATTTGAGCTTAGATTACAGCGCCACCGTAGGCCGATGTGCACAAAATTTTGTGGTGTCATCAGGGGCCCATGGGAAAGTATTGACCCAAATTTGGTTTGATTCGGACTTGTGGTTCTGGAGATATAAAATGAATGTAAGTCAATGGGATTATTTTGGGGTAGCGCCAACTAGCGGCGAATTGCATGAAATTTTGTAGAGGCCTTCAGGGGGTTCTCCGATATAAGGTACTCAAGTTTGGTGTTGATCGGCCACTCCTAACTTGAGATCTGACATCACTTCCTTTTATTAGCGTTTCTGCATAAGCGTTTGTTAACATATAATTGCGACATTTTTTGTCGTATCAAAATTCCCTCTACAAACTTTGTAGAGCTCGGTCCAGAGATTATCCGTGCCAAGTTTCGTGTCGATCGGACTTGGCGGCTTCGGAGGAGATGATTTTGGCCGGCATGTCAGTTTTCGCGCTGTAGCTCGAAAAAAGTTTAGGCGGAAATGGGCGTGGCCTATACCACGAGATTCAGCTTGATCCCCCGAACGCGTGGATATAAGGTTTGTGAATATGCGTTTTTGTATGCGGGAGAGAGGGCAAAATGTCGAAAATCTTTGTTACAGCGCCCCCTAGCGGTAGAAGTGTGCGAATTTTTGCGCCTGAGTTACTTGCAGGGCTTGTACCTACCCTGTGAGTTTAGCGTCCCTAGCATTTCACGGGTATGCTGCAGTAGTGGAATTAGCGGCGAAGAAAAAAAATAATAATAAAAATCTTAAGCGAAAACAATAGGGTTCCTGCACCGCTGGTACAGGGAACCGCGATGCCTTGCATTCGCGGTTCCCAGCCCACTCGAGCTTGGACCCCTAATAAAAGCGAAGCGATTACAATAGGGTTCCATGCCACCGTGGTATGGCCCCGCTGATGCCTTGTAATCGCTGGTTCCATGCTACCGGGCTTGGACCCCTAATAACTAGAACTGCGAGCAGTTGTAAGCGGGTCCAAGCCACCTGTCGCCAGTCAGCCACCCTCAGCCCAGCGGTGCTGAAGTCGTCCGGAGCCCCGCCGATGTCCCGCGTGAGGTCCCCGAGCGAGGTCTCGACGGGCCGCTCCGAACCGAGGCTAAACGCGGCGTGTTTGAAAATGCCATTGAAATGAATGGGCTTCGCGACGGCGTTTGAGCTTCGATACGGCGCCGCCTTTGGCGAATCGCACCAAAGCGCTCAGGTGTCATCTGGGCCCCTCGGTGAAGAAGTGACCGAAATTTGGTGTCGATGGGAGCTGCGGTACTGGAGATATAAAATGCATGTAAGTCAATGGGAGTTTTTGATTTATGATGAACAGCGCCACCGTTTGGCCAATTGACACCAAATTTGACACAGGCCTTTGGGAAGTCCAGCCGCATAAGGTCTCCAAGTTTGGTGTTGATCGGGCATTGCAAACCTTGTGAAAATGTGTGCTTGTTTGAAATCCCATTCATTTCAATGGGGTTTCTGTAGGCATTTCAGCTTCGATTGTAGCGCCACCTTTAGTGCGAATTGCACCAAATTTTTTGTGGTGTCATCAGGGCCTCATGGGGAACAATTGACCCAAATTTGGTGTCCATCGGACCAGCGGTTCTGGAGATATAAAATGCATGTAAGTCAATGGGAGTTTTTTTCCGATATGATGAAGAGTTCCACCGTTTGGCCGATTGACACCAAATTTGACACAGCCCTTCGGGAAGTCCAGCCGCATAAGGTCCCCAAGTTTGGTGTTGATCGGGCATTCCAAACCTTGTGAAAATGTGTGCTGGTTTGAAATCCCATTCATTTCAATGGGGCTTCTGACCGGCATTTCAGCTTCGATTATAGCGCCACCTTTTGGCCGAACTGCATCAAATTTTTGTGGTGTGACGAGGGGCCCATGGGTAACAATTGACCCAAATTTGGTGTTAATGGGACATGCGGTTCTGGAGATATAAAATGAATGTAAGTCAATGGGATATTTAGGGGTAGCGCCAACTAGCGGCGTAATTGCACGAAATTTTGCACAGCCCTTCAGGGGCTGTCTTACATAAGGTACTCAAGTTTGGTGTTGATCGGCCACTCTAACCTGAGATCTGACATCACTTCCTTTTATTAGCGTTTTCATAAGCGTTTGTTAGCGTAAAATTGCGACATTTTTTGTCGTGATCAAAATTCCCTCTACAAACTTTGTAGAGCTCGGTCCAGAGATTATCCGTGCCAAGTTTCGGTGTCGATCGGACTTGGCGGCTCGGAGGAGATGATTTCAGCCGGCTTGTCGGTTTTGCAATTTTGCGCGAAAAGGTAAGGCGGAAATGGGCGTGGCCTACATCAGGTGATTCAGCTCAATCACCCGAACGAGTTGACATAAGATTTATGAATGTGCGATGTAGTTGGCCTTAGTAATGAAGAAAAATGTACTTTGTTTGAAAATCCCATTCAAATGAATGGGGCATTTGAGCTTCGATTACAGCGCCACCTTTTTGCCGATCTGCACCAAATTGTTGTGGTATCATCAGGGCCCCATGGGTAACAAGTGACCCAAATTTGGTGTCAATCGGACTTGCGGTTATGGAGATATAAAATGAATGTAAGTCAATGGGATTTTTGAAAATTTTTTAATTTGCAATAACAGCGCCACCTATGGGCACATTAGGTTCCCCTTTGGTGCATGGCATCAGGGGACCATGCTGAACAATTCGACACTGGTTTCATGTCAATGTGACTTGTGGTTATAGAGGAACTAATTTTCTGGATTAAAGAGCGCCACCTAAAGGCGAGTTGCACCAAATTTTGCACAGGCCCTCAGGAGGGCGTCCCAAATGAGTGGTCCAAATTTGGTGTTGATCGGCCATTCCAATCTGAAGTTATGCCCTCACTTTGCGCTAGTAGTGTTTTTCGCAAATATTTGTTAGCGTATAATTGCGACATTTTTAGTCGGATCAAAATTCCCTCTACAAAATTTATAGAGCATGGTCCAGAGATTATCCATGCCAAGTTTCGCGGTCGATCGGACTTGGCGGCTTCGGAGGAGATGATTTTGGCCGGTATGTCAGTTTTCGCTGTAGCTTGAAAAAAGTTTAGGCGGAAATGGGCGTGGCCTATACCAGGAGATTCAGCTGGATCCCCGAACGCGTGGATATAAGGTTTTGATATACGTCCGTAGGCGGGAGTTCCAAGCCTAAACGCGAAAAATTTGTCATAGCGCCCCTAGTGGTAGAAGTGTGCGGATTTTGGCGCCTGAGGTACTCTTGAGGCTCGCGAACCTATCTTGTGAGTTTAGCGTCCCTAGCATTTACGGGTATGCTGCAGTATGAGTTTTATGCACGGAAGAAAAAAATAATAATAAAACGCGAACGATTCCAATAGGGTTCCTGCACCGCTGGTACAGGCAACCGCGATGCTTTGCAATCGCGGTTCCCAGCCCACTCGGGCTTGGACCCCTAATAAAAATCTTAGCGAAAACAATAGGGTTCCTGCACCGCTGGTACAGGGAACCGCGATGCCTTGCATTCGCGGTTCCCAGCCCACTCGGGCTTGGACCCCTAATAAAAAAAACTAGAACTGCGAGCAGTTGTAAACGGGGTCCAAGCCACCTGTCGCCAGTCGCCCCCTTCGCCCCGCGGAGGGCGTGCGAGTCGTCCCGGGCGCCCCGCGGACGTCCTGCGTAAGGCCCCCGAGTGAGGTCCCGACTGGCCTCCCCGAACCGAGGTGAAACGCGGCGTGTTTGAAAATGCCATTGAAATGAATGGGCTCAGCGACGGCGCTTGAGCTTCGATCACGGCGCCGCTTTGGCCGAATCGCACCAAGTCGCTCAGCTGTCATCGGGCCCCTCGGTGAAGAAGTGACCCAAATTTGGTGTCGATCGGAGCTGCGGTACTGGAGATATAAAATGCATGTAAGTGAATGGTAGTTTTGATATATGCTGAACAGCGCCACCGTTTGGCCGATTGGCACCAAATTTGACACAGGCCTTCGGAGGTCATGTCGGATAAGGTCCCCAAGTTTGGTGTTGATCGGCCATTCCAAACCTTGTGAAAAGTGTGCTGGTTTGAAATCCCATTCATTTCAATGGGGCTTCTGACCGGATTTGAGCTTCGATTATAGCGCCACCTTTGGCCGATCTGCACCAAATTTTTTGTGGTATCATCAGGGGCCCATGGGTAACAATTGACCCAAGTTTGGTGTCAATCGGACTTCGCGGTTATGGAGATATAAAATGAATGTAAGTCAATGGGGAAAAAATTTCGTCTTTAAGCTGCAATAACAGCGCCACCTATGGGCACATTAGGGTCCCCTTTGGTGCCTGGCATCAGGGGACCATGCTGAACAATTCGGCACTGGATTCATGTCAATGTGACTTGTGGTTATAGAGGAACAAATTTTCAGGATTAAAGAGCGCCACCTAGGGGCCAGCTGCACCAAATTTTGCACAGGCCCTCAGGGGCCCATCCCAACTTAGTGGTCCAAGTTTGGTGTTGATCGGCCATTCCAAACCAAAGTTATGACCTCACTTCCTGTTAGTAGCGTTTTCGCAAAAGTTTGTTAGTGTATAATCGCGCCATTTATTGTCGGATCAAATTTTCCTCTACAAACTTTGTAGAGCTCGGTCCAGAGATTATCCGTGCCAAGTTTCGTGGTCGATCGGACTTAGCGGTTTCGGAGGAGTTAATTAAAATAGGTTTTTCAGTTTTGGCGATGTAGCTCTCTAAAAGTTTAGGCGGAAATGGGCGTGGCCTATACCAGGAGATTCAGCTCGATCCCCGAACGCGTGGATATAAGGTTTTGATATACGACTTCAGTAGTCGAGAGGTCCAAGCCCAAACGCTGTTGACCTTGCTTACAGCGCCCCTAGCGGTGGAAGTGTGCGAATTTTGCGCCTGAGTTACTCTTGGGGCTGTGAAGCTACGCTGAGAGTTGCGCTGCTTCTAGGAGTTACAGCGTACGCTGCAGTATGCGTTTTATGCGGAAGAAAAAAAAATAATAATAACTAGAACTGCGAAGCAGTTGTAAACGGGTCCAAGCTCACCTGTCGCCAGTCGCCCTTCGCCCGCTGAGGGCGCATGAAGTCGTCCCGGCGCCCGCCGACGTCCAGCGTGAGGTCCCCGAAGCGAGGTCTCGACGGGTCAGCTCGAACCGAGGCTAAACGCTGCGTGTTTGAAAATGCCATTGAAACGAATGGGCTTAGCGATGGCGCTTGAGGTTCGATCACGGCGCCGCTTTTGGCCGAATCGCACCAAATCGCTCAGGTGTCATCGGGGCCCCTCGGTGAAGAAGTGACCCAAATTTGGTGTCGATCGAGCTGCGGTACTGGAGATATAAAATGCTTGTAAGTGAATGGCAGTTTTTTGATATATGATGAACAGCGCCACCGCTTGGCCGATTGGCACCAATTTGACACAGGCCTTTGGGAAGTCCAGCCGCATAAGGTCCCCAAGTTTGGTGTTGATCGGCCTTTCCAAGCCTGAGATATGTTATACTTCCTTTTTTAGCGTTTGTGCAAAGATTTGTTAGCATGTAATCCGGCCGCTTTTTGTCGGATCAAAATTCCCTCTACAAACTTTCTTCGGCTCGGTCCAGAGATGGTCTGTGCAAAGTTTCGTGGTCGATCGGACTTGGCGGCTTCGGAGGAGTTAATTAAAATAGGTTTACCGCTTTTTTGCGATTTCGCGAAAATGAAATCGCCATCGCACAGAGGCGTGTCCTATACCATCGAATCGGCACCATCCCCAAACACGGAGACATAAGAATTATGATTGTGCGATGTGTTAGGTCAGAAGTTATGAGGCAAAATGTGCTTTGGTTGAAAATCCCATTGAAATGAATGGGGCATTTGAGCTTAGATAACAGCGCCACCGTTAGGTCGAACTGCACCAAATTTTTGTGGTGTCATCAGGGGCCCATGGGTAACAATTGACCCAAATTTGGTTTGATTCGATTTGTGGTTATGGAGATATAAATTGCATGTAAGTCAATGGGAAAAATTTTTTGGTCTGTAATCTGCAATAGCAGCGCCACCTATGAGCACATTAGGTCCCCTTTGGTGCCTGGCATCAGGGGACCATGCTGAACAATTGGGCACTGGTTTCATGTCAATGTGACTTGTGGATATAGAGGAACACATTTTCTGGATTAAAGAGCGCCACCTAGGGGCGAGTGGCACCAATTTTGCAGAGGCCCCTCAAGGGGCATCCCTAATGAGTGGCCCAAATTTGGCGTCGATCGGCCATTCCAACCGAGTTATGACCTCACTTCCTGTTAGTAGCTGCCGCAAACGCTTGTTAGCGTATAATTGCGACATTTTTTGTCAGATCAAAATTCCCTCTACAAACTTTGTAGAGCTCGGTCCAGAGATTATCCGTGCTAAGTTTCGTGTTGATCGGACTTGGCGGCTTCGGAGGAGTTAATTAAAATAGGTTTTTCAGTTTTCGCGATGTAGCTCGAAAAAGTTTAGGCGGAAATGGGCGTGGCCTATACCAGGAGATTCAGCTGGATCCCCGAACGCGTGGATATAAGGTTTTTGATATGCCATCATGAGTCGGAGATCCAAGCCCAAACGCTGCTGACCTTATGCGTATAGCGCCCCTAGCGGTAGAAGTGTGCGATTTTGCTGCCTGAGGTACTCTTGGGGCTGTGAAGCTACGCTGAGAGTTGCGCTGCTTCTAGGACTTACAGCGACCGCTGCAGTATGCGTTTATGCACGGAAGAAAAAAAATAATAATAACTAGAACTGCGAGCAGTTGTAAACGGGTCCAAGCCACCTGTCGCCAGTCGCCTCGCTCGCTGGAGGGCGCTGAAGTCGTCCCGGCCTGCCGATGTCCCGCTGTGAGGTCCCCGAGTGAGGTCTCGACGGGCGCCCGAACCGAGGTGAAACGCGGCGTGTTTGAAAATGCCATTGAAACGAATGGGCTTAGCGACGGGCGCTTGAGCTTCGATTACTGGCGCCGCCTTTTGGCCGAATCGCACCAAATCGCTCAGCTGTCATCGGGGGCCCTCGGTGGAGAAGTTACCCAAATTTGGTGTCGATCGGAGCTGCGGTAGTGGAGATATAAAATGCATGTAAGTCAATGGGAGTTATTTGATTTATGATGAAGAGCGCCACCGTTTGGCCGATTGGCACCAAATTTGACACAGGCCTTCGGGAAGTCCAGCCGCATAAGGTCCCCAAGTTTGGTGTTGATGGGGCATTCCAAACGTTGTTAAAATGTGTGCTGGTTTGAAATCCCATTCATTTCAATGGGGCTTCTGACCGGATTTGAGGTTCGATTACAGCGCCGCCTTTTGGCCGAACTGCACCAAATTGTTATGGTATCATCAGGGCCCCATGGGGAACAAATGACCCAAATTTGGTGTCAATCGGACCGGCGGTTCTGGAGATATAAAATGCATGTATGTGAATGGGAGTTTTTTTAATATATGATGAAGAGCGCCACCGTTTGGCCGATTGACACCAAATTTTACACAGGCCTTCGAGAAGTCCAGACGCATAAGGTCCTCAAGTTTGGTGTTGATCGGGCATTCCAAACCTTATGAAAATGTGTGCTGGTTTGAAATCCCATTCATTTCAATGGGGCTTCTGACGGCATTTCAGCTTCGATTGTAGCGCCACCTTTAGGCCGAACTGCACCAAAGTTTTTTTGGTGTCATCAGGGCCCCATGGGTAACAATTGACCCAAATTTGGTGTCAATCGGAGCTGCGGTTCTGGAGATATAAAATGAATGTAAGTAAATGGGAAATTTTTTTTCGTCTTTAAGCTGCAATAACAGCGCCACCTATAGGCACATTAGGGTCCCCTTTGGTGCCTGGCATCAGGGGACCATGCTGAACAATTCGGCACTAGATTCATGTAAATGTGAGTTGTGGTTATGGAGGAACAAATTTTCTGGATTAAAGAGCGCCACCTAGGGGCCAGCTGCACCAAATTTTGCAGAGGCCCTCATGGGGCGCATCCCAATGAGTGGTCCAAATTTGGTGTTGATCGGCCATTCCAATCCAAAGTTATGACCTCACTTCCTGTTAGTAGCGTTTTGCAAACGTTTGTTAGAGTATAATTGCGCCAATTTTTGTGATATCAAAATTCCCTCTACAAACTTTGTAGAGCTCGGTCCAGAGATCATCCGTGCCAAGTTTCGTGGTCGATCGGACTTGGCGGCTTCGGAGGAGTTAATTAAAATAGGTTTTTCAGTTTTTGCGATGTAGCTCGAAAAAAGTTTAGGCGGAAATGGGCGTGGCCTATACCAGGAGATTCAGCTCGATCCCCGAACGCGTGGATATAAGGTTTTGGTATCACCTGCGAGTCGAGAGGTCCAAGCCCAAACGCGTTGACCTTGCTTACAGCCTCTAGCGATAGAAGTGTGCGGATTTTTGGGGCTGAGTTACGTGCAGTGAATGTGACGTACCTTGGGAGTTTGGCGTTCCTAGGAGTTACAGCGACCGCTGCAGTATGCGTTTTATTCCACGGAAGAAAAAAATAAAAAAAATAAAAGCGAGAACGAAAACAATAGGGTTCCATGCCACTGCGGTATGGCACCCGCGATGCCTTGTAATCGCTGGTTCCATGCCCACTCGGGCTTGGACCCTAACTAGAACTGCGAAGCAGTTGTAAACGGGTCCAAGCCCCGGCGCCAGTCGCCCTCGCTCAGCGAGGCGCTGAAGTCGTCCCGGCCCGCCATGATTAATTGTGCCATAATCAACAAGCCCCTGAGCAAAGGCAAGGCCCGTGGAGCAGAAAGGAGCATAGTTGTAAATGAAAGTTGCTTGCGGTTATGGAGATCTGAAATGAACGTAAGTCTATGGGAGTGTTCATTGATTTCGAAGTAGTAGCGTCACCTAGAAGCGGATTTACACCAATTTTCACAGAGGGCTTCGGTAAGTCGTGTCGCATAAGGTCACCAAGTTTGGTGTTGATCGGCCTTCTCAAGCCTGAGATATGTTATACTTCGTGTTTGTAGCGTTTTCGCAAAGATTTGTTAGCTTGTAATTCGGCCGTTTTTTGTCGGATCAAAATTCCCTCTACAAACTTTCTTCGCCTCGGTCCAGAGATGGTCTGTGCAAAGTTTCGTGTCGATCGGACTTGCGGCTTCGGAGGAGTTAATTAAAATAGCTTTTCCAGTTTTCGCGATTTCGCGAAATGACAACATCATTTTATAGAGGCGTATGATATATCATGGGAATCGGCAGCATCCCCCAAACACGTAGACATAAGATTTATGAATGTGCGATGTAGTAGGCCGTACTTATGAGGCAAAATGTCATTGACTGAAAAATCCCATTGAAATGAATGGGACATTTGAGCTTCGATTACAGCGCCACCTTTTGGCCAAACTGAACCAAATTTTTGTGGTGTTATCAGGGACGCATGGGTAACAATTGACCCAAATTTGGTTTGAATCGGACCTGCGGTTGTGGAGATATGAAATGAATGTAAGTCAATGGGGTTTTTTGTGTAGCGCCAACTAGCGGCTAACTGCACCAAATTTTGCACAGGCCTTCTAGGGGCAGGGCAGATAAGGTCGTCAAGTTTTGTGATGATCGGCCTTTCCAAGCCAGAGTTATGTTATACTTCGTGTTTGTAGCGCTTTCGCAAATATTTGTTAGCCTGTAATTCGCCGCTTTTTGTCGAATGAAAATTCCCTCTACAAACTTTCTTCGGCTTGGTCCAGAGATGGTCTGTGCAAAGTTTCGCAGTCGATCGGACTTGCGGCTTCGGAGGAGTTAATTAAAATAAGTTTTCCATTTTGCGATTTCGCGAAAATGAAAACGCCATCGCGACAGAGGCGTGTCCTATACCATCGAATCGGCAGTATCCCCAAACACGTAGACATAAGATTTATGAATGTGCGATGTAGTAGGCCGTAGTTATGAGACAAAATGTGCTTTGGTTGAAAATCCCATTGAAATGAATGGGGCATTTGAGCTTAGATTACAGCGCCACCGTTAGGGCGAACTGCACCAAATTTTTGTGGTGTCATCAGGGGCCCATGGGTAACAATTGACCCAAATTTGGTGTCAATCGGACCTGCGGTTCTGGAGATATAAAATGAATGTAAGTCAATGGGAAAAATTTTTTCGTGTTTAAGCTGCAATAACAGCGCCACCTATGGGCACATTAGGTTCCCCTTTGGTGTCTGGCATCAGAGGACCAAGCCGAACAATTCGGCACTGGTTTCATGTCAATGTGACTTGTGGTTATAGAGGAACAAATTTTCTGGATTAAAGAGCGCCACCTAGGGGCCAGCTGCACCAAATTTTGCACAGGCCCTCAGAGGCCCATCCCAACTGAGTGGTCCAAATTTGGTGTCGATCGGCCATTCCAAACCTAAGTTATGACCTTACTTCCTGTTAGTAGCGTTGTCATGAACGTTTGTTAGCGTATAATTGGGACAATTTTTGTCAGATCAAAATTTCCTCTACAAACTTTGTAGAGCTTCGGTCCAGAGATTATCCGTGCTAAGTTTCGTGTCGATTGGAATTCGCGGCTTCGGAGAAGTTAATTAAAATAGGTTTTTCAGTTTTCGCGACGTAGCTCGAAAAAAAAGTTTAGGCGGAAATGGGCGTGGCCTATACCAGGAGATTCAGCTCGATCCCCGAACGCGTGGATATAAGGTTTTGATATGTGCCAATGTATGTGGGAGTGAGAGCGATTTGAATATGTGAAATTTTGGACCTTGCTTGTAGCGCCCCTAGTGGTGGAAGTGTGCAAATTTTTTTCGTGTGCCGTCGTCTCATGGGCCTGAACCTACCCTGCGAAGTTTCGCGTCCCTAGCATTTACGGGTATGCTGCAGTCTCGAATTAGGCTAAAACGCACGGAAGAATAAAACAATAAAAAGAATAAAAATCCAAGCTAAAACAATAGGGTTCCCAGCCACTGCGTGGTACTGGGAACCGCTGATGCCTGCAATCGCTGGTTCCCTGCCCACTTCGGACTTGGACCCTAACTAGAACTGCGCGAGCAGTTGTAAACGGGTCCAAGCCACCTGTCGCCAGTCGCCTTCAGCCGCTGGCAGGGCGTGCGAAGTCGTCCCGGCCTCAGCTGACGTCCTGCGTAAGGCCCCGAAGTGAGGTCCCGACTGGCCTCCCGAACCGAGGTGAACGCGGCGTGTTTGAAAATGCCATTGAAATGAATGGGCTCAGCGACGGCGCTTGAGCTTCGACTACGGCGCCGCCTTTGGCCGAATCGCACCAAGTCGCTCAGCTGTCATCGGGGCCCCTCGGTGAAGAAGTGACCCAAATTTGGTGTCGATCGGAGCTCGCGGTACTGGAGATATAAAATGCATGTAAGTGAATGGTAGTTTTTTGATATATGCTGAACAGCGCCACCGTTTGGCCGATTGGCACCAAATTTGACACAGGCCTTCGGAGGTCATGTCGGATAAGGTCCCCAAGTTTGGTGTTGATCGGCCATTCCAAACCTTGTGAAAAGTGTGCTGGTTTGAAATCCCATTCATTTCAATGGGGCTTCTGACCGATTTGAGCTTCGATTATAGCGCCACCTTTTGGCCGATCTGCACCAAATTTTTGTGGTATCATCAGGGGCCCATGGGTAACAATTGACCCAAGTTTGGTGTCAATCGGACTTGCGGTTATGGAGATATAAAATGAATGTAAGTCAATGGGGAAAAAATTTCGTCTTTAAGCTGCAATAACAGCGCCACCTATGGGCACATTAGGGTCCCCTTTGGTGCCTGGCATCAGGGGACCATGCTGAACAATTCGGCACTGGATTCATGTCAATGTGACTTGTGGTTATAGAGGAACAAATTTTCAGGATTAAAGAGCGCCACCTAGGGGCCAGCTGCACCAAATTTTGCACAGGCCCTCAGGGGCCCATCCCAACTTAGTGGTCCAAGTTTGGTGTTGATCGGCCATTCCAAACCAAAGTTATGACCTCACTTCCTGTTAGTAGCGTTTTCGCAAAAGTTTGTTAGTGTATAATCGCGCCATTTATTGTCGGATCAAATTTTCCTCTACAAACTTTGTAGAGCTCGGTCCAGAGATTATCCGTGCCAAGTTTCAGTGTCGATCGGACTTGCGGTTTCGGAGGAGTTAATTAAAATAGGTTTTTCAGTTTTGGCGATGTAGCTCTCTAAAAGTTTAGGCGGAAATGGGCGTGGCCTATACCAGGAGATTCAGCTCGATCCCCGAACAGCGTGGATATAAGGTTTTGATATACTGACTTCAGTAGTCGAGAGGTCCAAGCCCAAACGCTGTTGACCTTTGCTTACAGCGCCCTAGCGGTGGAAGTGTGCGAATTTTTGCGCCTGAGTTACTCTTGGGGCTGTGAAGCTACGCTGAGAGTTGCGCGTTTCTAGGAGTTACAGCGACCGCTGCAGTATCGCTTTATGCACGGAAGAAAAAAATAATAATAACTAGAACTGCGAGCAGTTGTAAACGGGGTCCAAGCCCCCCCGCGCCAGTCGCCCCCCTCGCCCCGCGGAGGGCGCGCGAGTCGTCCCGGGCCCGCCATGATTAATTGTGCCATAATCACGGGCCCCAGAGCCAAGACGGGGCCTGTGGAGCAGAAAAGACCATAGTTGTAAATGAAAGTGGCTTGCGGTTATGGATATCTGAAATTATGTAAGTGAATGGGAATTTTTTGGGGTAGCGCCAACTAGCGGCTAACTGCACCAAATTTTGCACAGCCCTTCTAGGGGCCAGGGCAGATAAGGTCGTCAAGTTATGTGTTGATCGGCTTTTGTAAGCCAGAGTTATGTTAAACTTTGTGTTTTTAGCGTTTTCGCAAATATTTGTTAGCCTGTAATATGGCCGTTTTTTGTCGAATCAAAATTCCCTCTACAAACTTTTTTCGGCTCGGTCCAGAGATGGTCTGTGCAAAGTTTCGTGTCGATCGGACTTGGCGGCTTCGGAGGAGATGATTTTAACCGGCTTGGCAGTTTTTGCGATTTTGCGCGAAAACGGTTAGGCGGAAATGGGCGTGGCCAACATCACGTGATTCAGCTGGATCCCCCGAACACGTAGACATAAGGTTTATGAATGTGCGATGTAGTTGGCCTTAGTTATGAAGAAAAATGTACTTTGTTTGAAAATCCCATTGAAATGAATGGGGCATTTGAGCTTGGATTACAGCGCCACCGTTAGGCCGAACTGCACCAAATTTTTGTGGTGTCATCAGGGGCTCCTAGGAAAGCATTGCACCAAATTTGGTTTGATTCGGACTTGTGGTTCTGGAGATATAAAATGAATGTAAAGTCAATGGGATTTTTTTTGGGTAGCGCCAACTAGCGGCGAATTGCACGAAATTTGACACAGCCCTTCAGGGGTGTCCTACATAAGATACTCAAGTTTGGTGTTGATCGGCCACTCCTAACCTGATATCTGACATCACTTCCTTTATTAGCGTTTTTGCAAAGGTTTGTTAGCGTAAAATTGCGACATTTTTTGTCATATCAAAATTCTGTACACAAAATTTGTATAGCTCAGTCCAGAGATTATCTGTGCCAAGTTTCGTGTCGATCGGACTTGCGGCTCGGAGGAGATGATTTCAGCCGGCTTGTCAGTTTTGCCATTTTTCTCGAAAAGGGTTAAGCAGAAGTGGGCGTGGCCTACGTAATGTGATTCAGCGCAATTCCCGAACGCGCAGACATAAGATTTATGAATGTGCGATGTAGTTGGCCTTAGTTATGAAGACAAATGTACTTTGTTAGAAAATCCCATTGAAATGAATGGGGCATTTGAGCTTCGATTAAAGCGCCACCTTTTGGCCGATCTGCACCAAATTTTTGTGGTGTGATCAGGGGCCCATGGGTAACAATTGACCCAAATTTGGTGTCAATCGGATTTGTGGTTATGGAGATATAAAATGAATGTAAGTCAATGGGAGTTTTGAAATTTGCAATAACAGCGCCACCTATGGGCACATTAGGGTCCCCTTTGGTGCCTGGCATCAGGGGACCATGCTGAACAATTCTGCACTGGTTTCATGTCAATGTGACTTGTGGTTATAGAGGAACAAATTTTCTGGATTAAAGAGCGCCACCTAGGGGCGAATTGCACCAAATTTTGCACAGGCCCTCAGGGGGGTGTCCCAAATAAATGGTCCAAATTTGGTGTGGATCGGCCATTCCAATCCGAAGTTATGCCCTCACTTCCTGTTAGTAGCGTTTTTCGCGAAATATTTGTTAGCGTATAATTGCGGCGTTTTAGTCGGATCAAAATTCTGTACACAAAATTTGTAGAGCTCGGTCCAGAGATTATCCGTGTCAAGTTTCGTGTCGATCGGACTTGGCGGCTTCGGAGGAGATGATTTCAGCTGGCTCTTCAGTTTTTTCGCGATGTAGCTCGAAAAAAGTTTAGGCGGAAATGGGCGTGGCCTATACCAGGAGATTCAGCTGGATCCCCCGAATGCGTGGATATAAGGTTTTTGATATGTGCCACTGTATGTGGGAGTGAGAGCGATTTGAATATGCGAAATTTTGGACCTTGCTTGTAGCGCCCCTAGTGGTAGAAGTGTGCGAAATTTTTTCGTATGCCGTCGTCTCATGGGCGAGAACCTACCCTGTGAGTTTCGCGTCCCTGGCAGTTACGGTCCGGGCTGCAGTAGTGGAATTAGGCGAAAACGTACGGAAGAATAAAAAGAAAAATAAAAACCCTAACGAAAACAATAGGGTTCCATGCCACTCGTGGTATGGGAACCAGCGTTACTGTCAGCGGGTTCCCAGCCCACTCGGACTTGGACCCCTAATAATAAAAATCGAGTAAAACAATAGGGTTCCCAGCCACTTAGTGGTATGGGAACCGCTGCTTACAAACGCTGGTTCCCAACCCACTTCGGACTTGGACCCTAACTAGAACTCGCGAGCAGTTGTAAGCGGGGTCCAAGCCACCTGTCGCCAGTCGCCTCCAGCCCCCCGCTGAAGGCGCTGAAGTCGCCCGGCCCGCCGACGTCCAGCGTGAGGTCCCCGAAGCGAGGTCTCGACGGAGCCACTGTGAACCCGAGGTGAAATGCTGCGTGTTTGAAAATGCCATTGAAATGAATGGGCTTAGCTGACGCGGCGTTTGAGGGTTGTGGAGATATAAAATGCATGTAAGTGAATGGGAGTTTTTTTGATATATGATGAAGAGAGCCACCGTTTGGCCGATTGGCACCAAATGTGACACAGGCCTTCGGGAAGTCCAGCCGCATAAGGTCCCCAAGTTTAGTGTTGATCGGCCATTCCAAACCTAGTGAAAAAGTGTGCTGGTTTGAAATCCCATTCATTTCAATGGGGCTTCTGACCGGATTTGAGGTTCGATTCCAGCGCCACCTTTAGGCCGATCTGCACGAAATTTTTGTGGTATCATCAGGGGCCCATGGGTAAGAATTGACCCAAATTTCGTGTCAATCGGACCTGCGGTTCTGGAGATATAAAATGAATGTAAAGTCAATGGGGTGTTTTTGTGGTAGCGCCAACTAGCGGCGAATTGCACCAAGTTTTGCACAGCCCTTCAGGGGGTCTCTTACATAATGTCCCTCAAGTTTGGTGTTGATCGGCCACTCCTAACCTGAGATCTGACATCACTTCCTGTTAGTAGCGTTTTCGCAAAGCGTTTGTTATGGTATAATTGCGTCATTTTTTGTCATATCAAAATTCTGTACACAAACTTTGTAGAGCTCGGTCCAGAGATTATGTGTGCCAAGTTTCGGTGTCGATCGGACTTGCGGCTTCGGAGGAGTTAATTAAAATAGGTTTTGCAGTTTTCGCGACGTAGGTCGAAAAAAGTTTAGGCGGAAATGGGCGTGGCCTATACCACGAGATTCAGCTTGATCCCCGAACAGCGTGGATATAAGGTTTGTGAATATGCGTGTTTGTATGCGGGAGTGAGAGGGCAAAACGTCGAAAATCTTTGTTACAGCGCTCTAGCGGTAGAAGTGTGCAAATTTTTGCGCCTGAGTTACGTGCAGTGAATGTGACCTACCCTGTGAGTTTCGCGTCCCTAGCATTTCACGGGGTATGCTGCAGTATGCGTTTATGCACGGAAGAAAAGAATAATAACTAGAACTGCGAGCAGTTGTAAACGGGGTCCAAGCCACCTGTCGCCAGTCGCCCCCCTCGCCCCGCGGAGGGCGCGTGAGTCGTCCCGGGCCCGCCATGATTAATTGTGCCATAATCACGGGCCCCAGAGCCAAGACGGGGCCTGTGGAGCAGAAAAGACCATAGTTGTAAATGAAAGTGGCTTGCGGTTATGGAGATCTGAAATGAATGTAAGTCAATGGGAATTTTTTTGGGTAACGCCAACTAGCGGCTAACTGCCCTAAATTTTGCACAGACCTTCGGAGGTCATGTGGGATAAGGTCTCCAAGTTTGGTGTTGATCGCCATTCCAAGCCTGAGATATGTTATACTTTGTGTTTTTAGCGTTTTACGTAAATATTTGTTAGCCTGTAATTCGGCCGCTTTTTTGTCGGATCAAAATTCCCTCTACAAACTTTCTTCGCTCGGTCCAGAGATGGTCTGTGCAAAGTTTCGTGTCTATCGGACTTCGCGGCTTCGGAGGAGTTCATTAAAATAGGTTTTGAGTTTTGTGATATCGCGAAAATGAAATCGTCATCGCACAGAGGCGTGTCCTATACCGTCGGAATCGTCAGAATCCCCAAAAGCAGCGTAGACATAAGATTTATTAATGTGCGATGTAGTTTGCCGTAGTTATGAGGCAAAATGTGCTTTGGTTGAAATTCCCATTGAAATGAATGGGGCATTTGCGCTTAGATTACAGCGCCACCTTTAGGCGAAGTTTACCAAATTTTTGTGGTGTCATCAGGGCCCCATCAGAAACAATTGACCCAAATTTGGTTAGAATCAGACTTGTGGTTATGGAGATATGAGATGAATGTAAGTCAATGGGAATTTTTTTGGGTAGCGCCAACTAGCGGTGAAATGAACCAAATTTTGCAGAGGCCTTCTAGGGGGCAGGGCAGATAAGGTCCTCAAGTTTTGTGTTGATCGGCCTTTCCAAGCCAGAGTTATGTTATACTTCGTGTTTTTAGCGTTTTACGCAAATATTTGTTAGCCTGTAATTCGGCCTTTTTTGTCGAATCAAAATTCCCTCTACAAACTTTCTTCGGCTTGGTCCAGAGATGCTCTGTGCAAAGTTTGGTGTCGATCGGACTTAGCGGCTTCGGAGGAGTTAATTAAAATAGGTTTTCCGGTTTAGCGATTTCGCAAAATGAAAACGTCATTGCACAGAGGCGTGTCCTACACCATCGGAATCGGCAGCATCCCCAAACACGTAGACATAAGATTTATGAATGTGCGATGTAGTAGGTCAGTAGTTATGAGGCAAAATGTGCTTTGGTTGAAATTCCCATTGAAATGAATGGGGCATTTGAGCTTCGATTGTAGCGCCACCTTTTGTCCGAACTGCACCAAATTTTTATGGTGTCATCAGGGGCCCATGGGTAATAATTGACCCAAATTTGGTGTCAATCGGATTTGTGGTTATGGAGATATAAAATGAATGTAAGTCAATGGGATTTTTGAAATTTGAAATAACAGCGCCACCTATGGGCACATTATGTTCCCCTTTGGTGCCTGGCATCAGGGGACCATGCTGAACAATTTGGCACTGGTTTCATGTCAATGTGACTTGTGGTTATAGAGGAACAAATTTTCTGAATTAAAGAGCGCCACCTAGGGCG
This sequence comes from Lepomis macrochirus, assembly GCA_024633595.2. Classification (NCBI taxonomy): domain Eukaryota; kingdom Metazoa; phylum Chordata; class Actinopteri; order Centrarchiformes; family Centrarchidae; genus Lepomis; species Lepomis macrochirus. The sequence continues at coordinate 47,630,742 of JALXJV020000002.1, forward strand.
AAGTTGCACCAAATTTTGCACAGGCCCTCAGGGGCCCATCCCAACTTAGTGGTCCAAGTTTGGTGTCGATCGGCCATTCCAAAGCGAAGATATGACCTCAGTTCCTGTTAATAGCGTTTTTTGCAAACGTTTGTTAGCGATATAATTAGCCATTTTTTGTCGGACCAAAATTCCCTCTACAAACTTTGTAGAGCTCGGTCCAGAGATTATCCGTGCCAAGTTTGGTGTCGATCGGACTTAGCGGCTTCGGAGGAGTTAATTAAAATAGGTTTTTCAGTTTTGCGACGTAGCTCAAGAAAAAGTCTAGGCGGAAATGGGCGTGGCCTATACCAGGAGATTCAGCTGGATCCCGCGACAGCGTGGATATAAGGTTTTGATATAAGCCCTCATAGTCAGAGATCCAAGGCCAAACGCTGTTGACCTTGCGTATAGCGCCCTAGTGGTAGAAGTGTGCGAATTTTTTGCGCCTGAGGTCATCGACAAAGACGTGACCTACCTTGTGAGTTTCAGCGTCCCTAGCAGTTACGGGGTATGCTGCAGTATGCGTTTTGTTCAAGAAGAATAAAAATAATAAAAGCGAGAGCGAAAACAATAGGGTTCCCAGCCACTTGTGGTATGGGAACCGCGTTACTACAACGCGGGTTCCCAGCCCACCGGGCTTGGACCCTAACTAGAACTGCGAGCAGTTGTAAACGGGTCCAAGCCCCGGCCAGTCGCCTTCGCCTAGCTGAGCTGAAGTCGTCCAGGCCCGCCGATGTCCCGCGTAAGGTCCCCGAAGTGAGGTCCCGACGGACCTCCCGAACCAGGCGAAACGCGGCGCGTTTGAAAATGCCCTTGAAACGAATGGGCTTGGCGATGGCGTTTGAGCTTCGATTACAGCGCCGCCTTTTGGCCGAATTGCACCAAATCGCTCAGCTGTCATCGGGGCCCCTTGGGGAAGAAGTGATCCAAATTTGGTGTCGATCGGAGCAGTGGTACTGGAGATATAAAATGCATGTAAGTGAATGGGAGTTTTTTTGATATATGATGAAGAGCGCCACCGTTTGGCCGATTGGCACCAAATTCGACACAGGCCTTCGGGAAGTCCAGCCGCATAAGGTCCCCAAGTTTGGTGTTGATTGGCCTTTCCAAACCTTGTGAAAAAGTTTGCTGGTTTGAAATCCCATTCATTTCAATGGGGCTTCTGACCGTATTTCAGCTTCGATTACAGCGCCACCTTTAGTCCGAGCTGCACCAAATTTTTGTGGTGTCATCAGGGCCCCATGGGGAACAATTGACCCAAATTTGGTGTCAATGGGATTTGTGGTTACGGAGATATAAATTGCATGTAAGTCAATGGGATGAATTTTTCGCCTTTAATCTGCAATAGCAGCGCCACCTATGGGCACATTAGGGTCCCCTTTGGTGCCTGGCATCAGGGGACCATGCTGAACAATTCGGCACTGGTTTGATGTCAATGTGACTTGTGGTTATGGAGGAACTAATTTTCTGGATTAAAGAGCGCCACCTAGGGGCCAGCTGCACCAAATTTTGCACAGGCCCTCAGGGGCCCATCCCAACTTAGTGGTCCAAGTTTGGTGTCGATCGGCCATTCCAATCCAAAGATATGACCTCACTTCCTGTTAATAGCGTTTTACGCAAATGTTTGTTAGAGTATAACTGCGCCGCTTTATGTCGGATCAAAATTTCCTGTACAAACTTTGTAGAGTTCGGTCCAGAGATTATCCGTGCCAAGTTTCGTGGCGATCGGACTTAGCGGCTTCAGAGAAGTTAATTAAAATAGGTTTTCAGTTTTCGCGACGTAGCTCGAAAAAAGTTTAGGCGGAAATGGGCGTGGCCTATACCAGGAGATTCAGCAGGATCCCCGAACGCGTGGATATAAGGTTTTGATATACGCCAGTAGTCGAGAGGTCCAAGCCTAAACGCGTTGACCTTGCTTACAGCGCTCTAGCGGTAGAAGTGTGCGGATTTTTTCGCCTGAGTTACGTGCAGTGAATGTGACCTACCCTGTGAGTTTCAGCGTCCCTAGCATTTACAGGGTATGCTGCAGTATGAGTTTTATGCACGGAAGAAAAAAAAATAATAACTAGAACTGCGAGCAGTTGTAAACGGGTCCAAGCCACCTGTCGCCAGTCAGCCCCACCGCTGAGGGCGCCATGAAGTCGTCCCGGCCCGCCATGATTAATTGTGCCATAATCACGGGCCCCAGAGCCAAGACGGGCCTGTGGAGCAGAAAAGACCATATTTGTAAATGAAAGTGGCTTGCGGTTATGGAGATCTGAAATGAATGTAAGTCAATGGGAATTTTTTTTGGGTAGCGCCAACTAGCGGCTGAAATGAACCAAATTTCGCAGAGGCCTTCTAGGGGCAGGGCAGATAAGGTCCCTCAAGTTTTGTGTTGATCGGCCTTTCCAAGCCAGAGTTATGTTATACTTTGTGTTTTTACCGTTTTCGCAAATATTTGTTAGCCTGTAATTCGGCCTTTTTTTATCGAATCAAAATTCCCTCTACAAACTTTCTTCGGCTTGGTCCAGAGATGCTCTGTGCAAAGTTTCGTGTCGATCGGACTAGCGGCGTCGGAGGAGATGATTTCAGCCGGCTTGTCAGTTTTTGCGATTTTGCGCGAAAAAGGTAAGGCGGAAATGGGCGTGGCCTACACCACGTGATTCAGCTCAATCACCCGAACGAGTTGACATAAGATTTATGAATGTGCGATGTAGTTGGCCTTAGTAATGAAGAAAAATGTACTTTGTTTGAAAATCCCATTCAAATGAATGGGGCATTTGAGCTTCGATTACAGCGCCACCTTTTTGCCGATCTGCACCAAATTGTTGTGGTATCATCAGGGCCCCATGGGTAACAAGTGACCCAAATTTGGTGTCAATCGGACTTGCGGTTATGGAGATATAAAATGAATGTAAGTCAATGGGATTTTTGAAAATTTTTTTAATTTGCAATAACAGCGCCACCTATGGGCACATTAGGTTCCCCTTTGGTGCATGGCATCAGGGGACCATGCTGAACAATTCGACACTGGTTTCATGTCAATGTGACTTGTGGTTATAGAGGAACTAATTTTCTGGATTAAAGAGCGCCACCTAAGGGCGAGTTGCACCAAATTTTGCACAGGCCCTCAGGAGGGCGTCCCAAATGAGTGGTCCAAATTTGGTGTTGATCGGCCATTCCAATCTGAAGTTATGCCCTCACTTTGCGCTAGTAGCGTTTTTCGCAAATATTTGTTAGCGTATAATTGCGACATTTTTAGTCGGATCAAAATTCCCTCTACAAAATTTATAGAGCATGGTCCAGAGATTATCCATGCCAAGTTTCGTGTCGATCGGACTTAGCGGCTCGGAGGAGATGATTTTGGCGGTATGTCAGTTTTCGCTGTAGCTTGAAAAAAAGTTTAGGCGGAAATGGGCGTGGCCTATACCAGGAGATTCAGCTGGATCCCCGAACAGCGTGGATATAAGGTTTTGATATACGCCAGTGGCGGGAGTTCCAAGCCTAAGCGCAAAAATTTGTCATAGCGCCCCCTAGTGGTAGAAGTGTGCGGATTTTGGCGCCTGAGGTACTCTTGAGGCTGCGAACCTATCTTGTGAGTTTCGCGTCCCTAGCATTTACGGGGTATGCTGCAGTATGAGTTTTATGCACGGAAGAAAAAAATAATAATAAAAACGAAGCGATTCCAATAGGGTTCCTGCACCGCTGGTACAGGCAACCGCGATGCTTTAGTCAGCGGTTCCCAGCCCACTCGGGCTTGGACCCCTAATAATAAAAGCGAACGAAAACAATAGGGTTCCAATGCCACTCGTGGTATGGGAACCGCGATGTCTGTAATCGCTGGTTCCATGCCACTTCGGCTTGGACCCTAACTAGAACTGCGAGCAGTTGTAAGCGGGGTCCAAGCCACCTGTCGCCAGTCGCCCCACGCGCTGAGGGCGTGAAGTCGTCCAGGCCCGCCGACGTCCTGCGTAAGGCCCCGAGTGAGGTCCCGACGGGTCGCTCGAACCGGAAGCGAAATGCTGCGTGTTTGAAAATGCCATTGAAATGAATGGGCTTAGCGACGGCGTTTGAGCTTCGATTACGGCGCCGCTTTTGGCGAATCGCACCAAATCGCTCAGCTGTCATCGGGGCCCCTCGGTGAAGAAGTGACCCAAATTTGGTGTCGATCGGAGCTGCGGTAGTGGAGATATAAAATGCATGCAAGTGAATGGGAGTTATTTCATATGTGATGAACAGCGCCACCGTTTGGTCGATTGGCACCAAATTTGACACAGGCCTTCGGAGGTCATGTCGCATAAGGTCCCCAAGTTTGGTGTTGATCGGCCATTCCAAACCTTGTGAAAAAGTGTGCTGGTTTGAAATCCCATTCATTTCAATGGGGCTTCTGACCGGATTTGAGCTTCGATTACAGCGCCACCTTTAGGCCGATCTGCACCAAATTTTTTGTGGTATCATCAGGGCCCCATGGGTAACAATTGACCCAAATTTGGTGTCATTCGGACCTGCGGTTCTGGAGATATAAAATGAATGTATGTCAATGGGAAAAAATTTTTTGTCTTTAAGCTGCAATAACAGCGCCAACTATGGGCACATTAGGGTCCCCTTTGGTGCCTGGCATCAGGGGACGATGCTGAACAATTCGGCACTGGAATCATGTCAATGTGCCTTGTGGTTATGGAGGAACTAATTTTCTGGATTAAAGAGCGCCACCTAGGGGCCAGCTGCACCAAATTTTGCACAGGCCCTCAGGGGCCCATCCCAACTTAGTGGTCCAAGTTTGGTGTCGATCGGCCATTCCAAACTGAAGTTATGACCTTACTTCCTGTTAGTAGCGTTTTCATGAAGCGTTTGTTAGCGTATAATCGCGCCATTGTTTGTCGGATCAAAATTTCCTCTGCAAACTTTGTAGAGCTCGGTCCAGAGATTATCCGTGCCAAGTTTACGTGGCGATCGTACTTGTGGGTTCGGAGGAGTTAAGTAAAATAGGTTTTCAGTTTTCGCGATGTAGCTCACTAAAAGTTTAGGCGGAAATGGGCGTGGCCTATACCAGGAGATTCAGGTCGATCCCCAGCAGCGTGGATATAAGGTTTTGATATATTCCTTCAGTAGTCGAGAGGTCCAAGCCCAAGCGTTGACCTTGCTTACAGCGCCCTAGCGGTAGAAGTTTGCGAATTTTGCGCCTGAGTTACGTGCAGTGAATGTGACCTACCCTGTGAGTTTCGCGTCCCTAGCATTTACGGGGTATGCTGCAGTATGAGTTTTATGCACGGAAGAAAAAAAAAAAATAATAATAATAATAATAACTAGAACTGCGAGCAGTTGTAAACGGGGTCCAAGCCACCTGTCGCCAGTCGCCTCACGCCCGCTGAGGGCGCTGAGTCGTCCGGCGCCCACCGACGTCCGCGTGAGGTCCCCGAGCGAGGTCGGCCAGGCCTCCCGAGCGAGGCTAAACGCGGCGTGTTTGACAATGCCATTGAAGCGAATGGGCTTAGCGATGGCGTTTGAGCTTAGATTACGGCGCCGCTTTTGGCGAATCGCACCAAATTGCTCAGCTGTCATCGGGGCCCCTTGGTGAAGAAGTGACCCAAATTTGGTGTGGATCGGAGCTGCGGTACTGGAGATCTAAAATGCATGTAAGTGAATGGGAGTTTTGATATATGATGAACAGCGCCACTGTTTGACCGAATAACACCAAATTTTACACAGGTATTCGGGAGGTCATGTCAGATAAGGTCTCCAAGTTTGGTGTTGATCGGGCATTGCAAAGCTTGTAAAATGTGTGGTGGTTCAAATCCCATTCATTTCAATGGGGTTTCTGGCGGCATTTCAGCTTCGATTACAGCGCCACCTTTTGGCCGAATGGCACCAAATTTTTGTGGTATCATCAGGGGCCCAGGAGTAAGAATTGACCCAAATTTGGTGCCATTCGAGTTCGCGGTAGTGGAGATATAAAATGCATGCAAGTGAATGGGAGTTATTTCATATGTGATGAACAGCGCCACCGTTTGGGCGATTGGCACCAAATTTGACACAGGCCTTCGGGAGGTGATGTCGCATAAGGTCCCCAAGTTTGGTGTTGATCGGCCATTCCAAAGCTTGTGAAAAAGTGTGCTGGTTTGAAATCCCATTCATTTCAATAGGGCTTCTGACCGGATTTGAGCTTCAATTACAGCGCCACCTTTAGGCCGATCTGCACCAAATTTTTGTGGTATCATCAGGGCCCCATGGGTAAAAATTGACCCAAATTTGGTGTCAATCGGACCTGCGGTTCTGGAGATATAAAATGAATGTATGTCAATGGGAAAAAAATTTTTGTCTTTAAGCTGCAAAAACAGCGCCAACTATGGGCACATTAGGGTCCCCTTTGGTGCCTGGCATCAGGGGACCATGCTGAACAATTCGGCACTGGACTCATGTCAATGTGCCTTGTGGTTATGGAGGAACTAATTTTCTGGATTAAAGAGCGCCACCTAGGGGCCAGCTGCACCAAATTTTGCACAGGCCCTCAGAGGCCCATCCCAACTTAGTGGTCCAAGTTTGGTGTCGATCGGCCATTCCAAACTGAAGTTATGACCTTACTTCCTGTTAGTAGCGTTTTTCGCAAATGTTTGTTAGCGTATAATCGCGCCATTGTTTGTCGGATCAAAATTTCCTCTGCAAACTTTGTAGAGCTCGGTCCAGAGATTATCCGTGCTAAGTTTCGTTGGCGATCGTATCTAGCGGGTTCGGAGGAGTTAAGTAAAATAGGTTTTCAGTTTTCGCGATGTAGCTCACTAAAAGTTTAGGCGGAAATGGGCGTGGCCTATACCAGGAGATTCAGCTCGATCCCCGAGCAGCGTGGATATAAGGTTTTGATATATTCCTTCAGTAGTCGAGAGGTCCAAGCCCAAACGCGTTGACCTTGCTTACAGCGCCCTAGCGGTAGAAGTGTGCGAATTTTTGCGTGTGAGTTACGTGCAGTGAATGTGACCTACCCTGTGAGTTTAGCGTCCCTAGCATTTACGGGGTATGCTGCAGTATGAGTTTTATGCACGGAAGAAAAAAAATAATAATAATAATAAAAATAAAAATCCGGTAAAACAATAGGGTTCCATGCCACTACGTGGTATGGCCCCACGATGCCTGTCAATCGCTGGTTCCATGCCCACTCGGGCTTGGACCCCTAATAAAAAGCGAACGAAAACAATAGGGTTCCAATGCCACTGTGGTATGGGAACCGCGATACCTGTAACGCGGGTTCCATGCCACTTCGGGCTTGGACCCCTAACTAGAACTTCGCGAGCAGTTGTAAGCGGGTCCAAGCCACCTGTCGCCAGTCGCCCTAGCCGCTGATGGCGCTGACTTCGTCCGGCGCCCGCGGACGTCCCGCGTAAGGCCCCCGGGTGAGGTCCCGACTGGCCACTCCGAAACGAGTCGAAACGCGTCGTGTTTGAAAATGCCATTGAAACGAATGGGCTTAGCGACGTTGCTTGAGCTTCGATTACGGCGCCGCCTTTTGGCCGAATTGCACCAAATCGCTCAGCTGTCATCGGGACCCTCGGTGAAGACGTGACCCAAATTTGGTGTCAATCGGAGCTGCGGTAGTGGAGATATAAAATGCATGTAGCTGAATGGGAGTTTTTTGATATATGATGAACAGCGCCACCGTTTGGCCGATTGGCACCAAATTTGACACAGGCCTTCGGGAGGTCATGTCGGATAAGGTCTCCAAGTTTGGTGTTGATCGGCCTTTCCAAACCTAGTGAAAAAGTGTGCTGGTTTGAAATCCCATTCATTTCAATGGGGCATCTGACCGGATTTGAGCCTCGATTACAGCGCCACCTTTTGGCCGAACTGTACCAAATGTTTGTGTTATCATCGGGGCACCATGGGTAACAGTTGACCCAAATTTGGTTAGAATCAGACTTGTGGTTATGGAGATATGAGATGAATGTAAGTCAATGGGAATTTTTTTGGGTAGCGCCAACTAGCGGCGAAATGAACCAAATTTTGCAGAGGCCTTCTAGGGGGCAGGGCAGATAAGGTCCCCAAGTTTTGTGTTGATCGGCCTTTCCAAGCCAGAGTTATGTTATACTTTGTGTTTTTAGCGTTTTGGCAAATATTAGTTAGCCTGTAATTCGGCCGTTTTTTGTCGAATCAAAATTCCCTCTACAAACTTTCTTCAGCTTGGTCCAGAGACGGTCTGTGCAAAGTTTCGTGTCGATCGGACTTAGCGGCTTGGAGGAGTTAATTAAAATAGGTTTTCCATTTTTTCGCGATTTACGCAAAATGAAATAGTCATCGAACAGAAGCGTGTCCTATACCGTCAGAATCGGCAGAATCCCCAAACACGTAGACATATAACTTATGAATGTGCGATGTATTAGCTCAGTAGTTATGAGGCAAAATGTGCTTTGGTTGAAAATCCCATTGAAATGAATGGGGCATTTGAGCTTAGATAACAGCGCCACCGTTAGGCCGAACTGCACCAAATTTTTGTGGTGTCATCAGGGGCCCATGGGTAACAATTGACCCAAATTTGGTGTCAATCGGATTTGTGGTTATGGAGATATAAAATGAATGTAAGTCAATGGGAGTTTTGAAATTTGCAATAACAGCGCCACCTATGGGCACATTAGGGTCCCCTTTGGTGCCTGGCATCAGGGTACCATGCTGAACAATTCTGCACTGGTTTCATGTCAATGTGACTTGTGGTTATAGAGGAACAAATTTTCTGGATTAAAGAGCGCCACCTAGGGGCCAGCTGCTCGAAATTTAGCACAGGCCCTCAGGGGCCAATCCCAACTTTAGTGGTCCAAGTTTGGTGTTGATCGGCCACTCCTAACCTAAGATCTGACATCACTTCCTTTTAGTAGCGTTTTTCGCAAACGTTTGTTAGCGTATCATTGCGACATTTTTAGTCAGATCAAAATTCTGTACACAAAATTTGTAGAGCTCGGTCCAGAGATTATCTGTGCCAAATTTCGTGTCGATCGGACTTGCGGCTTCGGAGGAGATGATTTCAGCCGGCTTGTCAGTTATTGCGATATTGCGCGGTTAAAATTTAGGCGGAGTGGGCATGGCCTACATTACGTGATTCAGCAAAATCCCCCGAACGCGTAGTCATAAGATTTATGAACGTGCGATGTAGTTGGCCTTAGTTATGAAGAAAAATGTACTTTGTTTGAAAATCCCATAGAAATGAATGGGGCATTTGAGGTTCGATAACAGCGCCACCGTTAGGCCGAACTGCACCAAATGTTTGTGGTGTGATCAGGGGCCCATGGGGAAGAATTGACCCAAATTTGGTGTCAATCAGACCTGCGGTTCTGGAGATATAAAATGAATGTAAGTCAATGGGATTTTTTGGGGGTAGCGCCAACTAGCGGCGAATTGCACGAAATTTTGCACAGCCCTTCAGGGGGATGTCCTACATAAGGTACTCAAGTTTGGTGTTGATCGGCCACTCCTAACCTGAGATCTGACATCACTTCCTTTTATTAGCGTTTTTCGCAAACGTTTGTTAGCGTATTATTGCGACATTTTTTGTCATATCAAAATTCTGTACACAAAATTTGTAGAGCTCGGTCCAGAGATTATCCGTGCCAAGTTTCGTGTCGATCGGACTTGCGGCTTCGGAGGAGATGATTTTGGCCGGTATGTCAGTTTTTGTGATTTTGCGCGACAAACGTAAGGCAGAAATTGGCGTGGCCTACATCACGTGATTCAGCTCAATCCCCCGAACGCGTAGGCATAAGATTTATGAATGTGCGATGTAGTTGGCCTTAGTTATGAAGAAAAATGTACTTTGTTTGAAAATCCCATTAAAATGAATGGGGCATTTGAGCTTCGATTACAGCGCCACCTTTAGGCCGATCTTCACCAAATTTTTGTGGTGTCATCAGGGCCCCATGGGTAACAATTGACCCAAATTTGGTGTCAATCGGATTTGTGGTTATGGAGATATAAATTGCATGTAAGTCAATGGGATTTTTGAAAACATTTTTAATTTGGAATAACAGCGCCACCTATGGGCACATTAGGGTCCCCTTTGGTGCCTGGCATCAGGGTACCATGCTGAACAATTCTGCACTGGTTTCATGTCAATGTGACTTGTGGTTATAGAGGAACTAATTTTCTGGATTAAAGAGCGCCACCTAGGGGCGAGTTGCACCAAATTTTGCACAGGCCCTCAGGGGGGCGTCCCAAATGAGTGGTCCAAATTTGGTGTGGATCGGCCATTCCAATCCGAAGTTATGCCCTCACTTCCTGTTAGTAGCGTTTTTCGCAAATATTTGTTAGTGTATAATTGCGACATTTTTAGTCGGATCAAAATTCTGTACACAAAATTTGTAGAGCTTCGGTCCAGAGATTATCCGTGCCAAGTTTCGTGGTCGATCGGACTTGCGGCTCGAGGAGATGATTTTAGCCGGCTCTTCAGTTTTTTGCGATGTAGCCTCGAAAAAAGTTTAGGCGGAAATGGGCGTGGCCTATACCAGGAGATTCAGCTCGATCCCCGAACACGTGGATATAAGGTTTTTGATATCCGCCTTCGTAGTCGGGAGATCCAAGCCCAAACGCGTTGACCTCGCTTATAGCGCCCCCTAGCGGTAGAAGTATGCGGATTTTTGCGCCTGAGGTCATTGACAAGAGTTGCACCTACCCTGTGAGTTTCGCGTCCCTGGCAGTTACCGTCTAGGCTGCAGTATGAGTTTTAGCTACGGAAGAAAAAAATAATAAAAACGAGAACGATTACAATAGGGTTCCCAGCCACTGTGGTATGGGAACCGCTGTTACTGCAAACGCTGGTTCCCATTCACCTTCGGGCTTGGACCCCTAACTAGAACTGGCGAGCAGTTGTAAACGGGTCCAAGCCACCTGTCGCCAGTCGCCTCTACCGCTGAGGGCGCTGAAGTCGTCCCGGCCCGCCATGATTAATTGTGCCATAATCACGGGCCCCAGAGCCAAGACGGGGCCTGTGGAGCAGAAAAGACCATAGTTGTAAATGAAAGTGGCTTGCGGTTATGGAGATCTGAAATGAATGTAAGTCAATGGGAATATTTTTCGGTAGCGCCAACTAGCGGCTAACTGCCCCAAATTTTGCACAGACCTTCGGGAGGTCATGTCGCATAAGGTCTCCAAGTTTGGTGTTGATCGGCCTTTCCAAGCCTGAGATATGTTATACTTTGTGTTTTTAGCGTTTTCACAAATATTTGTTAGCCTGTAATTCGGCCGTTTTTTGTCGGATCAAAATTCCCTCTACAAACTTTCTTCAGCTCGGTCCAGAGATGGTCTGTACAAAGTTTCGTGTCTATCGGACTTGCGGCTTCGGAGGAGTTAATTAAAATAGGTTTTCAGTTTTGTGATATCGCGAAAATGAAATCGTCATCGCACAGAGGCGTGTCCTATACCGTCGGAATCGTCAGAATCCCCCAAACACGTAGACATAAGATTTATGAATGTGCGATGTAGTTTGCCGTAGTTATGAGGCTAAATGTTCTTTGTTTGAAATTCCCATTGAAATGAATGGGGCATTTGCGCTTAGATTACAGCGCCACCTTTAGGCCGAAGTGCACCAAATTTTTGTGGTGTCATCAGGGCCCCATCAGAAACAATTGACCCAAATTTGGTTAGAATCAGACTTGTGGTTATGGAGATATGAGATGAATGTAAGTCAATGGGAATTTTTTTGGGTAGCGCCAACTAGCGGCGAAATGAACCAAATTTTGCAGAGGCCTTCTAGGGGGCAGGGCAGATAAGGTCCTCAAGTTTTGTGTTGATCGGCCTTTCTAAGCCAGAGTTATGTTATACTTCGTGTTTTTAGCGTTTTCGCGAAATATTTGTTAGCCTGTAATTCGGCCTTTTTTTGTCGAATCAAAATTCCCTCTACAAACTTTCTTCGGCTTGGTCCAGAGATGCTCTGTGCAAAGTTTCGTGGTCGATCGGACTTAGCGGCTTCGGAGGAGTTAATTAAAATAGGTTTTCCAGTTTTGCGATTTCGCAAAATGAAATCGTCATCGCACAGAGGCGTGTCCTATACCATCGGAATCGGCTGCATCCCCCAAACACGTAGACATAAGAATTATGATTGTGCGATGTGTTAGGCCGTAGTTATGAGGCAAAATGTGCTTTGGTTGAAAATCCCATTGAAATGAATGGGGCATTTGAGCTTAGATAACAGCGCCACCGTTAGGCCGAACTGCACCAAATTTTTGTGGTGTCATCAGGGGCCCATGGGTAACAATTGACCCAAATTTGGTTTGATTCGGATTTGTGGTTATGGAGATATAAATTGCATGTAAGTCAATGGGAAAAAATTTTTCGTCTGTAATCTGCAATAGCAGCGCCACCTATGGGCACATTAGGGTCCCCTTTGGTGCCTGGCATCAGGGGACCATGCTGAACAATTGGGCACTGGATTCATGTCAATGTGACTTGTGGATATAGAGGAACAAATTTTCTGGATTAAAGAGCGCCACCTAGGGGCGAGTGGCACCAAATTTTGCAGAGGCCCTCAGGGGGGCGTACCTAATGATTGGTCCAAATTTGGTGTGGATCGGCAGTTCCAATCCGAAGTTATGACCTCAGTTCCTGTTAGTAGCGTTTTTCGCAAACGTTTGTTAGCGTATAATTGCGCCAATTTTTGTGATATCAAAATTCCCTCTACAAACTTTGTAGAGCTCGGTCCAGAGATCATCCGTGCCAAGTTTTGTGGCGATCGGACTTGCGGCTTCGGAGGAGTTAATTAAAATAGGTTTTTCAGTTTTCGCGATGTAGCTCGAAAAAAGTTTAGGCGGAAATGGGCGTGGCCTATACCAGGAGATTCAGCTTGATCCCCCGAACGCGTGGATATAAGGTTTTTGATATACGCCTTCGTAGGCGGGAGTTCCAAGCCCAAACGCGTTGACCTTGCTTATAGCGCCCCCTAGTGGTAGAAGCGTGCGGATTTTTGCGCCTGAGGTACGTGCAGTGAATGTGACCTACCCTGTGAGTTTCGCGTCCCTAGCAGTTACGGGGTATGCTGCAGTAGTGGAATTACGGCGGAAGAATAATAATAAAAGCGAACGATTACAATAGGGTTCCCAGCCACGCTGGTACTGGGAACCGCGATGCTGCTAACGCGGGTTCCCAGCTCGCTCGAGCTTGGACCCCTAACTAGAACTGCGAGCAGTTGTAAACGGGGTCCAAGCCACCTGTCGCTCAGTCGCCCGCCTCGCGGAGGGCGTGATAGTCGCCCGGCGCCCACGACGTCCGCGATGAGGTCCCCGAGTGAGGTCTCGAGGCAGCTCGAACCGAGGCATGAAGCGGCGTGTTTCAAAATGCCATTGAAATGAATGGGCTTAGCGACGGCGTTTGAGCTTCGATCACGGCGCCGCCTTTGGCCGAATCGCACCAAATCGCTCAGCTGTCATCGGGGCCCCTTGGTGAAGAAGTGACCCAAATTTGGTGTGGATCGAGCTGCGTACTGTAGATCTAAAATGCATGTAAGTGAATGGAAGTTTTTTTGATATATGATGAACAGCGCCACCGTTTGACCGAATGACACCAAATTTTACACAGGTCCTCGGGAGGTCATGTCGGATAAGGTCTCCAAGTTTGGTGTTGATCGGGCATTGCAAACCTTGTGAAAATGTGTGGTGGTTTGAAATCCCATTCAGTTCAATGGGGCTTCTGACCGGATTTGAGCTTGGATTACAGCGCCACCTTTAGGCCGAAGTGCACCAAATTTTTGTGGTGTGATCAGGGCCCCATGGGTAACAAATGACCCAAATTTGGTGTCAATCGGATTTGTGGTTCTGGAGATATAAAATGAATGTAAGTCAATGGGAAAAAAAAATTCGTGTTTAAGCTGCAATAACAGCGCCACCTATGAGCACATTAGGGTCTCCCTTTGGTGCCTGGCATCAGGGACCATGCTGAACAATTCGGCAGTGGTTTCATGTCAATGTGACTTGTGGTTATGGAGGAACAAATTTTCTGGATTAAAGAGCGCCACCTAGGGGCCAGCTGCACCAAATTTTGCACAGGCCCTCAGGGGCCCATCCCAACTGAGTGGTCCAAGTTTGGTGTCGATCGGCCATTCCAAACAGAAGTTATGCCCTCACTTCCTGTTAGTAGCGTTTTTCGCAAATGTTTGTTAGCGTATAATTGCGCCAGTTTATGTTGGATCAAAATTTCCTCTACAAACTTTGTGAAGCTTGGTCCAGAGATTATCCGTGCCAAGTTTCGTGGCGATCGCACTTGCGGGTTCGGAGGAGTGCGTTCTAGGCGGTTTTTGAGTTTTCGCTGATGTAGCTCGAAAAAAAGTTTAGGCGGAAATGGGCGTGGCCTATACCAGGAGATTCAGCTCGATCCCCGAACGCGTGGATATAAGGTTTTGGTATATCGCCTAGTAGTCGAGAGGTCCAAGCCCAAACGCGTTGACCTTGCTTACAGCGCCCTAGCGGTAGAAGTGTCGCGAATTTTTTTTGCCTGCGGTCGCTATGCGGCTTTTGGACCTACCTTGTCAGTTTAGCGTCCCTAGCATTTTGGGGTATGCTGCGGTCGGGGTTTTCTTCACGGAAGAATAATAATAATAATAATAATAATAAAAATCGGCGAAAACAATAGGGTTCCCACGCTTCGCCGTGAATGCGGGAACAGCGTTGCCTACTGAGCGGGTTCCCAACCCGCCGGGCTTGGACCCCTAATAATAAAAATCGAGTAAAACAATAGGGTTCCCAGCCACTTAGTGGTATGGGAACCGCGTTCTACTAAGCAGCGGGTTCCCAGCCCACTTCGGGCTTGGACCC
>JALXJV020000002.1:47646018-47693518 GCA_024633595.2 Lepomis macrochirus
ATTTTAGAAACTTTACAGTAATAGATCTTCTTAGATCTCTGCAGAGGATTAGACATTTAGATTTTGTGAGTTACCTGCGAAGAGTATAAATCTATAGTAAATTCTGCGTACTGCGCACTACTGTAACACAACTCAATGCAAAAAAACAGAATCTGCTGCACACAACAGTACTCTTGAAAACATGACTGCAGGGTGTAGCTTTTTTTTATTTACTTTATTCACACCACAATCACAACACACACCACAACAATCACCAAAGCGGGCATCATGTCGCTGGAGCTGCATCGGGCCACATCACCTCGCCCACATCGCAGGCTATATTGTCTCTTGCCAGGCACCGCAGGAAAAACTCTGGAATGGCGTAATCCATCCTTGAAGGCCTCCACTGGGATGTCAACACAGGCCAGCTCCATTGCCCTATGGGGGGTTCTCTTCAAGTGTATGGTTGTCTGTCATAAACCTTCCATTTCCACGATGAGAAGAACTCCTCTATAGGGTTCAGGAAGGGGGAGTAGGGTGGCGGACAGACGCTTAAAAGTGGTTACTGTTGGTGGTGAACCACTCTATGATTTGGTTTGCTCTGTGGAAGCGCATATTGTCCCAAATGATCACATAAATGTGATGTGCGGGTCCAGCATGGTGTTGTTGGCGGTCCAGGAGGATGTCTTTAGCTCCTCTAGGAAGGTGAGTAGACGTGGTGTTGTAAGACCTAAGGACAGCATGCCGGGTGGACAAGCCCCCTCCAAACCCATGGCCAACAAAGAGTAATATTACCCACCGCTGGCCAGGAACCTCATTGATGGCTCTTGGCCAATGATGTTACAGCCTCTTTGCGCTTCGCTTGCTGCTGGCTGAAGCCAGCCTCATCCAGGAGGAAGAGGTACTCATGAGGTTCGGGCCATTGCGCCCAAGCTTTGTAATATCCTCTGTGAAAATGTGCATACATTTGTGGGAAAATGTGAAAGGTACTGCTCGCGATCTCGGGTCGTAATGAGTGGTGCGTAGGTTGTCTTCGCTCTCCCTCCTGGACCTTCTCCTCTTCCCCCCTTGTTGGCCTCCCTCCTCTTCCTCGCTGGCCTGCTCCTCTTCTTCCTTGGCCAGCTCTTCCCCTCCTCGGACTCAATTCCTCTTCCCTGACTCTGCCTTCATCTATTGTGTTTTGTTTTGGAATCTTTAGCAAACCGTGCACTCTGAACTTGTTTTTATACATGTGGTCACAGCATTAGCAACAAAGTGTCTTCAATCTTGAGTTGTTGTGTGTTATGAGTGACGCCAGGTGTGTCTCACTGTGTTCAAATATTGCTGACTGTGGCAAGCATTTGCATCACATGAGCTTTCATTTGAGAATGTGAGCAGAGTTCTTTTGCAACTTGTGTTTTAGCAAGGAAAAAATGCGTTAAGATTTATGAGAACGGAGGATTGTGTTTTGTGAATTGTGTCTTCATGTGAAATGTGTTTATGCTATTGGAAAACATGACTGATTTAGTAAATGTGTTTAGACAACTGGTCATTTAGTTTAGAGGATTGGCTTTGTGTTTTAGCATTTGAGAAAAACTGTAAGAGCTTTGTATGTGAGAAGAAGGATTTTAAATTCTATTCTGGATTTTACAGGAAGCCAATGCAGAGAAGCTAAGACAGGAGAGATATGATCTCTTTTACTGGTTCCTGTCAGAACACGTGCTGCAGCATTCTGGATCAACTGAAGAGTCTTAATGGACTTTTTCGAAGAGCCTGATAATAAGGAATTGCAGTAATCCAGTCTAGAAGTAACAAATGCATGGACTAGTTTTTCTGCATCATTTTTAGACAGGATGTTCCTGATTTTTGCACATATGTAGGTGAAAAAGGCAGTCCTTGAAATTTGCCTAATGTGAGAGTTAAGCGACATGTCCTGGTCAAAGATAACTCCAAGATTTCTCACAGTGGTGCTGGAGGCCAGGGCGATGCCATCCAGGGAAACTATATCTTTAGATAATGCGTCGCGGAGGTGCTTAGGGCCTAGAACAATAACTTCAGTTTTATCTGAGTTTAACATTAGAAAATTGCAGGTCATCCAGGTTTTAACATCCTGAAGACACATTTGAAGCTTAGCTAACTGATGAGTTTCATCTGGCTTGATCGATAGATATAACTGAGTATCATCTGCATAACAATGAAAGTTTATGGAGTGTTTCCTGATAATATTGCCTAAAGGAAGCATATATAAAGTGAAGAGGATTGGTCCGAGCACAGATCCTTGTGGAACTCCATGACTAACTTTGGTATGCATGGAGGACTCATCGTTAACATGTACAAACTGAAATCGATCTGATAAATAGGACTTAAACCAGCTTAGAGCGGTTCCTTTAATGCCAATGAAATGTTCCATTCTCTGTAATAGGATCTGATGGTCAATGGTATCAAATGCAGCACTAAGATCTAGTAAAACCAATACAGAGACAAGTCCTTTGTCTGATGCAGTTAGGAGATCATTAGTAATTTTCACCAGTGCTGTCTCTGTGCTATGATGAGCTCTAAATCCTGACTGAAAATCCTCAAATAAACTATTGCTATGTAGAAAGTCACACAGCTGTTTGGCGACTGCTTTCTCCAGGACCTTAGAGATAAATGGAAGGTTAGATATAGGTCTATAGTTGGCTAAAACGTCTGGATCCAGGTTGGGCTTTTTCAGAAGAGGTTTAATTACAGCTACTTTAAAGTACTGTGGCACGTAGCCTGTTGATAAAGACAAATTGATCACATCCAGCAGAGAATTGCCAACCAAGGGCAAAACGTCTTTAAGCAGCCTAGTCGGGATGGGGTCTAAGAGGCAGGTAGATGGTTTAGATGAAGAAATTATTGAAGTTAGTTGATAAAGATTGAGGGAAGCAAAGCAGTCTAAACATATAACTGGTTTTACAGCTGTTCCCAAAGTTCCTGAGTATAGAGTTAAGTCGGTGCCAGTTGAGGGCAGGTCTTGGTGGATTTTGTTTCTAATATCTAGAATTTTATCACTAAAGAAGCTCATGAAGTCGTAACTACTGAGAGCTATGGGAATACTTTGCTCAATAGAGCTGTGACTTTCTGTCAGCCTGGCTACAGTGCTGAAAAGAAACCTGGGGTTGTTCCTATTTTCCTCTATTAATGACGAGTAGTACGCTGCTTTGGCGTTACGGAGGGCCTTCCTATAAGTTTTAAGACTATCTTGCCAAATTAAGCGAGAATTTTCCAGTTTGGTGGAGCGCCAATTCCTCTCGAGTTTCTGTGATATTTGCTTTAATTTGCGAGTTTCAGTATTATACCATGGAGCTAACCGTCTTTGTTTTAGTATTTTCTTTTGTAGAGGGGCTACAGAGTCGAGTGTTGTTCGCAGCGAGCCTGCAGCACTATCAACAAGATGATCGATCTGAGAGGGACTGAAATTCGCGTAAGAGTCCTCTGTTAATTTGATACCTGATAGTGAATTTAGAGCCGATGGGATCGCATCCTTAAATTTAGCTATAGCGCTATCAGACAGACGTCTTGTACAGAAATTTTTGCCCAATGGAGGGTAGTTCAGCAATACAAGCTCAAAAGTTATCAAACAGTGGTCAGATAAAGAGGGATTCTGTGGGAACACTATTAAATGTTCAATTTCAATACCATATACCAGAACAAGGTCGAGGGTTAAAACAGTGAGTCGGTTCATGAACACTCTGAGAGAAGCCTATTGAATCTAATAGAGAGATAAACGCAGTACTAAAGCTGTCATTCTCTACATCCACATGAATATTAAAATCCCCTACAACTTTGTCCGTTTTAAGGACTACAGTTGACAAAAACTCTGCAAATTCAGATAAGAATTCAGAGTACGGCCCAGGTGCTCGGTACACTATAACAAATAGAATTGGTTGCAGTGATTTCCAGCTTGGGTGTGAAAGACTCAGAACAAGGCTTTCAAATGAGTTATAATTTAGTTTAGGTTTAGAGCTGATTACTAGGCTAGAGTCAAAGATAGCAGCAACTCCACCTCCTCGGCCTGTGCTTCGAGGAATGTGAGTATTAATATGACTGGGAGGGGTGGATTCATTTAGGCTCACATATTCTCCATCACCCAGCCAGGTTTCAGTAAGACAGAATAAATCAATTTCATAATCTGATATTAGTTCATTTACTAGTACACCTTTAGAAGAGAGATCTGATGTTTAAGAGTCCACATTTTACTCTCCTATTCGTTTGCACTATTGCTCCTGTGGTTTTAATTTTTATGAGGTTTTATGCACAGCTCCTCTTCTGTTTACCTTTGATTTAAATAATTTCAATGGTCGGGGACAGAACACCGTCACTATAGGGTTTTCACTAAGTAACTCCTGGAGCAGGAGGAGCAGAGAAGTGTGTTAAACTGCGACTCTGCGTAGGGTTTTGGGTGGGTAACTGCTGAATTAGAAGGGCAGAGAAGTGTGTTAGACTGCGACTCTGCCTCCTGGTCTCAACTCTGGGTTGTCATGGATTTGGTCCGCTAATAAAGTTGGCCAGATTTCTAGAAATGAGAGCTGCTCCTTCCCAAGAGGGATGGATGCCGTCTCTCGAATCAGACCAGGTCTTCCCAGAAAGTCTGCCAATGATCTACAAAGCCCACATCGTTGGCTGGACACCACCTCGATAACCAGCGGTGAATGGCGACATCGCGGCTATACATGTCATCACTGGTCAGATTGAGCAGGGGTCCAGAGAAAACTACGGTGTCCGACATTGTTTTTTGGCGTATGAACACACCGACTCAACATTAATCTTAGTGACCTCCAATTGGCGTAACCGGAGTCATTACGCCGGCGTGAATAACAATCTTACTGTATTTACGTTTATCCTTAGCCAGCAGTTTCAAATAGGACTCGATGTCGCCAGCTCTGGCCCCTGGGATGCATTTGACTATGGTCGCTGGTTTCGCTAACTTCACGCTTCGCAAAATGGAGCTGCCAATTATCAGAGTTGGTTTCTCAGCGGGTGTGTCGCTGAGTGGGGAATATCTGTTAGAAGCGGAGGCGAATGGTGATGTCCTGAGGGCTTTGAATGCTTACGACTATTCCTCCTTCGGACAGTCGCCAGCCACCCTTTCCTGGCTGCTCAGGAAATGCCGGGAGCGGCTGCCAGAGGCTAACTCAGGCGGTCCGCACCGACTACCGGGGACTGGCTAGCTACAGTAGGCTGAGCTACCAAGGTGCGGAGCCGGACTTCTAACTCACTGAGCCTCGCCTCCATGTCTACAAATAAACTACACTTGTTACCGCGTACCATTACCGCTAAAGGAGGCAGAGGAGTAACTGAACATCTGACACACCGAGCAGGAGAAAGCAGGAGAGAGAGAGGGAGGAGAAGCCATCGTTAGCTGCTAAGCTAAAGTCGCTAACGGCTAAGCTAAAGTACGGTAGCGTTGGCTACCAACTTTTGAAAACAACTATGAGATCGAACAGCAGTCACTAAAGATGGAAAGAACTGTGAGTGCTTAGGCAAACTTACTGTAAGAATAAGTGTTTAGCGGACAATTAGCCGCTGTAATGATAATCTAACAATTTTATCTGGTATTTAGCGAGAGCAGCAAACAGGCTACCAACACACAAGCACCGGAAACGGAAATGAGTCAACATGCTTACCGCAGTATGTCAGCACGTCCAGTCAGACAGTGAAAGCAGTCTCTAGGAGGCTTTCAAGCCTGTGAAAGTGTAATTTATATGTAGCTTTGGCAATATTGTTGTTATACATTCATGTCAATAAAGGTGAATTTGAATTCATTGTGAAGATGAAACCAGATTATCATCTTGTTGCTGCTGTTTACATTCACCCAGAGGTGGATTTTAAAAGGCCATCAGGGAATACCGTCTCCATAAAAGGGAGTCCACAGCCTGCAGCAAAGCTTAGGTAGGCACTGCGTGTTAAGCTTCTTACTGCCTCCCCCGACTCACCTTATTCCCACAATGCATGCTGGTGACGTGTTCCCCAGGTAAGTGATGTAAAAGAAAATGTGATAAACAAGACCAGGCCACCTTCCTCCGTGGTCCAGTTCCAACAAACTACAATGCACTGTGTGTTCTGACCTCAGAACCAGCACTACTAACCTATTCAGCAGTCGGACCCTCAGGAGCTCATCTGTTGGGTCGGACCAAAGGGGCCGGCCTTCACTCCCCACGTGCATCAGTGATTCTTCATCAATTCTTCAGGACACAATGTTCACCTGCTGCCTGACAGTAACCATGGTAACCAGATATTTAGTGCTGTTAACGTCTCCTGTCAGTGGTCATAATGTTCTGGCTGATTGGTGTAAACGACTGTATGCAGCCAGTTGTTTTATTTTATGTGTTATCATATTTTAATACACATTTAATCACCTGATAAGTTCTGTGTGTGTCGCATTCTGTTCTGTGTACAACCTTGTGTTGTGTAACGATTAATAAACAACCTTTTACCTTGGACGAGTTGGAAACAACGGAGGGAGTTTAACTGGTCTGTCTTTTGATTCCACCTAAAATCAGCAGTTAAACTACTTCGACACATCGGCCCTGTGGAGACGATGTGGCTGCGTAGAAGAACACCACACAGATTATGTTACATCCCAGCTTCTGTGGGGAAAAGAGACGCACACATAAACCAGATGTTCTTTCTCAAAAGGAAGTTATTTATTCAACAGAAATCTACAAATGGAAATGGGCAGGTGTTTAATATAAGATTCCTTTGAATCGAAGCTAATTGTAATGAGCATATTTGTGTCTGTTTCTTTTATTTGTTTTTCAATGTGCTGCGACTTAACACTCCTAAATTGATGTTTCTGTGTGCAGCTGTTGACTTGGTACCATTTTATCAGATTTAAACAGAAAAACAGACTGTTGCCTGTGAGTGACTGTAGGACTGGACCTGTTAGATGTTCCACACAGATTCCTGAGGAACGTTCACCCTTCAGACAGAACACAAACACAAACACAAACAGAAGCTGCACAGTTCAATGCAAAGTCAGTGGAATGATGCTGATGTCCACGTGAGATGCAAAGGTGAAAGACAAACAACAATAAGATGTTTGGTTCTTTCTTTTCATTTGGCTTGAAAAGGTCTTTGATCCCACTTTTAATTAGACCCGTTGTTCTTGTCACAAAAAGCTTCTGTCTGTTGTAGTTCATGTTTGAAGACACGACCTCTTAGAAATGTTTTTAAAACTTCCGATTCAAAGATTAGAATAACTAATGTGAGACTGCCATCATCATCATCATCATCATCACCACCACAGATTCTTGCTTTTGCTTTATCTGAGCTTCAGCACTCTGGAAAGGCATGGATCCACCTCCCAGAGAGCCGCGATCAGGACTGAACTGGCTTCAGTTCCCTTTCTTCGCACTGTGTCGATCACGTCTCGTGCTTTATCTGCTTTATGGGCTTTTGCGCTGAGTGACATCATTTCTTCATCATTTATAATGCCACTCTCAAGGAGTTTATCCAGAAGCTGGTTCAGAACAGGTTCAGACACTCTGGTCACAAGCTGTGACCGAGCTGAGAACAGCCTGACCTCTGCTGGGACGCTGTCCTCTGCTGGGATGTTCCTCTGTGGATCTGGAAGATAACCAAGGAAAATACTTTTATTTAATAACCATAACTTTTAAAACACAGCTCTCTTAGAAATTACATTTTAAAGTTGAACTGAAATTCTGTTTCTGTCTGCTGCAGCAACCTTTCTGCTCTGTAAGTCACTTCCTCTCCTTTCAGGAATAAAATCTGGGGACAGATTCATACTTCATGGTTTCATGACGGTGCCCCAGCGTTTGTAGGAATCCGTCGATAAATCGTTAGTTCTCTGTTTAAGTACAACTTATTTCCTTACAGCCAATCACATTGTGCATAAAGCATGACGTCACTGGACTCTTTTGCTTCTGTCTCACTTATTTAATCAATATTAGAAATGGGAAAAGGAAGCACGGGAGAACTGGGGTAAGAGCTAAGCTGGACATAAGGCTGTACCCCCACCCAGCTTGGTCCTGGCTAATGAACAGGAAATAACATGGACTAAACAAGACTCTGGCTAAACCGGAAAACAGAGTCTGTTGTCCCAAATCTTTACAGAAGACTCCATCTCAACATCCAGGATAAAGATATTGCACTCGACGGGTGGACCAAGTTCCGACAGAACAGGAGACTCCTGGAAGACGAGAGTTTTAATGTTCAGCTGCCGACCTTAAGATCTGCCCAGAGAACAGCCCACAGACCGGCATACGTTCAGAGATGCTGCCACCCTGGAGAACCACGTCACTATCTGTTACAAACTGCTTTTACCTCCGCACACCAAGGAGAGCCCAGCTGCTGGTCCACTACCTGTGAGTTTGTCTCCAAACACCTTTGCTGCAGAGCAGGAAGAGGTTTGCTGTGAACCTTCAGCTGTTTATTTAACTGACATTGACAGCTGTTATGTTGAATATAACGTATGAAAACATTACGACTTATTTCTATCTAATCTTTCTGTGGAATATTTCTGACACATTAAAGTGCAGATGTTGATTTTGATGAGCTTAAGACTGATGATTTTTTTCCTATAGAGCACTTTAAGGCTCATTTCTGTGACTTTAGAAAACAGGATGTCCTTGTTAGTGGGTTAGTGAACGAGGCCCTTTGCAGTGACAGAAGATGGACCCTGGCTCTCCCTGATCTGGGGTCACTTCATCTCACATCTGGGAAAGCAACATGTTTGTTAACACTGAACTGGCTTCAGTGCAACTCTGATGACGCCGTCTGCCTTTCAAAGTCTTTTTACTGCGTGAGTTTTAGAGGATACTGCACTAGTACAGGACAGGGGCAAACACCTGGCCCGGTAGTTTGTCCCTGGTCAGCCCGCTCTCCGGACAAAGCATCTGTCGGGGCCTCTGGGTCTTTAGAGACCTTTAGTCCTGTACTCCTATTTATGCACGTACACAGGAAGCAAATCCTGAATGCACCAGAGATCAGTTCAAAAAGTCACTGTGAGGCTGCCACCTGCTGCCTCACAGTGTGATTGGCTGTGAGTCAAAATTCAGGAAACTCAAAATCCTTCACAAGTGTTAATCTGAGAAGAGTCCACATTTAGCTGTGGGTAGGTGGCAGCTCCTGCAGCTAAAGGCTCTTTCATTTTCTGACCTCCAGATAAACTGATGCTGCTCATCGAGTTCTGCTGTCTTTGCTTTCACTCAGCATCTCACAGAACGTAAAACATAATTAAACTTTTTTAAATGAAAGCAGTGAGCTTCTGAACTGAGACACCTTGTTCTTTAAAAGTATCGTGTCGCCTGCACCAACCTGCTTTTCTTTACCTGAAAATACAAAGAAAGAAAAGTTGTAAAAAATAAAACAAAACTGACCTTCTGGTCGTGAGCCGATGTCTGGCAGACTCTCCACCAGGTCGTACCTGGGTATCTCCTCTAAGACCTTCCTGGTCACCTTCAGAGCTCCATGAGGTTTAAAGGCGTTCACCATCAGATCCACGGTGTCCTGCCTGTTTGCCCTCTCCAGCTTGGATCCTTTGATGGGCTGGTATCCTCCCAGCATGTCAGGCTGCTTCAGACACCATTTAAACTTTCTGAATTCCTCGTTACTTAAATCCTCCAGAGTGTCCAACAGGTCCTTTGTCGTCATCGTGGCTCCCTGCTAAAGTCAGGCAGTATTAGACCTGAAGGAAAACTAACAAATGTACCAGAGCAGCGCCAGCAGCTCTGATTGGCCGACAGGAGCTGCATTTGTAGCTTGTAGTCTTTGTCCAGTCAGAGCTGCTGCTGCTGCTCTCTGGACTCTGTGGTCCTTTTAAAGGGGCACACTGCTTCACTTCTTTCAGTTAGAGAGCCACCTGTGAGTCAGAGCTCTGAATGCAGGAGGCTGATGAACTGTCAGATTCCTTCATTCAGAAAGATTTTGGTCTGTTAGCTTTTGTTCTGTGTGTTAAAATCTGACACCAGGAGTTAGTTTGTGACGACTTTGTAATGAGAACAGGTTGTTTGGCTTTGGCAACAGGGAGCCAGCTGCGAATCCATTGGGGACGAGATCCAATCGTATAGTCCCCCAAATATTAGAGAAATGGCGGGACAAAAGAACTGCAACTGTTGGGAGACAGTATGAGGGGGTCATGCAGGCCTGACTGTAGAGACCCCTCTGCTAATCTAACGTTGTCTCCAGATCTAACAAGTCGCACTGCTATTCTTTGCATTTTGTGTTAAATCGGGCAAACGGCAAAGCTTTATATAAAGTCTGTGTAAAGGCTTTAAACAGGAGGGCAGATTCACCCTGGTGTTCTGAAAATGTCAGACCACAGTGGTGAGCACACGTCACCTTTAATCCAAACAAGTGGAGAGTTCTGCACTAACAGGTAATGCTTTTGTTCCTGAGTTGAATCCTGCTGTGGGTCATAGGAGCCCTTTATGTTGATTGAGGGAGACAGTGTTTCATGCCTGAAACAGAGTCTCTATTTGTTGTCTTACACTCACTTTGTGTTTGTTTTAATAAAACCATCAATTTTATTTTGGGTTCTAAATATGTGAAGAAGCTGCGTTTCAAATGTCAACTGATAAACTTCCTACTTGGACAACAAAGATGGCGATTTATGCTGGTGGTAAGAATAAAACTGAGCTATTGTGGTGACTGTGTGGTTCTGAATGACGCCGTTCTTTACATGGAATGATGCCTACATGAGGCAATAAGCTGAACTGGGCCGCCCCTTGTCCTGTGTTTCTTTTCATGCATTCATTGAAGAAACAGCTGTCCAATATTACACTTTGCTTTTGTAAAATATGACGCTCTGCTGCCAGCTGTGTTGTGATTGGTCATCTGCTGCTAACTCCACCTCTTTTACGTTAACACACTCATGGCTGAATATGGAAACCCTGGGTTGACTTACTGAGCTGATATCCAGCTTCCTGTGATCACTAACACTGAAAATTTAATCAAATCAAACAAACATACAAGGCAAAGTGATCAAATGCACAACGTGGCGAAGCTGGTACCTGAGGCCCAACATGACAATAACCTGACCAAGACTGAACAGAACAAAGAGGCCAAAGGTGCAGCTCCAAAAATCTGAATGTGTGAAAAAGTTGTTTTTTAAGATTAAAAGTGAAACTTATTCTACATTCATTACATATCAAGAGAAATATTGCTGCCTTCAATATAAGAATAAAGAATGAATAATCCTGTTGCTTCTGAAAAGTTGAAAACGTCTGAAAAAGGTTACGGTGTGACAGTCTAACTGGTGGCTGGATTAACTGGTGACAGTCCCGGGTGTGTCGTAGGCTTCAGAATCCACTGACTGCAAACCAGGAAACACGTTCAGATCTCTGCGTTTATCTCCGTGATGTCTCCTCATGCAGATATCTGCCTCTGAGTGCAGTCTGCAGGCTCCAGGATCCACAGGGACCTCTGCATCCTGCAGGTCAGTTCAGAGAGGACTGTGATCATGGAGGAGACTGTGTCTCTGTTCAAACCTCAGTAAACCGTCTGTCTGATCTGAGCCACGGTCGCTGTAAATGTGTTCTTCCTTCCATAAGGAAACAGGCTGAGCTGTTTGACGCTCAGATGGAGCGCAGAGTGGAGACGCTGTCAGCTGTGGCAGAGCGTCTGGATTAACCTGTGACACAGCTTCGTACCATCATCACCTTTATATTCCTCCGTCTCTGTCGTCGTTATCAACACTGGCGTGCCAGTCCACATTTGTATCACGTATCGTTATTTATCTGACGTCGAGTTGATGTGAGATTAACAGTTTGTTATAAGTGAAACGCTCTGGATGTTCAGGCTGAGTTACACAGCGTGCAGTCAGCTGTGGCCTCGGTACATGATCAGGTTAACTTGTGATCCAACAGCTGGATCTGCCGTCGCTCAGGTCTCATTTCACTCATTTAGCAAACACACGCAGGGGGGTGTAGGTTAAACGATGTAGCAGGTCTGAGCTCACTAACTGGTCTTACTGTATATAACCTGCACTGTCTATATTTATATATTCTACATTTATTTATGTCATCTGTACGTTTGTCTACTTGTAGCATGGTCATAGCACACAGTGGAAAACTATCAGCCCATCCTACTACAAATACATTGTATGAGTAAATAAAATCATTTACTCATAACTCTGAAATATTTGGTCCAGATTTATATTGTGTGTAACACGATTCTCTCATATTTTATTTGAATACTGTCTCTGCTTAGAAAAAAAAAATCAGAAGAAGCTTTGTAGTGTTTTACTCAAATGAGGAATTTGCTTTGGTGACAAGCTGCTACACGTAGACAAACATACAGATGACATAATGTAGAAATATATAAATATAGAATAGACAATGCAGGTTATATAATAATATTGAAGAGAATAGAAAAAAATAATAAAACTATTTACAGAGAAAGGTCACAGATGGCCTACATGTGCATTATTCTGATTTTGTGTTGTGCAGACGAACAACCTCACAGACCAGTTAGTGAGCTCAGGCCATGCTACATCGTATAGCCCCCCCCCCCGCGTGTGTTTGCTAAATGAGTGAAATGAGACATGAGCGACGGCAGATCCAGCTGCTGGATCACATGTTAACCTGATCATGGACCGAGCCCACAGCTGATTGCACGCTGTGTTCTGACGCAGTGTAACTCAGCCTGAACATCCAGACTGGTTCACTTATAACAAACTGTTAATCTCACATCAACTCGACGTCAGATAAATAACGATACGTGATACAAATGCTGACTGGCTAAATGGCTGCAGAGGTGATGATGGTACGAAGCTGTGTCACAGGTTAATCCAGACGCTCTGCTGCAGCTGACAGCGTCTCCACTCTGCGCTCCATCTGAGCGTCAAACAGCTCAGCCTGTTTCCTTATGGAAGGAAGAACACATTTACAGCGACCGTGGCTCAGATCAGACAGACGGTTTACTGAGGTTTGAACAGAGACACAGTCTCCTCCATGATCACAGTCCTCTCTGAACTGACCTGCAGGATGCAGAGGTCCCTGTGGATCCTGGAGCCTGCAAACTGCACTCAGAGGCAGATATCTGCATGAGGAGACATCACGGAGATAAACACAGAGATCTGAACGTGTTTCCTGGTTTGCAGTCAGTGGATCCTGAAGCCTGAGACACATCTAGACTGTCACCAGTTAATTCGGCCACCAGTTAAACCGTCACACCTGAAGCCTGCGACACATCTGGGACTGTCACCAGTTAATCCAGCCACCAGTTAAACCGTCACACCTGAAGCCTGCGACACATCTGGGACTGTCACCAGTTAATCCAGCCACCAGTTAAACCGTCACACCGGCAGGCAAAAACATGGTTTTTCATGCAGTGGTCCATTTTAGTGATTCTGGGCGACTTTGCTTCTTCACCATGTCTGCTTTTAGATTAGTGGGGGAAATAAATATACATCTAGTAGTTTATTGTAGTTTGTTGCAGCAGATTTCTGCTAAAAGTTCGCTTTCTGATGCTACATGTCCTCCTGCTGTCTGCACCGTGTGGCTACAGGCCTCGGGGAGTTACCCCCCCCCCCCCGCCCCCTCTCCGCAGTTCCCTCTAACGTCTCTTTCCTCTACAGTCCACAGGGAGAACAGAGACTCAGAGACTTTGACAGTAAAAGAATAAAATGTTGGATTACCACTCACCCTGTCTCAGCCTTCAGCTCTCCTCTTTCCGCTCTGTGAGTCTAAACGGAGTCTGAACTGACTGAAGTCTTTGTTCTTCCTGTTCTCAGAGCTGCTCCTCCTCCCCTCTGCATTTACAGGAAACCAGCTGAGTTCCTGTGTGTGTTTAACATCATGTGTTTATGAGCGTCTCTCTCTGTCTGAACAAGCTGAATTAACATAAGTGGGCTCAAAAATCAGTGTTTGGAATAACGGCGTTATTTTTTCAGTAACGGGGTAATCTAACTAATTACTTTTCCCGTCGTTACAACGCCGTTAACGTTACTGGTCGTTAAATGCGGTGCGTTACTATGTAATAAACTGTGTAATCCGAACGCAGCAGCTGGCTCACACAGCTAGTCAGGAGGTGGGTTAATAACGAGGTAAGCAGTGCTTGAAGTGGACCGGTGTCGTGCCAATGTATTTATCTCGACAGAAAGTGACGACGCTGAAGTTAGCTTCCGATTCGCAGCTTCCGATTCGGCAGTTAAGGGGAAAGTTAAGGGGAACTTAAGAGAAAGTTAACTTACGTTACTGAGCTACCGAATCTCCGTTTTTTGCACCTCTTCCTGCTGTGGAAGCTGTTAGGCATTTTAGGCAAAGCCTTAACTCTGTCTGAAACACTTTTTAGATTTGAAACAACTTTATTTTATTTGTGAAAATGACAAAAGGGTGATTTCACTGCTCGCATGTAGACCACATTAGACCATGTCCAGATCTAAAACCACTACGCCTAGAGATCTCAAATCTGGACTAGATTACTCCAGACATGCTAAGGTTTCAATCAGACACAGTTTCAGATTTGTGAAACCTTTATTCAATTTGTGAAAATGCTCTAAAGGGCGATTTCACTGCTTTTTTCATGTGTAGACCACATTAGACCAGGTCCAGATCCAAACCACTACACCTAGAAATCTCAAATCTGGACTAGAGTATTCCACAGAGGCTAAGGTTTAAATCAGACATAGTTTCAGATTTGTGAAACCTTTATTCAATTTGTGAAAAATTTTTAAAGGAGGATTTCACTGCTTTTTTGATATGTAGACCACATTAGACCAGGTCCAGATCCAAACCACTATACCTAGAGATCTCAAATCTGGACTAGATTGTCCCAGACAGGTTAACGTTTCTGTACAACATGGTTTTAGAATTGGGGAAAATTTATTCTGTTTGTGAAAATGAAAAAAGGATAATTCAATGCTTTTTTTCACACGTCTCCTTACAGCCTTTCGAGAACGCTGCCTCTGATTGGTTAGTACTTGACTGATTAGGCTGGTTAAGGTTGGGGTTGTGATGGGAGCCAATCAGAGTCAGAGTAAGGGGCAGGATTTGAGGCAAAATGCGTGTTCTTCAAATGATAGTTGCTGGAAAAACATATAGTACATGTTCTGAAGTATTCCAGTTTTCAGCCTTTTCCTGTCTGCCATAAGCCTGTACCTGTTTAAACTGCTGTTGTCCCTGTAGACACAGGAACTCTGTAATTATCTTGGGTTTTGAGTCAGTCAAAGTCCAGAGCTTCATTATGCAAATAAATAAGAATACATTAAACACATAGTTACAGACTTACAGGTATAAATGCATTGATTACTGTAATGGAATGTAACTGAGTACATTTTGTACTTTTGTTGTGGAGTATGTTCACAGTGTGGTAGTAATTTTACTTAAAGATCTGAATAATTATTTCACCTCTGATTATGTCTATGATGTGTTTATATATTATGTATTTAATATGCACTAACTAAAGACATAATCTACAGGCAGAACCTCCACTCTCAGTTACATCCAGATAAAACCCAATATTAACACATTAATGCATCGATTCGGCTCATTTTTGTAGCTCCAGGTCACAGTTTGGTTTAATCTGGTTTCACTCTGTAACAAACAACACAACACTTAGCACTACAAATACAGTTCATTTACTGTGATTATAAGCTTAGCATTATTAGCCTCCAATCGTGGAGTGTTTTTCCAGCTGTGCCCATCCTGCTGACATTACCTGAATGCATAACAAGTAGAAGGACATGAGATCGTCTGGTTTGGGGGCAACCAGGTCTACGTCATGGTACATTACAAAGTTTCTGCAGTAGCCCAACTTAGTGAAAACGCCCTTTATAGTATTTTCACAAAAGGAATAAAAGTTTCAATAATCTAAACCTGTGTAATAAAGAAACCTTAGCCTGTGTGGAAGAATTTAGTTCAGGTTTAAGAGATCTAGGTATAGTGGTTTTAGATCTGGACCTGGTCTAATGTGGCCTACATGCAAGAAAAGCAGTGAAATTGCCCTTTAGAGCATTTTCACAAATTGAATAAAGGTTTCACAAATCTGAAACTGTGTCTGATTGAAACTTTAACCTGTCTGGGACAATCTAGTCCAGATTTGAGATCTCTAGGTGTAGTGGTTTTAGATCTGGACCTGGTCTAATGTGGTCTACACATGAAAAAAGCAGTGAAATCACCCTTTTGTCATTTTCACAAATAAAATAAAGTTTATTCAAATCTAAAAAGTGTTTCAGACAGAGTTAAGGCTTTGCCTAAAATGCCTAACAGCTTCCACAGCAGGAAGAGGAGCAAAAAACGGAGATTCGGTAGCTCAGTAACGTAAATTAACTTTCACTTACGTTCCCCTTAACTTTCCCCTTAACTGCCGAATCGGAAGCTGCGAATCGGAAGCTAACTTCAGCGTCGTCAGAAAGTGTTTCCCCTGCCGCGGGAGCGCGCGTGCATTCAGCGGTGAGGGCGGACCTTCGACTTCATCAAAGTGAATGAAAAATATAAAATGTGGGTTGTTTAATCTATCGTTTTAGTGTTGTTTTATTAGCGAGGTTTGTGTACAGCACGGTAGCACTTATAAACGTTTTTATAGGCTTACGATATCGAACTTTGTATTATTCATTGCACTCAATTGAGAATGTCTACGGAGGAAGAGCATTTAGTTTCAGTTTCACTCGTAAAGCAAACATTTATTTCGCGGTAGTCTGGTGATGTTCTAACTGACGACGTAGTCGATCATGTCATCCATGTTACTGTTTAGAAGCTGGATTCACACAGACTGTCACCCTTTACATCTGCTTGACTTAAAATGTACATTAAACTGAATGCAGCATTGTAGACAACATCTAAAATTATAGTCTAAAATTATTTGTATCCCACTATAACTTTTGCTAAGAAAATAGAAACGTCTCCATATTCCCCACTGTTGTTAGTCATGATGTGAAGTATACACAAAATAAACAGCTAAACAGAGATTCGAAGAGGCAGCAGAGATTTTTTTTTTAACAGTAACGCAAATAGTTACTTTCCCTGGTAACGAGTTACTTTTATTACAGAGTAACTCAGTTACTTTTTGGAACAAGTAGTGAGTAACTATAACTAATTACTTTTTTCAAGTAACGTTCCCAACACTGCTCACAATGTAGAGATGCACCGACGTGGAATTTCAGGACAGAAAATTTATTTTTCTAACACAACACCAGTATTTAGAGAACCATCACCAACTAAAGGGGAAACTAGATGCATTTATTGTAAACTTGTTTGTTGTAACCTGGGATTATTTTTTAATCTGCAGACCAATTAATGTCAGAGCTTCTCTCCTTGCTGACAGCCTGTATCTGCTAACTCTGCCTCCTGTTGGACTGACTGATGTTACCTGAAGCTGTCGGACTGTAGAAACAGTCCTGTGTCTCTGAGAGCAGACTAACAGACTGCAGACAGCAGCTGCTGCTGAGAGAGGAGGGCTGCTTGATCTCAGAGTTCATTATCAGACACAGAGCCTGCAGAGCATCATCTCACCCTGTCAGAGTCCTTCACTTTGTCTCATTACAGCCTGGAACACAAATAAATGCATAAATAAAAACACATTCTTCACAACTGTTGAGGATATAACCTTAGTGTTCCTCCTGTAGTCTGATAGGCAACCTCGGCTGAATTAAAGTGATAGAAAACAGTCTGAGAGGTAAAACAGTAACAACAAGTTTGTTCACAAAGAAGAAAGACATGACGTATATCTGAGGAAGTCTGGGCCTCTGTGTCACCACAAGATCAACACTACAGAAAAAAAACGTTTTAATTATTAAAACTATCAAGAACATAATCACCACAGTCACTATTGTTATTATCATCATCATTTTACCATCATCACCACCATCAGGTAATAAATATGACTGGAGTGGCCTGAACACTTCAAACTGCTGAACTGTATCTTCCTGGCCAGCTTTTAAATCTCTCTTGGGTATCAAGGCTACCATTCAAGCAGATAATAGAACGTTAAGTGATAATAAAAGCTCTGCAGAACAGTCTCATTAGAGTCTTTGTGAGTTTCCTTTAGCAAAAAAGGCCTCGCTGACCCGTCATGCTCAGCAATTCAGTATCAAGTTTCAGGCGCTTATTAATCATAGTGCCCAACATTTACAGTTACCGCCGGTTCCTTGGCAACACTGCTGCGAGCTGGGTAGCGACATCTCAAGTCAATACACACATTTACATTTACAAAACTATTACATGTTGAGTTAAGGTTAGGTTTGTGCAAGTAGTGGTTATCGTTACTGTCTACATTTCTTCCTGGGGCCTGCACCACGAAGCGAGTTCAACAAACCCAGGATATCTTTATCTGGCTTAACTAACCCTAACAGTCACGGTCGGGTCACACGAAGCTGGTTATCAACTCCGTCACTCAACCCGGGGTTTCCCAATCCAGACGTGAGCGCGTTCACATAAAAGAAGGGCGGAGTTAGCAGCAGATGACCAATCACAGACATGAACAAGTCCACTGGCAGCAGAGCGTCATATTTTACAAACAAGCAAACTGTAACACTACAGAGACACGACATAGCAGGGCTGCAGGGAGACGACAGTGTGAATGTCTAAATAAACGGGTGTGGTCTATAATAACATGTTAATAATAATAATAATAATAATAATGTTGATTTGATGTGTTCTTATGAGCACGAACATGTGAAGTGAGATGGGATGAGAGTCTTACTGCTGAATCATTAATAGCTGTAAGCATGCAGGCCTGGGCTGACTGTGACAGTATCAGGCATGTTAGTCTCTTTCTTAGAATATTAAAATATTGATATTAATATTATTATCATAAGTAGCCAGCTGTTTGCGACCTGACTTTCTCCGTGAGAGGGAAGAATCTTGAAAAGTTGCGTGGCGCTGCTGAGAGCCCCCAGCTGCATGTGCATGGATCATGTGTAGTCTAATGCTCATCCAGGCAGAGGGAACGATCACCAACCGTTCATAGCGCCTCGGCCGTACAAGCAACACAACCCGTTCGTACGGAGTGGGGCGGATCAGGGACAGGAGATCACGGAGCGACCGGCCCGCTGTGGAACGTTCCCTCTGGCTGGATGAAGGCTCCTGAATTTACACATGGATCCATGACGATAGAGAAATATAGAAACTAATGGGAATAAAGCAGCTGTCAATATTTTAGAGACCAAAATATCACAAATCGTACTTTTAGGGAAGCTGGTGTCTTATTTAGTTATCGTAGTTCGCACGCTGTTCCAAACGTTGGTCTGAATTAACAATGTTCCACATAGGGATGGGACACTCGATACTGACATGTTGACGCTGTGTCAAGATCCCAAAGCACAGACGTTTCAAAGCATCAATGTCACGTGACCACAGTGAAGCGAGCAAACCACATTCCTAACAGCAGGTGATAGTCCCTTTATAAATGCCACTCCGCCTGGAAATGTGCGCACGAGGATCAGCCTCATATCCGGCACTCTACACGCCCGCCGTCAGCCATAAATGGTCACAGCAAAGTACCTCATCAATATAGATGCATATGATGGAGTCTGCTTACTGTGAATCACAGCAAAGACAACTGAGAGGAAAGAGAGTTTTACTCACACAGTGGGCTCTGGCTCTGAGGAGCTAGACGCGCTAACCGCCCTCGAGGAGGAGGAGGACTTCCGGGTATCGGGGCGGCGTCATCAGAGGAGCAACGCGCCCGATTGTGATGAGCTGCTGGAAGTGGTGACGCGGGCGGTGGCAAAACTCAGCTTGGATTGGCCACCAGCTGTGCAGAAACCCGACACCAGCAGCAGATTGGATGATCGCTTCCTCCGGAGCCACTCAGCACCGCCACGCCGGTCCTTGCCATTCTTTCCAGACTTACACAACGAGTTGTGTAAGTCATGGGGTAAGCCCTTTTCTGCCCGGTTGTCTACTCCCCAGCTGCTGGAGTACAGCGATGTGGCGGGGATTAAAGACCATGGCTATGGCTTCATACCACGGGTGGAGGAGTTATCTCTCCCCTCGTATGGCTTCATCTCTCCATAAACCAGCACTGCCTACTAGACCATGCCGTGTGACGTCAGCACTGGTTGGAAAGGCTTTTTCTGCAGCAGGACATGCTGGCGCGAGTCTGCACACCATGGCGATCTTACAAGCGTACCAAGCGGACTTGCTCCAGGAGATGGCGCAGAGAGGAGCCCCCACAAAGGAGGAAATGATGGAGCTGCGCAGAGCCACGGATCTGTCACTCAGGGTGACAAAGGAGACGGCCCGCGCTGTAGGGAGATCCATGTCTGCTCTTGTGGCCACCGAGAGACATCTATGGCTCAACCTGTCAGACATCAAGGAAAAGGACTGGCGGTTCCTGTTAGATGCTCCACTCTCCACCACCGGACTGTTCGGCGACGCCGTTAACTCTGTGGTGGACAGATTTCGGCGAGTGAAGTCTCAAGCTGAGGCCTTCAGGCAATACTTCCCCCGCCGGGCTGGGCCCCGCCCGGGCGGATCAACGAATGCTTCCCAGCCATCTACCAGCACCTACCGCCAAGACCAGAAACAGAGCGTGGCGTCTCGTGGCCCCCCTCAAGCAGCTTGGGGCGCGAAGCGACGCTCCCGTGTTCCCCCCCCCCGACAGACAGGACTTAAGAACCGTCATCCAGTCGCGGAGGGGCCAGACGAAGAGATCCTGACTTTGTGCTCCAGCCACGGAGGCCGACTGAGGTCCCCTCCAAAGTGGCCACTAGCGCTGTTTTCCCGCGCCTGGCTCGGACACGCTTAACCACCACCGAACCATCACCGTTCTGCCGACCCCGAGGGGCGGCAAACGGTCAAAGGTTCGGCTCCCAGACTGCGGGTCCTCGGGGTTCTTTTCCTGCCAGTTTGCTTCAGGAGACCATCCGAGACCAGCACGAAGCACCGGCCACCAACCCGAGGGGTTGGTCCCACTGGCGGTTTTAGCAGGGGCCTGGCGGGAGCATGTCAGACACTATCCCCTGGGTCCTGAGCACCGTCATCGAGGGATACAGGCTGCAGTTCCGGGTCCGTCCCCCCAGGTTCAATGGGGTGGTCCAGACCGAGGTTCGCCCGGAGCAGCGCTCGGTGCTGGGACAGGAAGTATGCACGCTGCTGTAGAAAGGGGCAGTGGAGATCGTTTCCCCGCTGGAAAGCATGTCGGGTTTTTACAGCCGGTACTTCATCGTCCCCAAAAAGGACGGAGGCCTGCGCCCGATCCTGGATCTGCGGGTCCTGAACCTATCTCTGAGGAGATACAGGTTCAAGATGCTCACCATCCCCGCCATCGTGAGTCACATCCGGTCCGAGGACTGGTTTGTCACCATAGATCTCAAGGATGCGTACTTCCATATCCCCATCTGTCCATCTCACAGGAAGTTCCTGAGGTTTGCCTTCGGGGGCGTGGCATACCAGTATCCGGTCCTTCCCTTCGGCCTAGCACTCTCTCCTCGCACCTTCACCAAATGCATGGATGCAGCACTAACCCCTCTAAGACTCCAGGGCATCCGAGTGCTCAATTATATCGACGACTGGTTGATCCTGGCACAGTCTCGGGAATTGGCGGTTTGTTGAGGCTCAACGTGAAGAAAAGTGTGCTGGTGCCCACCCAAAGAACTGTGTTCGTAGGGGTGGTATGGGACTCAGGAACGATGCAGGCACAGCTGTCTCCAGCACGTATCCAGCCCATTATGAACACTGTGAAGAGAATGAAGGTGGGCCATGCCATCACAAAGAAACACTTTCAGAGGATATTGGGCCTCATGGCAGCAGCTTCCAGCGTGATACCTTCTGGTCTACTGCACATAAGGGCCCTGCAGTGGTGGCTGAAGACCAAGGGATTCTCCACGAAGGGAAATCCGTTCCGCCTGATACGTGTCACGCACAGATGTCTTCGTGCCCTATCAGAGTGGAAGAAGCCTTGGTTCTTGTCCCAGGGACCCAAGTTAGGAGCATCTTGTCGCCGTGTAATCGTTTCGACGGACGCTTCCCTCAATTCAATTCAATTCAAACCTTTATTTAACCAGGATAAAAAACTCCTTGAGATTAAAAATCTCTTTTACAAGAGTGTCCTGGCAAGTGGCAGCAGCGCGGTCACAAATAGATAAAGAGACACTCACAGATAAATATATAGAGACACTTTCACTCATCAAATTCAGACAACAATGACATCATAAAAAACAAAATGAAAATAACAAACAAAAAACCTACGTCCTAAATCAATTTAAAAACAGTGACAGACAGACTGCCTTTCTGCAAGGTCCTTTAAAAAAGCCTTATAAGAATATAATGAGACCAACTCTTTTGCTGCAAAAGCAAAAGCCTTTTTGCCAAAGTCAGTGTGAGCTTTAGGGACAGACAATAAAAACAGATCCTGTGAGCGCAGGTGATATATCCCTGCAGGCCTCGGGAGGATGTAAGCGTTCAGATAAGGAGGAAGAAGTCCTAATACTGCCTTATAAATAAAAAGATGCCAATGCATCCAACACCGAATGGAGAGGGGAAACCACCCGACCCGAGAATACCAACAAACAGTGATGAGTGAGAAATTTTAAGTTTGTGACAAATCGCAAGGCTCCGTGAAACACTGTATCCAAAGCATGAAGACACCGGGAGGTTGAGTGTAGGTATATAATATCACCGTAGTCCAAGACAGACAAAAATGTTGCATTTACAAGTTGTTGTTTTTTTTCATGGTCTCCGAGCGGTCTCCCATGACCGGCGGTCATGAGAGACCGCTCGGCGCAGGGGGTCTGGCAGGAGCATCATTCGTCATGGCACATCAATTGCCTCGAGATGCAATTGAACTCTGAGGAGCTTCCTGCCCGAACTCCAGGGTCACCACGTTCTTGTCAGGTCCGATAATACGGCAGTGGTGGCCTATCTGAATCACCAGGGGGGTCTGCGTTCACGCCCTCTTTGCAGACTGGCACACCAGATCCTCCTGTGGTCCCGGCAGAGACTACTGTCCATCAGAGCGATGTTCATCCGGGACTTCAGAATCAGGAGCAGACTTGCTGTCGAGACAGGGGCTGAGGCCCGGGAATGGAGACTCCACCCGAGGTGGTGCAGTCATTGTCGCGGAAGGTTCGGGCCCATAGGCGTGGATTTGTTTGCGTCCTCAAGAGACTACGCACTGTCCTCTATGGTTTCCCTGACACCCCGGCCCCACTAGGGCTGGACGCCATGGTACACTCGTGGCCGAGGCTACGTCTGTACGCTTTTCCCCCAGTTGCTCTGCTCCCGGGGATCCTGGAGAGGGTCTGTCAGGACGGTATTCAACTACTGCTAGTTGCGCCGTTCTGACCAACCCGGGTGTGGTTCTCGGACTTGCTGGAGCTCCTGGAAGGTCCGCCATGGCGGGTCCCTCTGAGGAGAGACCTGCTGTCCCGGGAAGGGGGCCGGGTTCTTCACCCTTGCCCCGCCCTGTGGCGGCTGTGGGTCTGGCCCTTGAGGGGGCACAGTACCTAGAGGCGGGCCTGACGACAGGAGCAGTCGAGACACTACTTAGCTCCAGGGCCCCGTCCACACGGAGGATGTACAGCATCAAATGGAATGTTTTCTCCACATGGTGCAGAGAACACATGCTGGACCCAGTTACGACGCAGTGTCTCGTTCCCCTTTCTCGGGGAACAAGGGTTACCTACGTAACCCGAGACGTTATTTGGGTTTAACAAATCAATATTGAACTCCCCACAGATGAACATTTTGTGACTTTTTGGCTAGTTTTTGTAAATGTCTCTTCCATCCAGTCCTTAAATGTCTCTTACTGGAACCTGGTGACCTGTTTATGCAACTTACAATGATATTTTTCGTTTTTTCCATATGTATCTCTATTATGACACATTCCAGTAAATTATCCACCATCATTGACATTTTTTCCACCACCTTATAATTTAAATCCTGCTAACTGTTATTAACAATAATGGAAAGCTGAGGCTTTTCAGTAGCAGTAATAACAATGAACACAGGCCTGTATGCAGTTCTATCACCAACAGTCATTCATTACAGAATATTAGGACTGAGGACACCAGAAGGGGTCCACCATCTTCTCAAGCTCACTTATCTTCCAAAAACCATTGTCAAATATAGGTTATGTACTGTATCAGCTTAAATGCATGAACAAGCATCCAGGAACTGCTACTGTACACACACACACACACACACACACACACGCGCAGTCCCGCATTCACTGATCCTCCACATTAACGTTAGTTAACTAGTTCTAGATTGAATTCAATAGACCGACAATGACGTTACAGTTCCGTGAACGATAGCGTTAATGATAACTGAGGCCTTTATGCTACTTTCCCTCTCCATGTAATGTTTCCGAGAGCATCAGCCTCATCTGGCTTGTTCTGTGTGTCACCTGCTGCAGCCGCAGTGTTACCTGGAGTAGCAGCAGCTTCAGCTGAAAACACAGCTGCAGGCTTACAAAAACACTAAATGAGTGTAGTTTGAGTTTGCTTGTGTTTCACCTCTCCTTTTCAGATTCACATTAGTTAATTTCAAACTTGCACCGAGAGACCGCCACGCAGCTGGCACAGGCCACGGCAGCCCCAAACGTCTGTTCAGAGCTTCGCCACATAAATGTGGTGAATTTATGAATGAACTTGTGAAAGTTCGCTTTCTCTCCTCGTTCTATGCAGAACACACGACAGATGGTTATAAGAGCAGCGTAACTCTGAATCAGGAGGTGCGCAGCGAGCATTTGATCGTCCGAGTGGCAGGAAGTGACGGTGAACATGAGCGGAGGAAAATGTTCGGTGTCTGTTACAGCGTGTCAGCTTCTACAGACCAAGAAAAGTCTGTTGTTTCCCAGCTGCTGGAAAAGTGAAGCTGGTTAGCGTTAAGTTAGCTAACATCTCCCCTTCAGACTGCAGCTGAGCAGGAAGCTTCTCCAGCAGCTACAGAGCTGCTATGGAACTGAACATTAGCTCAGTTTATAGAAAGGAACTGGAAGCTGGATTTTATTACTGCCTACTTGTCCAATGTTGAGAACATCAGGTCATATCTGTCAAGTTTTGGATTTGAAAATAAGGGAAATTTTCCGGCGTCCACCGCGAGCAGTCCCACCCCCCCAACCAAGCTCCAGTGTCCCTCACATTTTAAGACAGGTGTTATAGCCTAAAAGAAAACTCAAAATGGTATATATGAAGAGCATTTATTGAAATGCTTATTTGCATATTTTCTGTTCATTTAACATTGCTTGTCTTTACATTTACATTTTATTTTCATTCCACACATTCTTTTCATTTCATATTGCTTTTCTTTTAAAGTTTTTATTTTAATTTCACATAACTTTTCTTTACTCTTTTAGTGAGTTATTGTACTTTTTTACTATTGTACTGTTCTTTATTGTAAATTTGTTGCAGACTTTGCTTCTTTAAGACTGTTTTGGAAGGAGTGTATTTGTGGGTGGGGCCAGAGTGGTTCATTTTACATGAGAGTAGAGCGCAAACAGTTCTGTTGTCCAACGTCTACCTGCAGGTGGCAGTTATCGCGAGGCTAGTGACAGAGCTCAGACTGGGTATAGGTGCGTTCGAGATGACGGCGGCTGACTTTCGCCGACTTGATAGTCTAAAGTGAGCTGCAGGTGACTGCAGGGGCCGGGTATAAAAACGGCGCCGTAAAGTTGGACACATTCTACCTGCGTGAGCTCACTGTGAGCTGAGATCAGTGACTGATCTCGCTGCCATTGCAAAGAAAAATGCCGCGAGACTAGGTAAAAGTGTGGTTCCAACTTTGTGTAGCCTGAAAAGAGCAACTGCGGCTGCTGGACTCGGCGCCTGCAGTGGCCTTTTTCCTGCGAGTTTTTAATGTCATGTGTCCTGGTGACGTTTTGCAGCACCGGCTAAAATCGGACACGATTTCTAACCTTTTTATATACAGTCTGTTTCTAACCAGTGTAACCGGCTGACCCCGAGTATGTGGGTTACTGCACGGTCGTGACTCGAACCGGCGACCTTGGGTACGGGAGGCGGACACACTGACGAGGAGGCTAAAATTTGGGTGCTAGCATCGGTCGCCAGTGCGTCTCTTAATGTGTCGGGGAGTGAGGTTTACTCACTGCACAGCTTCACTGGCTTCCGTCACACCAGCAAACCTTATTTTAAGTCCAACATGCATCACCTTAAATCAGCCCTGCGCAGCGCTGCATGGGTATTATTATTTTCAGTGTTTGGAATAACGGCGTTTAAAAGAACGGCGTTACGTAACAGCGTTATTTTTTCAGTAACGGGGTAATCTAACTAATTACTTTTCCCGTCGTTACAACGCCGTTAACGCTACTGGTCGTTAAATGCGGTTGCGTTACTATTTAATAAACTGTATAATCCGAGCGCACCAGCTGGCTCACACAGCTAGTCAGGAGGTGGGTTAATAACGAGGTAAGCAGTGCTTGAAGTGGACGGTGCGCTGCGCTCTCCGTATCAGGTTCTCTGGAAACAGCGTGGCTCACCTGTTCCGTTCGCCTGCCTGCTAAACTCTGCCGGCGAGGAGAGGCGAGGGACAAGAGAAGCTTCGGGTGCCTTTCAACTAGCGCATTATGTTGGCTAAAGGCAGAATCATGTTTCTTGGTAGCCAATCAGAGCCAATGTTTTACACATGCCAGCACACGTGCCACACACACACACACACACACACACACACACACACACACACACACAGCAGCTAAACAGAGATTCGATGAAGCAGCAGAGATTTTTTTTTAACAGTAACGCAAATAGTTAGTTTCCCTGGTAACGAGTTACTTTTATTACAGAGTAACTCAGTTACTAACTCAGTTACTTTTTGGAACAAGTAGTGAGTAACTATAACTAATTACTTTTTTCAAGTAACGTTTCCAACACTGATTATTTTTAATAACGCAGGTTAAAATACGGGAGATTTACAGGAAAATACTAATACGGGAGGACGGCGGGAAAGAAGGGTAAAATACGGGGCTTTCCCGCCAAAACGGGATACTTGACAGGTATGCATCAGGTACAAACTGAGACTAAACTGACGTAGCCTGCAGCTCTGTCCAATACAGACTGATTCAATTATTTTTCAGTCTGAAAAAGTGGTTTTGGAAAAGAAATGACAGAGGTGACTGGAGGAGCAGAGGTTAGTAAAGCTAATTAGTGATGCAAACTAGACCTTTTAAGCTAATGAGGAGACGTTTGTCCTGTTGTCCTGCCCCCGCTGCTGAAAATAATCCTAGAGGAAACACTGACGTCCCTCACCAAGAAGGCCCATCAGAGGATGTACCATCATTGAGTCCATCCTCACCTCGTCCATCACCATCTGGTACGCTGCTGCCACTGCCAGGGACAAGGGCAGGCTGCAGCGTATCATTGGCTCTGCAGAGAAGATTCAGATTCAGATTCATTCTTTATTGTCCTCCGTGGAGGAAATTTGTTTTCACAGTCTGTACAAAGAGCACCTACAAATAATTCTAGACACAAACTATGCATAGTACACACATATATGGACAATATACACATATTTTCAATGATACTGCGGTACAGTAGAAGCAGTAGGTGTGGTTTGACTGAGAGAGTCCTGAGTGTACGAATGACAAAAGGTCTTTGTTGACAGTGTTTGTAGAAGTCTGTGATGTGGTGATCAAAACTCAGTTTATTGTCCATAGTGAGAAGGTGACTGGCTGCAATCTTCCTTCTCATCAGGACCTGCTCACCTCCAGGACTCTGAGGCGAGCAGGAAAGATTGCAGCTGACTCCTCCCACCCCGGACACAAACTGTTTCAGACTCTCTGGCAGGAGGCTGCGGTCCATCAGGACCAAAACCTCTCGCCACAAAAACAGCTTCTTCCCGTCTGCAGCCTCATTAACAAGGTTTGGGCCCCCCACTGACACTCCTACCTTTCAAATAATACAAATGTTTCTTCACAGGTAAACAATCGCATTGACTGCTATCATTGCTGAAACTGTGATTGCTGCAGAAGGTGAAAACTTCGGGCCGCTGCCTGTTCAAGGAGGAGGACACTGTGGGCAATTATGCAAAAACCTGCAAGGCCTTCCTAGAGGGCAACGAACCTCTTGGGGACAAAATAAAAACAATGAAAGAAGATTCAGAGCTGCTCCCTATTAAATATAACTTGAGAAAGTGAGAGGCCGTACTGCTGTCTTCATTGTTAATGGCCAGTTTTGTCTGTGTTTCTTTTAACCCAGTTTCTGTTTCTATTAAGTCTAATAGTTATATATTTACATGGTAAGAACCATTTAAGTTTGTAAATATTTCTTTATTTAAATTCTTTGTCATACCATGTAAAATATGGCTTTCTTTTACAGTATATTTTTACATTTATTCATTTAGCTGATGCTTTTACTCAAAGCGACTTACAATTGGTAATTATCAATAACCCACAATAACTTACCAGGTATTTACCAGGTATTTTCCTGGTAAATACCTGGTAAATAGGGGACTGTAAAAGGAAGAGTTACATATCATGGTGGCGTATTCTTTGTTTGTGAATCTGCATTTTAACTACTTCAACACATCAGCCCTGTTGGAGACAGTGGCCCTCATTTATCAAAAGTGCGTACACCAAATTTGACTTTGAGATTTATCAATATGGACGTTATGCGATGCGGCACGCTCAAATCCTACGCCAGCTCAGGAGGTGGTGTACATGTGCATAAGTTTTGAGTTAGAGCCAAAATGCTCAGAAATCATTTCCTAACAGCACAAAACGCACTGAACAAACTAAAATACATGATATATTATGACCCACTGTAACAGAAACAACGTTTGAAACATTAATGTTGGTGTTTATATTTGAGCAACACGGACTTTATACAGCCTGTTGAGCAGTCAGAACATGCTTTGATTTGTATTTGGACTATTTTATCGTAGCTTTTGGTGCCTTTTATTTGGGTTTGCTTTTAATAAAATGTGGACCTTCAAATGAAAAGACTACAAGCAAAAAATGTTAAAACAACGAAGAGCATCAGCGGATGGCT
Organism: Lepomis macrochirus; assembly: GCA_024633595.2. Classification (NCBI taxonomy): domain Eukaryota; kingdom Metazoa; phylum Chordata; class Actinopteri; order Centrarchiformes; family Centrarchidae; genus Lepomis; species Lepomis macrochirus. The sequence continues at coordinate 47,674,850 of JALXJV020000002.1, forward strand.
TGAAGCACTGAGACTGGCTGCCGAAATGGACACAGCCCCACGCCCTTTAGGTGGCAGGGCACAGACATGTCGCGCACAAAGCCCTGCATTTATTATAAGACAAACTTTATATTATGACGCGCTAGCGAGCACCGACACCCCCGCTAAAGGCCCCGCGTCCCCAGACTCTGGCATGCTGATCTCTGTTCAAGTGTGAGTCCTGGGTCAGTGCGTAAAGCCAGGTCCTGGAGGTGATGGAGCAGCTTTTTTACTTTTATTTGGAGCTTATTTGGGACTTTGATGAGCGTTTTAGTGCTAAATCTGTCTGTTGGAGCTCCACAAGGAGCCAGTTTATAATTCTAGGAACAGACAGAAACTTCTAGTTTGCACAGAACGCGCTCCACAAACAGGTGGTACAGACGTGGTGCAGCTCATCATTGTGTTTGGACAATGTTTCACTCTGAAACCGTGTCCGTGCGTAATAGTCCCAGGACAGCACAGAGCTGTTCCCCAAAGCCACAAAACATTATGAAGCCTTGCTTTGCACGCTGGGGAGACACCGCCCTGTATCTGTCCGTATATGTCCTCCGTTCATCAAAGTAAACGCTCAGCGAGAGGCTCTCGGCCCGTGCCCTGCTCCTCCGGGATTAGTGGGTCCTCCTCTGGGGCTGACAGCGAGGTTGACAGCGCGCGGTGGTCCCCCTGACTCCAGCACTGGCTCTCCGGCTGGACCTGAACTGTTTATGGCTCATCTGACCACTCGTGTCCAGTTTTAAGCGCGTTGAATATTTTGTTAAAAATGTGTCCAGTTTAAATCATCGAATAAAAAAGTATTAAATTGTTTCCAAATTAAAAACCTCATAATATTAAAATGCACAATATTTTTGAACATTTATGCCGGGGAGGGGCTCTAGTAGTAAAAATAAACATTTAATCTTTATCTAAATCTGTCAAAACAACATAATATTTTGTTTCTGAAGTTTTAACTTGTGGACTTCCTGCTCCAAACCATGTATTTCTTGCCGTATTCCGTCAGTCCCTGCCGTGAAGTCCTGGGTGCAGCCTCCTGAAGCTTGAATAATTGGGGCGTTTCATTCAAATTACATGCGTTTTCAGCCGCGCATTTATCAACATCAGGTGGTGCGTACACCTGGATTTCAAAGGTACGCACAGCTTCATAAATCGAGGCTGAGAACAGTGTAAGCATAATCTCACGCACAAAAATACGCCCGTTTCTACGCAAGAATGATAAATGAGGGCCAGTATGCCTGTGTACACCACACAGATTGTTACATCCCAGCTTCTGTGGGAAAAGACGCACACATAAACCAGATGTTCCTGCTCAAAAGGAAGTTATTTATTCAACAGAAATCTACAAATGGAAATGGGCAGGTGATTAATATAAGATTCCTTTGTAAAGCTAATTGTAATGAGCATATTTGTTCACTCACAGTCTGTTTCTTTTATTTGTTTTTTAATGTACTGCGACTTAATTAACACTCCTAAATTGATGTTTCTGTGTGCAGCTGTTGACTTGGTACCATTTTATTAGATTTAAACAGAAAAACAGACTGTTGCCTGTGAGTGACTGTAGGACTGGACCTGTTAGATGTTCCACACAGATTCCTGAGGAACCCTTCAGACAGAACACAAACACAAACAGAAGCTGCACAGTTCAATATGCAAAGTCAGTGGAAAGATGCTGATGTCCACGTGAGATGAAAAGGTGAAAGACAAACATTGAGAACAATAAGATGTTTGGTTCTTTCTTTTCATTTGGCTTTAAAAGGTCTTTGATCCCACTTTTAATTAGACCCGTTGTTCTTGTCACAAAAAGCTTCTGTCTGTTGTAGTTCATGTTTGAAGACACGACCTCTTAGAAATGTTTTTCTGCGCAAAGTCCATCCAGTGCAGTCCAAGTTTAGCTCCATTACATACATTAGAAACACAACACAACTTCTGATTCCAAGATTAAAACTGCGAGCAGTTGTAGCGGAGCCCAAGCCCCTGGCGCAGTCGCCTAAGCCCTCTTGGGGATCGCGAGTTGTCCCGGCGCTCCACCAATGTCCCGCGTAAGGTCCCTGCGTCAGGTGTTTAGGGGGCATTCCAAAGCGAGGCAAAATGCGGCATGTTTGAAAATACCATTGAAATGAATGGGATATTTGACCTGCGATTGTAGCGCCACCTTTTGACCGAAGTGCACCAGGTGTCATTGTTTCCCCATGGGAAACAATTGACCCAAATTTGGTGTCAATCGGACTTGTGGTTCTGGAGATATAAAATGAATGTAAGTCAATGGGATTATTTTTTGGGTAGCGCCAAGTAGCGGATTTCGCAAAATGAAAACGTCATCGCACAGAGGCGTGTCATGAGCCCGTTCTCATCTCAGGGCGTCATATACCGACGATTTGAGAAAGAGTGACAAAGCGTAAGTATTTTATGCGAAAGGTACCCTTTAGCGGAAGCGTCTGTATGAGACGCTGTATGAGCGTCTGTATGAGACGCTCTGGGGCATCCGGTTCGGACCGGAAGTGCTAGCTAGCTAGCGGTAGCTAGCTAGCTAGCACTTCACAATGATGTACTCTGCTGGGACCCTGTGCTCTGCTAGGACTCTGTGCTCTGCTGGGGACCATGTACTCGGCTGGAACCCAGTTCTCTTCTGGGACTCTGTGCTCTGCTGGGACCCTGCACTCTGCTAGGAGTCTTTGCTCTGCTGGGACCCTATACTCTGCCGGGACCCTGTACTGTTCTGGAATCCTGTTCTCAGCTGGGACCCTGTGCTCTGCTGGGACCCTGTGCTCTGCTAGGACTCTGTGCTCTGCTGGGGACCATGTACTCGGCTGGAACCCAGTTCTCTTCTGGGACTCTGTGCTCTGCTGGGACCCTGCACTCTGCTAGGAGTCTTTGCTCTGCTGGGACCCTATACTCTGCCGGGACCCTGTACTGTTCTGGAATCCTGTTCTCAGCTGGGACCCTGTGCTCTGCTAGGAACCTGTGCTCTGCTGGGACCCTGTACTCTGCTGGGACCCAGTTCTCTTCTGGGACTCTGTGCTCTGCTGGGACCCTGCACTCTGCTAGGAGTCTTTGCTCTCCTGGGACCCTATACTCTGCCGGGACCCTGTACTGTTCTGGAATCCTGTTCTCAGCTGGGACCCTGTGCTCTGCTAGGAACCTGTGCTCTGCTGGGACCCTGTACTCTGCTGGGACCCTGTGCTCTGCTGGGGACCATGTACTCGGCTGGAACCCAGTTCTCTTCTGGGACTCTGTGCTCTGCTGGGACCCTGCACTCTGCTAGGAGTCTTTGCTCTGCTGGGACCCTATACTCTGCCGGGACCCTGTACTGTTCTGGAATCCTGTTCTCAGCTGGGACCCTGTGCTCTGCTAGGAACCTGTGCTCTGCTGGGACCCTGTACTCTGCTGGGACCCAGTTCTCTTCTGGGACTCTGTGCTCTGCTGGGACCCTGCACTCTGCTAGGAGTCTTTGCTCTGCTGGGACCCTGTGCTCTGCTAGGAACCTGTGCTCTGCTAGGACTCTGTACTGTCCTGGGACTCTGTTCTCTCCTGGGACCCTGTACTCTTCTGGAATCCTGTTCTCTGCTGGGACCATGTGCTCTGCTAGGAACCTGTGCTCTGCTAGGACCCTGTACTCTGCTGGGACCCTGTGCTCTGCTGGGGACCATGTACTCGGCTGGAACCCAGTTCTCTTCTGGGACTCTGTGCTCTGCTGGGACCCTGCACTCTGCTAGGAGTCTTTGCTCTCCTGGGACCCTATACTCTGCCGGGACCCTGTACTGTTCTGGAATCCTGTTCTCAGCTGGGACCCTGTGCTCTGCTAGGAACCTGTGCTCTGCTGGGGCCCTGTGCTCTGCTAGGACTCTGTTCTCTCCTGGGACCCTGTACTCTTCTGGAATCCTGTTCTCTGCTGGGACCATGTGCTCTGCTAGGAACCTGTGCTCTGCTAGGACCCTGTACTCTGCTGGGACCCTGTGCTCTGCTAGGACTCTGTGCTCTGCTGGGGACCATGTACTCGGCTGGAACCCAGTTCTCTTCTGGGACTCTGTGCTCTGCTGGGACCCTGCACTCTGCTAGGAGTCTTTGCTCTGCTGGGACCCTATACTCTGCCGGGACCCTGTACTGTTCTGGAATCCTGTTCTCAGCTGGGACCCTGTGCTCTGCTAGGAACCTGTGCTCTGCTGGGACCCTGTACTCTGCTAGGACTCTGTGCTCTGCTGGGGACCATGTACTCGGCTGGAACCCAGTTCTCTTCTGGGACTCTGTGCTCTGCTGGGACCCTGCACTCTGCTAGGAGTCTTTGCTCTGCTGGGACCCTATACTCTGCCGGGACCCTGTACTGTTCTGGAATCCTGTTCTCAGCTGGGACCCTGTGCTCTGCTTAGGAACCTGTGCTCTGCTGGGACCCTGTACTCTGCTAGGACTCTGTGCTCTGCTGGGGACCATGTACTCGGCTGGAACCCAGTTCTCTTCTGGGACTCTGTGCTCTGCTGGGGACCCTGCACTCTGCTAGGAGTCTTTGCTCTGCTGGGACCCTATACTCTGCCGGGACCCTGTACTGTTCTGGAATCCTGTTCTCAGCTGGGACCCTGTGCTCTGCTAGGAACCTGTGCTCTGCTGGGACCCTGTACTCTGCTAGGACTCTGTGCTCTGCTGGGGACCATGTACTCGGGCTGGAACCCAGTTCTCTTCTGGGACTCTGTGCTCTGCTGGGACCCTGCACTCTGCTAGGAGTCTTTGCTCTGCTGGGACCCTATACTCTGCCGGGACCCTGTACTGTTCTGGAATCCTGTTCTCAGCTGGGACCCTGTGCTCTGCTAGGAACCTGTGCTCTGCTGGGACCCTGTACTCTGCTAGGACTCTGTGCTCTGCTGGGGACCATGTACTCGGCTGGAACCCAGTTCTCTTCTGGGACTCTGTGCTCTGCTGGGACCCTGCACTCTGCTAGGAGTCTTTGCTCTGCTGGGACCCTATACTCTGCCGGGACCCTGTACTGTTCTGGAATCCTGTTCTCTGCTGGGACCCTGTGCTCTGCTAGGAACCTGTACTCTGCTGGGACCCTGTGCTCTGCTGGGGACCATGTACTCGGCTGGAACCCAGTTCTCTTCTGGGACTCTGTGCTCTGCTGGGACCCTGCACTCTGCTAGGAGTCTTTGCTCTGCTGGGACCCTATACTCTGCCGGGACCCTGTACTGTTCTGGAATCCTGTTCTCTGCTGGGACCCTGTGCTCTGCTAGGAACCTGTGCTCTGCTAGGAACCTGTACTCTGCTGGGACCCTGTGCTCTGCTGGGGACCATGTACTCGGCTGGAACCCAGTTCTCTTCTGGGACTCTGTGCTCTGCTGGGACCCTGCACTCTGCTAGGAGTCTTTGCTCTGCTGGGACCCTATACTCTGCCGGGACCCTGTACTGTTCTGGAATCCTGTTCTCTGCTGGGACCCTGTGCTCTGCTAGGAACCTGTGCTCTGCTGGGACCCTGTACTCTGCTGGGACCCAGTTCTCTTCTGGGACTCTGTGCTCTGCTGGGACCCTGCACTCTGCTAGGAGTCTTTGCTCTGCTGGGACCCTATACTCTGCCGGGACCCTGTACTGTTCTGGAATCCTGTTCTCTGCTGGGACCTTCCTCTGTGGAGTTTCTCTTCTTGAATCTAGAAGATGAACAGGGAAAATAGTTTTGTTTAATGACCATTTTTAAACACAACTCACTTAGAAATGACATTTTAGTTCAACTGAAATCCTCCAGAAGGTTTTGAGCATTAGACTCTTCATTTCCTGCATCCTGGTAACATTTTCTGCCCCCACCTATAATCAGTGCTAAAAGTAGAAAATATAGGTATGGGCAATACGGGCGGAAATGTTACCATGATAAAACATTTCAGAATAGAATAGTCTTTGTTGTCGTTGCACTGTGAAGGTATAACAACATTTAGGGATTTCATATCATTCAATATCAATTATTCTGATGATAAAATCATTATTTCTTTTAAGTTTAAAGGCAGATTTTTGGTCCTGAGTAAAGTTGAAGAAACCAGATGGGGTGGCTGTGGCTCAGGGAGTAGAGCGGGTTGCCAGCCAATCAAAAGATCGGTGGTTCAATCCCCGGCTCCTCAAGGCTTCATGTTGAAGTATCTTTGGGCAAGGTACTGAACCCTGCATGGTCCCTGGTGTCTGTTCCACCAGTGTGAGAATGGAAAATGTGATGTAGTGTAAAAATGATTTGACTAGAAAGGCTATAAATTTAATTGTAGTTTTACACTATTTTTATGGTCAGAACAAACTCTTGATGCCAAACAGTGGATCACTTAACAAATGTGAGGTAAAACATTCAAAACAATTGTGATTAAGGGAACAAGAGCTTTAGAAAACAGAAGCTGACCAGCTAATTTAGGCTAGCTGGCTGTGCTTACATGTTGCAAAATAAAACATGTTGCAGAGGGCGATCAGTTCTCTCTGGGTACAGATGGCTTTCTGAAAACATTTCATGTCTGATACATATCTTACTTAACGACATACAAACCACCTGCAGAGTTTACTGATCACACAGAGATGATCCGTCTCCTCGGTTCTGATCACGCGGGAACCTCCGTGTCTGAAAAGACAGGAAGTGCCTTATGCCTGTATTCTTTACACGGCCAGCAGGGGGCGAGTCCTTGCGTTGAGATAGAAGTCCTGTTCGTTCATAAATAATATCAAAGTGACACCCTGGCTTTCGGGTGGGGGGGCGGACTGTGATTCTCCTGCTGGATCAGGTCTGTAGACCTGGGCTGACTGTGAAAGTAGGCCTGTCAGCCATTTGTCTTGTTATAATTATGAAAATATAATTACTGACATCATCACGTGCAGCTGTTCGCAGCCTGACCTTTCTTTTCTCCGTGAGAGGGGAGGGTTTTTAAAAAAGTTGGGTGGCGTTGTGGAGAGCCCCCAGCTGCAGTAACGCATCATGTGATCACGAACCAATCACAGCGCGTCGGCCGTAGCCTAGAGACACAACCCCTATCGGAGATGGAGCGGGCCGGACAGATCGCCGAGCGACCGGTGTTGTGCCGAATTCTGCCTGCCTGCCGAGAATTGCATGCACCTTGCGGGTGCTAACGGTCATCTATGCTGAGAAAAGTGGATGCAAATCTAGGCAGGTAGCAGCTGATGTTACTTCTACAGGCGACACACAGCGATAAACAAACAGCTGTGCTGCTCTCTTTGCAACAATCCACAACAAGCTCATTGCAGCAAACCCCTCTTACCGGCGGAGTCGAAGGCGTCCTGTAGGCAGAGCTGCTGGCCCAATCCCAATCTCCACCCTCACAGACTCACAGACTTTGAGGTGCGTTCCCGGGAAGTCCGTGAGGGCTTAGGGCCGTCCCACTGTCAAATCGCCAAGTGCGCGAGGGCTCTCTAGCGGACATTTTGAGCCCTTTTTAAACCCTTTCCGTAAGTCCGCATTTCTGCAGACTTTGGCTGAGGGAATTGCCCACAGTTCATAGCGGTATGACGTGAAACACGGGGGTTACCAGGGGAAGCCCGAAAGCGAGAGAAAAATCACGGCAAATACGCCTAGGCCTATTTAGGAGGAGAAGAAGAAGAAAACGGTAAACAAACAAGCATTGACACCTTCGCTGATGTTTACATTGTTAGAATTTTTCTGAACTTCAGATGGTGCATAGACACATGAAGTCAGAGGAATACACCTTATTAGCCTACACACTTTGTTTATTCAACTATTTATTTTAGTTTTTGCTTAATGATGCTGTTTTGGCCTCTTCATGATTATTGACAAATATATTGACATTTACCACTCCTCCACTCTGTAGAGTGGATGTCACTATAAGAGCCTGCAGGACTTCATTAATCAGGCAAAAGCATAAAATAAAAAGTGTGCAGCGTTTTTCAGCGTTGTCAAGGTAACGTGATAAAGTGGGAAAGGGCCGTCCCGTTCCTAGTTACAGCATCTTGAGCCCTTGCAGCCTCTTGCACTCAGTCACTTTCCAAGTGACGTCAGTAAAGTCTGTGAGGGTTCAGGGCTTAGGGTTTAGGGGGGTCATTGGGATTGGGCCGCTGAATCACTAACGTGTCTGAACGGGAGGGCTCGTCACGGATGAGGTCATCAGGTGAAAGGTCATCAATTGGGTCATTTTATTTACTGCGAAATTATTATTAATTAATTTTACTGATAGTTTGATCGGGCAGGCCTTCACAAAAGGGCCTTTTGTTAAATTTTAAAATAATTAAAACGAAGGAAATTTTGCGTTTGAAAAAAGCACTTTGGGCAGCAAAGGGCAAAAGGGCAGGTGCTCAAGCACCCATTGCATCCCCCTCTGCACGTGTCTGCTCTGTTCACTTCGTTCTGTTTGGGGGAGAAAAGTTTCACAGGCGTGTAGAGGTCTGATCTTTTCTATGTAATTTGACTAAAATCTCTGCACTTGAACCAGGATTATTAAAGTAACTTAATAAAAGCTTTGTGCCTTAAAATAAGTTCAACAACATTGGTAAAATTTTAAGCCTATTTTTCCGACTTACAGCCTTCAGCCCTTTAAAAACATTAAATTCAGAACAGTATTGAATATATTTACATTTGACAGCAGCAGTATGTTTACAACAGCTCAACTACAATAAAAACTTTCTAGCACAAAAAGTAAAGAGTGAAGAAGAAATGGTCCTATAAGATTTCAGAAAAATGTATGAATTGTTAAAACAAACACAGGATATATATCAGCTGATTAAACAATTATGTGACCATAAAAAGATTGTTGAGTGTTTGGGACCAGCTCACAGTGACTGAGCTGCTGTAATACTGCAGCCACCAGGCTGACTGCTGAGGAGACGCTCACAGAGCTGCACACCAAGAGCTGCAGGAGGAGGAAATAAACTAAACATGGTTGGTTACATGTTTGTGCTCTGTAAACTAAACAATCCTGTTACAGTCATAATTGTTTAATCAGCTAATATATATCCTATAGTTGTTTTAATATCTGTAGTCACAGATCACCTACAGTAGTATCAGCAACAACACAACAACAGCAGCTGCATCCATAGCAACCCGTCAACAGCAACTGTTCCCTGTAAGTTATGTCAGCCCAGTGTTTTAAAGCGAGAGTTGGGAAGTGTTTCTTTTTGCATCACAGCATTTGCTGACGATACAGAAGCATCTGTATATGTGTGTCAACTAGGAAAACATAACGATATATTTCTGTCAATAGTCTGAGAAGAGTCCTGTTTAAATCCTTGTTCAATTTTCAATTTGCCCCAAAGGTCTCTGCACGGCCCTGCTGAGGTTTACAACTCCACAGATCCATTCCAGCTGAGTCCTGATCTGGACTCTCTCTCTACAGTCCAGCTCCAGGTCCAGACCAGGATACCCGGGAGCCCAAGGCCCAGACCCTGAACAGACTGAGGAGGTCCACAGAGACTGTAACACGACACCACGCAGGGGAAATGAGGGAGTCAGGAAACTGCCGGAGCCAGGACGTCCTGTGGTGGGTTCAGTCGACCCCGGGGCCTCTGTCCCCGTTTGTAAAACATCGGCCCGACTCCTCTAACAGGAAGGTGGACCGTTTATGGCTGAACGCCACCAGGACCAAACGTTTCTGTTATCAGAGTTTCCTCCTTCAACAGAAAAATAAGGGATGCCTGCCAGGACGAGGGCCACGCCCCTCAGGGGCCCGGCAGCCAGGGTGTGCCTGTGGTGGTTTATCATAACTTACACGTGTTTTCAGGACAGTTTTCAGAGTGATGCCAGCTGACCTTAATAATCAGTGAGAACAGATGAACTCAGCAGACTGTCTGAAACCGCTGTAAAACCAGTTATATGCTTAGACTGCTTTGCTTCCCTCAACCTTTATCAACTAACTTCGATAATTTCTTCATCTAAACCATCTACCTGCCTCTTAGACCCCATCCCGACTAGGCTGCTTAAAGAAGTTTTGCCCTTGGTTGGCACTTCTCTGCTGGATGTGATCAATCTGTCTTTATCAACAGGCTACGTGCCACAGTACTTTAAAGTAGCTGTGATTAAACCTCTTCTGAAAAAGCCCAACCTGGATCCAGCTGTTTTAGCCAACTATAGACCTATATCTAACCTAAGACTTTCCTTTTTGATAAAGCTTATAGTTAGGGCTGGCTCGGGTGAGTCCTGAACCATCCCTTAGTTATGCTGCTATAGGCTAGACTGCCGGGGGATTTCCCATGATGCACTGAGCTCCTCTCTCCTCTTCTCTCTCTCTCTCTGAGTGCAACCTCATCCCATTAATGCATGTTACTAACTCGACTTCTTCCCTCTCCCGTGGTCGTGTGCTTCCTCCTCCTGTCGCTTCCTGCGGGTGTTGCTGGTTCTGGAGCTGTGGAGTCTGGATCTGTGGTTGGGAGTCTCCTGCTGCCCCCGTGTTCCTGCTTGACGCCCTCTGCTACAGTTGCAACTGTACCCACAGGATTGTGTCTCACACTGTGGAGCTTAGAGCCCAGAGGGGAACAGTTAGGACACGTTAATCTGCTGCAGAGCACCAACAATTTAATCTAAGGGACACAACATGACCCTGAAACTGATGACATGCTTTCCTTTCCTACGGTGTCCATCACAGGAACGTGAACCATTTCATCAGCGTTTAAATGTCCATAAATGTCCTCTGGATCAGTTTGCTGTGAGCTGAAAGTCCTCATGCTGCTGAGGAGCTTTCTACACTCCTGTCAAGGCTTTTATTGTGAAGGCGCTGCAGCTTCCTGTTGAATCTAAACTGGTCTCTGAGCGTCAGCAGCAGCAGCAGCAGGGCGGGACGAGTTAAAGCTTCCTGCTGACAGAGATGAGGATCAGTAGGCAGGACGGGTCCACAGGTTCAGGTTTACATGGTGCCTGCGGTCAGTCGGCCGTGTCCAATCAGCAGGCTTACCCAGCGCCACGTGTGGGCGGAGCTCCCCTGACGCAGCTCAGGTCGGGCAGCCTGTCCCTCAGAGCAGCGTGCTGGGCCCTGGATCATGAGATCCTGTTCTCTGATACCAGAGCAGACTTTAGTCACGGTGTCCTCCAGCTTGGATCTGATGCTGGACGTGGATCACCTGGGTCTGTGGGACCTGATAAAGGGGTCTGGTCTGGGTCTGTCTGCTGCCAGACTTCAGCTCAGCCCCTGTAGGTTACAGATATCAGAGTTATCAGCTGGAGCACAGAGGGACAGTTTACTGGAAACACTGGCGCTCGCTCGGGGCCCAGACGAGGCCGAGGACAGATGGAACCTGACACGGGACTTAATAAAGTCACATATTCAGGACTCTCTGTCAGAGACCTCGATGCTGTGACTCAGTCCAGCAGGGGGCAGCAGACTCAGGCTCTGTGAGGACCTCAGAGTCAGCTGATCTCCTGTTTCCATGGTTCCACCCAAAGCTCAGTTCAGCTGCAGAGTCCAGAACCTGTCCTGGTGCTGTGGACCGGTCCCAGCTGGAGCCCCCCCCTCTCACCACACCCAGGACCAGGACAGAAGCCTTGGAAAGACTTGGAGCATGCTCAGTGCTGACTTCCTGTTGACATGTGCTGCAGTGATGTAATGACAGGGCTCCTCCTTCAGCAGCAGACGGAGACAGGAGACATTAATCTGTGGACTTTAATAAAGTCCAGCTGCTCAGGGGTTCTGCAGGACTCTAGGATCCAGATCAGATCAGATGTTGGCTCAGTACAAACAGCTGTTCGACAGGGGGCTGCTGGAGCTTCATTATCATCATAAACTCCACATTATTTGGTTTTTAGAGACCCCCCCCCCTCGCTGTCACCTAGCTGTGTAGTAGGAGTTTGAAGCCTGTGAAACCAGGGCCCGTATTCATAAAGAATCTTAAGGCTAAAAGTAGCTCCTAGTGACGTAATTCTAAGAAAATTCTTAGAAAAGTGGGCGTGTACTCTTAAAATTAAAGAAAAAATCCTAGTAAAGAAAAAAGTAATTCATAAAGCATCTTAAGCCTTAAAAGAGCTCTTAAGCTCAGAATTGTTAGGAGCAGGGACGAGGACTTTTAAGAGGCTTAAGAGTTTCTTTAGTAGAGGAGAAAATGGCAGAAAGACGAAGAGGGAGAAGAAATGTGTTGCAGGATGACTGAGTCGGAACGGCCTTGTGTTCATCCACTAACTGGGCTGACAGGAAACACTGTTCCTCTGTCCAGTTGTTCTTTCTGTCCTTCTTGGTTTGGATTCCGTGTTTGATCCATTAAAACCAACATTCAAACCACCACTTAAATAAAAACGCCAGCAATCAGGAACAATTTTTATCATTCTGAGCCAATCAGATACCTGATAGGAAATTAACAGCATGGTGAATAAAAAACAGGATTTATATACACATATATAATGTGTGTGTGAGAGGAGAGAACGGTCAGATAGGAAATATTACGCATGTAATTTCCAAAGTGAAGCTTTGAATAGAACCTGTACTTAAAATCACTCTTTTTTTCCTTCTTGGACAACCAACCAATCACAGTCTTCAAAAGATTGTGTCATACATAGCAACGGGGTCAACCCCGCCTCCTCACTAAGATAAAAGTTTTTGTCTTTTCCTTGCTCAGAGCTGCTCTCAGATCACTCCTTGATCTCCTTGAAAAAGCAATGAAAATACCCTTTAGAGCTAAATTTTTAGCTCTAAAGGGTATTTTCATTGCTTTTTTTGCATGTAGACCTAGAATCTAGTCCAGATTTGAGATCTCTAGGTATAGTGGTTTTGGATCTGGACCTGGTCTAATGTGGTCTGCATGCGAAAAAAGCAGTGAAATTGCCCTTTAAAGCATTTTCACAAATTGAATAAAAGTTTCACAAATCTGAAACTATGTTTTAAAGAAACGTTAGTCTCTCTAGGACAATCTAGTCCAGATTTGAGATCTCTAGGTATAGTGGTTTTGGATCTGGTCCTGGTCTAAAGTGGTCTGCATATGGAGAAAAAGCAGTGAAATCCTTTTGTCATATTCACAAATAAAAAAACGTTTTTTCAAATCTAAAAAGTGTTTCAGACGGCGTTAAGACTTTGTCTAAAATGCAGCTTCCACAGCAGGAAGAGGTGCAAAAAACTGAGATTCGGTAGCTCAGTAACTTAAGTTAACTTTCACTTAAGTTTCCCTTAACTTTCCCCTTAACTGCTGAAACGGAAGCTGACTTCAGCGTCGGAAGGGTTGAAGTACGCCAACTTCCCCGAGTCCGTTAATGAGAAAGGATCAGTAGGAGACCAGTTATCAGATTCCCACAATATTTTATTGAGCTCAGAAAACAGATATATATCTGGAGACTCTGCTCTCCTCCTCACACGTCTGAGGTTTTCCTGCTAAGCAATGACTATATACTAGAAACCACACCCAGCTGCACATCTGTCTTTGGCCTTGTTTAGGCATGCCTGGTAAAGATAAATCTCATATCTGACCTCTGCCCTTATGCAGGCGTGCATGGAGTCTGGACAGTGTAAAGGGCATGGTGTGTGAGAGAATGGTGGTAGGAGAGGTCTATCCTGTGTGTGTCTGTGAGGTGATGTATGAGTGTGAGTGTTTGCTCTGTATGCTGCAGAGTTTACTGGGTGAAAGGTTCCTGTTTTCTGCACAAGCTCTATTGTTAATTAAAGCTGCAAGCAGCGATGGGCTGGCCCTCGCACCTGTAGCGCGTCGGGGTGTGATGCGGCCGCGTTGCATATTGTGGAGCTCGGCCGGTGCGTCTGTGCATTTGCTAGGCGATTCGGATGTTGCATGAAGGTTTTGGAGCTCACTTCCTGTTGCCAGCAGGTGGCGCTATGACAGTGGGTGAATGTCGGCATGTACACGTGTTCAGGACTGGACTCTCCTCCTACATGTAAAGTTTTGTGCAGATCTGAGCATCTACAGTGAAGTTACAACCACTTCCTGTGTAATGGCGATGACTTGATCTTTGACGCCACGCCACGGACACGCTCCATTGACCAAAAGCGCCAAATAGCACAACTTTACATCATCAATGCCTTTAGAAGGCACAGCAGAAATTTGAAGTCTGTCGGACTAAATCCCTAGGAGGAGTTAGTGAAAGTACGGAGTGTGTAAATCACCAAAAAATTGACGTAGAATTCAAAATGGCCGACTTCCTGTCAGGTTTAGGGCATAGCTCCAAGAGACTTTTTTGTGCGTCTGGACATGATAGATATACCACAGAAATTCCGTAACTGTAGGTTAAACGTGGCGCTGGGGCTGCTTCGTTAAAGGTTACTTCCTGTTGCCAGCAGGTGGCGCTATGACTATGGTTGAATGTTGGCATGTACACGTGTTCAGGGCGGGACTCTTGTCAAATGTACAAAATTTGGTGCAGATCTGAGCATTTATAGCGAAGTTAGTACAACTTCCTGTTTCATGGCGAAATCGGCGACGGCACGGACACGCATCGACCAAAACGGCGCAGATAGCACAACTTTACATCTTCAATGCCTTGAGAAGGCACAGCAGAAATTTGAAGTCGATCGGACTAAATCCCTAGGAGGAGTTCGTTAAAGTACGAAGTGTCGCGAATCGTCCCAAAATGGCCACCAAATTGAAAATGGCGGACTTCCTGTCGAGTTTAGGGTATGGGTTCTTGAGGCTTTTGTGCGTCTCGATATGATACACGTCCCCACCAAATTTGGTGCATGTAGGTTGAACGTGGACGAGGGGCTAATTTTTCTAATTTTCTAGGTGGCGCTAGCGAGCCATTTTGCCCTGCCCGCCAGCGAAACCAACAAAATACGAAATTTTTCACCAGTCCTGACCCGTGTGCCAAATTTGGTGAGTTTTCGAGCATGTTGCGACCGCGAAAATGGGGCTTACTTTGCAGAAAAAAAATAATAATAATAATAATAATAAAGAAAAAAAAAAATAATCCTAACAGTTTCAATAGGGTCCTCGCACGGTTCGTGCTCGGGCCCTAATTATATACTGATTAATATGATGCTAGATGATCCTATCTTATCACTACGTCAGTCATCAGCAAATCACACTTCTAAACGTACTAAAGAGCAAAAGCAACCCCTTGATGAATGTATAATCCCACAGAAGCTAACTTAAGCGTCGGAAGCTAACTTCAGCGTCGTCTTCAACCGATGGGTGCATGATGCTAGCTAGCAAGCATGGCGGTTAGCTAACGCTCTCTTTAACGTTAAGCCGGTAAGGCCGCCGTAAGTTTGAACAACGCACAGTTATGTCTTAAGTTGCTTTACGAGCATTTTCCAACAACAATACTTACCTAGCAGCTTTCACTGCATACAGTCTGCTGACGGCGTCGCTGCTTACATACTGTTCTTTCCTTCAACAGCGGTGCTCAATGCCGCTAAATCTGATTGGTTAATGATATCGCTTCATCAGTAAGCAAGCGTGCTATTGGCTCGTCTGCTATAGTAGGCTTCTGAGTTTGTAAATTTAACGTTTTTAAATGTATGATTTAGGGAATAGCGTGAGCATTTTGAGTGGCAACAAACGGAATCTGACTAAGAATAAAACATTCTTCACAACTTCAAGCAATCTGGATTTTCCCTCAATAGGATCATTATTTTCTAAAACTAAAGCAGATACGCGGCCTCGGCCCACTGCCTGCAGGACCAGAAAGTCTGCCAATAACCTACAAAGCCTTGCAGATCCCTGACTTGATGAGATGTAATGTCTGAACTCATTTGAAAAGGCCACAAAGCTTCTTATCTGTGACAAAAGCTTCTATTTGCTCCACAGAGGATCGGCAGCCGGTCTACGGACTTATGGGAACGCTCCTCACAGTCTGAGAGTGAGCCAGACATCATGTGACATCACGCTGACCTCACTCTGACATCACTGATCAATGGCGTACGTGGACTTGTTAAAACTGTGTTAAGGAAGTGGGCCAGGGACTGAGATCTGCTCCCTTTCTTACACACTGGTTTAGACCAGGTCCAGGGGTGCTTGGCGCTTTGTGTTCTGGGTTTTGGCCCCTACTTAGACCCCCTTTGAGAGACCTGAGCAGTCTCTCACAGATTCCTCAGAAAAAAGCAGCCTTGGTGACAAAGGAAACATTTATTATAGTAAACGTGTTAATAATGATCGTACAGCAGGAAGTCAAGCAGGTTTGAAATCTACTGATCCGTCTGAGTGACAGGAGGAAAAACAATGAACAGGGATCCTGATAAGACCTGAATCTGAACCTCAGAGCTACCACACACCAGCTCTGATCCCAGGAGACCTTAGTCTCAGCAAAGACCCTCAGGGGGGACACAAACTGTCCTCAGGCTCCGGGCCAATCAGGGAGACGAAGCAGGTCAGGCCGGACCTCGGGTTTGGTTCCAGGTGGTCCTGGATGTCCACTAAGGGCGGCTGTGGCTCAGGGGGTAGAGCGGGTTCTGTTAATCGGAAGGTCGGCGGTTCAATCCCCGGCTCCCCCAGGCTGCGTGTCAAAGTGTCCTTGGGCAAGACACTGAACCCCAAATTGCCCCTGGCGGCTGTTCCGCCAGTGTATGAATGTGTATGAATGTTAGTTCCGTTTGAGCACTCAGTGAGTGAATGTGTGTGTGAATGTTAGTTTCTGTTTGTGAATGCAGAAGTAGTGTAAAAGTTTTTTGAGTAGTTGAAAAGACTAGAAAGGCGCTATACAAGTACGGAGCATTTACATTTAAGGGATGTTTCATGTAGCAGGAGGCTCCAGAGAGGATCAGAGGAAACTAAGGTTCATATTTACAGGTAACAAAGTTTCACTGCCATCAGAGACACTTTAAACATTACAGAGGCACTTTGAAGCAGTGGTCTGCTGGACCAGACTCGGTCTGCTGTTCCTAAAGAACGCAGCTACCGGGCCCGACCCGGTCTGCTGGACTGCTGGACCCGACCCGGTCTGCTGGACCCGACCCAGTCTGCTGGACCAGACCCGGTCTGCTGGACCCGACCCGGTCTACTGGACCCGACCCGGTCTGCAGTTCCTACAGAACGCAGCTACTGGACCCGACCCGGCTGGAGCAGTAAAACACGTTTCAGTTCTGAGTGTTAGCAGGACTCAGCAGGGTCCATGTTGACCAGCTGGTAGCCTTCATTAGTTGACTTCAGCTCAGGGACCTCAGGCTGCAGGACAGACTCCTCCTCCTTCTTCACCTGACGGACTGAGAGGACAACAAAGAACAACATGAGCTGCTTCACCTCCAGGTTCTGTCTGATCCAGAGTCAGATCATTAGAGGAGACTGAGGACAGACGGAGACAAACACAGAGACTCAGAGGAGACAGAGGACAGACAGAGACAAACAGAGAGGCTGTGTCCGAAATCCCCTCTCAGTCACTACTCCCTATCCCCTCTGTAGGGAGTTGTATGTAGAGCACTATATAGTGAGCTCACTTGCGTTATTTAAACAACACTTTGGGACACCACTTCAATCGTTATTTCGGCGCCGTTAATTACGTCAGTTTTTTCCATCAGCGCAATGCATGATGGTATATAAGGCTTGGGTAGTGACCATCGGATGTACACTACTTTTCAAAATGCATTCTGGGATACATTGAGTGGACTATATAGGGTATAATAATCATCACTAGACATTCGGACAGCACTACAAAATGGCGAGCTCCCTATATAGTGAGTAGTGGGTGATTTCGGACACAGCCAGAGACTCAGTCTGCATACTGACCTTTAACCCAAAGATCAAATGTTGTCTCTCTCCTGATGTCCCCCTCCCTGCTGTAGACTCTGCAGCTGTATCGTCCTCCGTCTCTCCCTGTGGGGTGTTTCAGGATCAGACTGACATCTCCCTGTCTCAGGTCTCCCTTCATCTCTGTGCGTCCTCTGTAAGACAGGTCCTGTTGGTCAGAGCCGTCCTGAAACACATGGACCGTCCTCATGGGTTTAAGGCGTCTCCACGTCACTCTGACATCTTCAGGCAGGTCTGTGGTCTTGAAGGGCAGCAGGACAGACTCCGCCCCCTGCTCCACCTCCACCTTTTGTTCTGAGAGGACAAGAAAGGACAACATGAGCTGCTTCACATTCAGGTTCTCTCTGATCCAGAGTCAGATCATTAGAGGAGACAGAGGACAGACAGAGACAAACACAGAGACTCAGAGGAGACAGAGGACAGAAAGACAGGGACAAACACAGAGACTCAGAAGAGACTGAGGACAGACAGACAGACACAAATACAGAGACTCAGAAGAGACAGAGAACAGACAGAAAGAGACAAACACAGAGACTCAGAAGAGACAGAGAACAGACAGAAAGAGACTAACAGAGACTCAGAGGAGACAGAGGAAAGACAGAGACAAACACAGAGACTCAGTCTGCATACTGACCTCTGACCCTTAGATCAAATGTTGTCTCTCTCCTGATGTCCCCCTCCTTGCTGTAGACTCTGCAGATGTATCGTCCTCTGTCTGTCTCTGTGGGGTGTTTCAGGATCAGACTGACCTCTCCCTGATTCAGGTCTCTCTTCATCTCTGTGCGTCCTCTGTAAGACGGGTCCTGTCGGTCCTGTTGGTCAGAGCCGTTCTCAAACACATGGATCGTATTCATGGGTTTAAGGCGTCTCCACGTCACTCTGACGTCTCCAGGCAGCTCTGTGTTCTTGAAGGGCAGCAGGACAGACTCCGCCCCCTGCTCCACCTCCACCCGACGCTCTGAGAGGACAAGAAAGGACAAGATGAGCAGCAGCAGCAGTTTGAATAACTTTATTGATGAGAGCAGCAGCTAACAGGGACAGAAACACAGGAAGTCTTGATGGGACACTTTAGTCCAGGTGTCCACA